>VWZL01003476.1:0-28129 GCA_013396915.1 Stercorarius parasiticus | reverse complement strand
GAGGTTGCAGAGAGGTGGGTGTTGGCCTCTTCTCCCAGGTGAATAATGACAGGACCAGAGGAAATGGTCTGAAGTTGCGGCAAGGGAGGTTTAGATTAGATATTAGGAAGAATTACTTTACTGAAAGAGTGGTGAGGCACTGGAACAGCCTGCCCTGGGAGGTGGTTGAGTCACCATCCCTAGAGGTATTTAAGAAATGTGTAGATTTGGCACTTCAGGGCATGCTCCAGTGACAGAGACTGTAGGGTTTGGGGTTTTTGGGTTTTTTTTTTTTTTTTTGTGTGTGTATGGTTGGACTCGATGATCTCAAAGGTCCTTTCCAACCATGAAGATTCTATGATTCTATAAACATTGTCCCATGAAGCATCAGAGCATTGGCAGTCCCTGTCATGGGGTTTATTTAAGTAGCTTGAGTTTTTACAAAGCTGCTGCCTGCAAGGAAAGGAAGTCACCAGCCACAGATGAGAACAGAGGCTGAGGTTGTGAAGTGCAATGTCATCTGGGTGTCAGAGTTGGGGACTGGGGCGGGAATGCACTGTATCTGCATGTGGCTTTGCCAGAGCCCAAAAGCTGTGCCTGCGTGTTGTCTGCCAGTGGTGCTGGAGTCTTCTGTGATACCTCTGTGTGTGCCTGAGAGAGAAGAGCACCCTGTTGAGAAGGTGGTTAGGAAGGGGTGACCTGGCACAGACATGATAGTGTGCCTCCTTCATAAGCTGCCCTGTGCTGATGCAAGCTTAAGTTCAAAACTTGTCACCTAGGATTTTGCTCATGTGTGTCCTTTCTAACCTGGGCTGCAAAGGATCCAGGAATAGGAAATGGTGGGTTTCTTAAGGAAAAACTGTGCAAGACAAAGGTGTCATTTATTTCTCATCTCTCACTGTATTGCCTCTTTGCTATTCTGTCCCAGTTCCAGGCCAAATCACACATTTAAGAACTCCTTGGTTATGGTATCGATAACGAGAAATTGATAAAGTATTTTAAAAACCTTCCCTTTTAAAAGCACCAGGATATCTGAGGCATGAGTTAAGGTGCTTGAAAATGTGGCAGTGATAATTGTGCAATGGGAAGCAAAGGAAGTTCTCTCCCAGATGAATTATAGTATGAGTAAGAACATCCTACCTGCCAAAGTCCTCCCCAGGGCTCTGGTGGGGTCTGGTACATGTCCCTCCTTCCTGTCTGAATTTGCAGTATGACTCCTGTGTATTATTTCACAGGCCTCTGCCTAAAGCTGGCTATCTGCCCTTGGGATGCCTGTGCCTTCCCCGCAAGCTGTGGTTGTTGGGTTTGCGTGTCCTAGGTGAAACCAAGGCTAAGACTGGCACAGTGCTGCTTTCTGAAGGGTTTCCAAGGCCTGGAAGCTGCTGTGCTTTGGTGCAGCCTCCGTACCTGGGGGCTGTGGTGATGGTGGAAGACATGCATGAGGGGAAAAAAAAACCAAACCAACCAAAGGATGGGAAGCAAGAAAGGTTAATGTGTTGGTGCAACAGGCAGGTACAGGGAGGGGGAGTGGAGGGAAAGGGTTTGCAGATACAGCTCTTTCTTCTGTGCTCTTATCTCCCACCCTGGCAGCAGCCTTAGCGCTGAGACATGGCTCTTTGGGAACTGGCCCAAAGCTTTAATGAAGGCAGGCGGGGAGGTGCAGCGTGTTCCTGGCTCCAGGGGCCCTTTGTCTCTCGAGGCTATCGGCTTTCTCTGAGGAGACACATCATCACCCAGCCCTGTGCTGGATAAGAGCTTTTGAAGTCTTCTGTTTGATATGCGTCACTGCCTCCGTCACACAAGACAAGACCTTCTCTGGTTTTCTTCCTTTCCCTGATGCAGTTTCACCCACCTGGTATTGCAAGGAGAGATGAAACAAAGCTGAACCATGTGTCTTGAAATAACTGGAGTTTGGGGAATGCGATTTCCTAGAGAGAGCAATTAGCACTTTCAGAAGGTCTTAGCAGGATTAAAGATGAGTGTCTCCTTCCCATGCACAAGCTGAGCTTTATTTCATTTAACCAGCTCCCTGATGATCACAGCTCTTCTGCTGTGATCTGGCTGCCGGGCTCTGCTTTCTGTGACTGCTGTGGCCTCGGCTTCTCACCTGCCCTGGGGGTCTCTCCCCTGGCAGGCATGGGCAAATATGCAGGATCTGCCCTCTGAGCTCAGGCATTCCTCCGAGGTCAGGGAATGCTGCCTGTGAGTATCTTTGGAGGCCACACAGCCCCCAGGAAGACAAATAGTGCCGACTGTGGTAAGGTATCAGTTGTTTTAAGTTCAGGCTTTTGTCACTAATGCCTAGTAAAGACATACAAACAGAAACCAATCTGAGCTTCCAGGGGTGGTGTTAAATGTTTGGGGAGGGGGCTTCATGGTTTCTCTACCAGCAGCAGAAGGCTGCTTAGAACTTGTTCACGGGAGTGATGAGCATGTAGCTAATAGTTTATCTTTTCTCTGAAAGGCACATGGCTCCCGCTAATGGAGTAGTAAGAGCAGTTAGTGGCGTAGTACGTGAATGTGCTAGGTGGGGTGACCTAGCTTGGTAACTGGTGAGTCAGGATGTACGAGCAGCTGGTGCCCTGCTGGAACCAGGGTTCTTGCAGTTAATGTTTGACAGTGCTGTGTGTCAGGTGACCTCTTGCGGTTTAGAAGTCAAGTCACGCATGGAGTTAAGCAAAGGAAGAAATCATATGAAGGGGTGGGGTGAGGTACCTAACCAACAGGCAAAGCAAAGAAATGATGAATGAGTTAAAACAACACTTTAGGATATAACTAGAAGGGAAACTCTTCTGAGAAGCTATCTCCAATCTCTGATTATCTTGTTATTTCTAAGTGAGGGAATTGTGAGCACAATGAACTGTGCAAGATCAATAATAACGCACGTTCACCTTGGATCCTGCTATTTCTGCTGTGCAAGCAAACAGCATTTCACATGACTGCTGAGAAGGAAAAGCTAATTAAAGAACTGTTATTTAATTGGCCTAGGTTCATCTTTATCTAATAGTCAATGGCAGACAAGCGAGTCTGGAAAGAAAAGCTCTGGAGGGATGAAGTGACTTGACCAAGATTAAAATAAACTCAGGCTTGAAATCAGCCCTTGTAATTCCCAGCAGAAGGAGCGTGCCCAGCTGACCAAAAAAATCTCTTGCTTGTGTTGCTGGCAGAGATCCTCAGCTCAGAGCACAATACAAATGCCTAGTTTAAAAGAAATTACTTCTGTAAAGTTTGTCTTGGTGCTTATACACTTACATGAGCAATGGTGGCTTGGAGGGGAGTGAACCCACCAAACTGAGGCGAGATGCAAATGGTGTGTAGGACAGTCAAATTCCAGCGAGGGGATTGCATTGAGCTGCTGGGATGTGCCCAGAGCATTTTCTTTCATTGTGAGGTGTGTTGGGGTGTGAACCTGTACATTGAGAGAGTTCAGTTGCTGTAATTGCAGTGCATTCAAAGGGGTTGAAGGCTGTCTTCTGTATTTGTTGGTACCTCTGCTCAACACACCATGTTTCTGCATGTTTCTGCCATAGCTTTCCTCTTCTGGGAAGCTCAGCCTCTGAAAGATACAATCCCTGCACGCCATGGTCTTAGGATCAGGCCTTATAGATGCTTAAAGTGCAACAGCGGTGGTGTTCCTGAGCAGCATTTGGACTCTGTAGGATAGAGGCAAAGTAAAAACATATGGTTAGTGCTTTGATGGCAACTATGTATGTGTGTGTGAGTGAGTGAAGTGAGGGATGTAACTCATCCCTGTTACCTCTTTTTAAGGGATGGCACTGGCGAGATAAGCTGGTGTCAGGAATGCCACTGGCAATTCCCCCTGCCCCTTGGAAGCTGCCTCCTACTCAAAACCAGGGAAGCTCAAGAGGCACAACTTGGGGGAGAAACCAGGCTTTAACTGCTGAAGAGGAACACAGTTCAGTGTCATGTCCTGGGGTTTTCTGGTTTGCTTAGAAAGAACAGTGATGTCTGTGGGGACACCAGCATGTTGAACAGCCCTGGGGCTGATTCTTGATTTTTGTTCTCTCTAGTGGCTTTGCAGTTGATATCCATGTCTCCTGAAGTCTGGCATGGTATAAATCATACCAGCCAGGCTCTGATCTGTATTGTCTATAGCTTAGCTAAACATGCCCGTGTAGCTGTCTGGGCAGCTAAAGCAGAGCGTGTTAGCAAAGGTGTTTTTTGGGCCGAGGCGAGGTTGGCTCTGTGTCCTACAAGGGCATCTGTGGTTGACTGATCCCTGACATAGTCTCCTGGGATACCCACTCATCACCTGAAACCCTCTTGCTCATGGCTGTGGGGCTGTGGTACCTCCAGAGCAGACAGTGCTTTCCTGTGGAGGAAGTTTCTGGGTCAGTAGATCTTGCCAGGGATGTTTCTGGGGCTGTGCGTACTGCACACTTCCTGAGCTGACAGTGTAGCTCCTCTGACAAACTTGTGCCTGAGATTTAAGAGATAAAAATACAGTGTTTGTTACAAATGATTGCCCCTGTCCTCTTCAGTCCATATCATTTCCCAGTCTGACATGGTCAAGTTATCGAATCAGTGCTTTTAGAGGCTGCATTCATTTTATTTGTGACCAGGCAGTCCCAGAGAAGCAAGCTGCCAAGTATCTGTCAATAATCAACCAGAGGATATCTTATCTTTTTTTTCCTTGGCTAAACACATTGTAAGGGCTAACACACCATGAATAATAGATAGTCATAAAAAAAACACAACCCCTGTAAATCTGTCCCAGCTGTTACTAGGCTAAATTTATGAGAGCAATATATAATCAACTGTTTTCAAGAAGAGTTAGAAAAACACTGTGCTAAAAGTTGTGGGTCTAGTAAGACATCCCTGCTTTCTGGCCTATAAGAGTCCATCTGGAAATGTAAAAATGTGGGAGGTGACGTGGACAGAGACTTAGGGGTTTTAGGTTTTTTGCCCTTTTATTTTTTTTCTTTTAAATCCACAACCGAGCTGTTTGCTAGTTGTCTAACCTGAGACAATCTACAGGAAATGGATTTGCAGTCTCTGTGTTTTGTGTAGTGTCTGTCTGGTAAAAGCAATGCTCGAGAAGGTTTATTCTGCTCTCACTAAGCTCCATCTGTTGCTCTTCGGGTTTTTTTCCCTCTATTATGAGATGTAGATAACCCATTTGCTATGGTGTTTGAGATGTTAATTGTTTTACCTCTTTCTGTGTATCTACGTCTGCATTAAGGGAACCTGAATTCCCATTAATTTCCACTTGAATTTGGACTTGAGTTCAGCTTTCTGGTCATCTTCGTGGTGTCAGGCCTCATTCTGTTGGCTGCTGCCTGTTTCAGGAGTCTGGCAAATCATAGATCAGCACTTTTTTACCCTCAGAACATCTTTTGTAAAAATAATAGTTTGAATAAATGAACAGAAATTGTATTTCACTTACATTCTGGTACTTGAGACTTTAGGATCCATTTTTTAAGCGATCCTCTGTGTAGCAGTGATAATCACTGATAGCAGTGATTTTTCTCATCTCTGAGAAAAAGTTAATACTGCAAGGGTCCTGGTGAAAGATCGAGCATTGGTAATCGTCTCATTCAAAAAATTTGCATGTAAAAGTGATTGTGTCACATCATAGTAACATATGTTAGGATTTAGGCTGACAAATGTTTCTTTGCATTGCTAATGAACTTGGAGCAAGTGTCTGAAAAGCCTCTTCAGAGCCTCAAGCTTAGCGGAATCCAGCATTATGGGAAGTCATTGAGGTGATTTCTGCATCCAGGCAACTCACGATACAAATAACATGCAAGTTCAGATAAGGGTAATCAAATCGTATGCCTCAGGTTGTAAGATGATATCTGCAGGGGTTGGGAAAGCGTGTGCTCCCCAGTGCTCGCCACTGGGGTTGGCAGGTGGCCAGCCTTTGCCATTGATTCGCATGTCAAATTATTAGGGAAGAAAAGTTTCATTCAGCATTAATAACAGTAATGAAATCCATTGCTCAGGTCTTTTCTTTTGCTTTCTTAAAAGCATTTCCGTCTTGGAGGTGACCAAGAGCAGCAGGTTATAGAATGCAATCTATTCTTCTGAGCTTTCTACTCTTAAGCCTTCAGTGTTTTTAAACTCTGTTGAGATGAGTTTAAGCATCCCAAAAGTGCAATTTCTATGGGCCCACAAGCCTTTTTGATCTTTGACTCAGGCTTCTGGTTTTATGGGAGAGGATTTTTTCCTGCCAGAGTGCGCTGGCCGGTGTGGTATTTGACTCACAATGAAGATATATTAATAGCATGCCCTGGAGAAATGACTGCTGAAACAAACCGTCAGGCCAGTGTAAGACTTCCTGTCATCTGAGGGGATCTGGGCAAAATCTACAGCCACCAAATAGCAGATTTATATGCAGTGCTGTTGCAGCTGTAGTAAATCTAATGTCAGCTGTAACATGCCAAAGGCAAAGCTTTTCAGGCATGTTGCAAGGATGGCTTTCAGCGTGGTAGGGAAGCTTTCTCTGATCCCAGGCAAACATTAGGAACTACAGAAACACTCGAAAATTAAAAAGGATTTGGTGGGGGCAAGTAGCACCAAAATACTTTATTGGGCTGGGATGCAGGAGGGAGATGGATTTGTTACCAGATTGACTGCTGGTTTGCTTGGTGCTCTTGTTGTTCCCCTCCTTCCCCTAAATGCATTGTGTAGTATGCATGCTTTCTGAATATTGTGCTTAGGTTTTTGAATAGAGGTAAAGGATCGATACTGCTTCAGTTTCAGAATGTAGGTTAGAAAATGGCCTTTCCTCCCTTTTCCATGTCTAACAGCTTGCTTACAACATAGTTAGCTAGAATATGTTGCAGTGCCGTAGTCCTCTGCACCTTGGCCTTCCACGTGTATTTTACTTGTGAAGTTGACTATGCAGATCCCACTTCCCCTCCACCCCCCCAGCACGAGCTGTTGGAAGCAGTTTCATTTCAAGGAGAGGGAGAGACCCACATCTCCCCTCATGCAGGAAAGCTACAAGTGCTGTGAGATTTGAGCCTTTTGGCTTCATGATTTTTTTTTTATTGCTGGCTTCATGATTCACTGGTTCTGATCAAACCAATTTCCAGCAATAAACAGGAGGAAGAAAAAAGAAATATGTGTCATGTTGATAATACGATAAGTGAAGGGAGCAATGACCCTCAACTGAGAGGAGGGTGAGCCAATCCTATTGCAAAAGAGATGGCTCATCCTGTTACGTAGCATCACACCGCCAGGAACTCAGGGCAGAATAGAGATGAGAGAAAGTGTAGAAGGATAAAAGGATGAGTGACCATAGGCCTCATTTCAGGCAAGCATGTGTACCGCTCCCTGCCACCCCACTGCAGGCCACCCGACACAGGCAAGTCTGAAAGCAGGAGGATGGACGTGTCTCATCCAACCTAGTACGTGTGGGCAGTGGATCTGAGTGTGTGTGCCGGTCACAGCCATGGCTTCAGCCTGGGCTCTTTGGTTTTCATCAGTGGCCTGGGCTACCAAACACATCCACTTGTCTCCCTGATAAGAAGGGGCAGTAGATTACCACTGAGGCTGGGTGTGATGACAGGGCTATTTCTGTGCACCTTCAGCATATTTCTCTGAATCTTCAGCTATCCCTTAGGAGAGAAGACTTTGGTCTGTACTCAAGTACAAGATACTTTGGATTGTAGCCTGTGAGGTACCTGCCAGTTTCTCAGTGCCTCTGCCTTGCACTTCTGGGGCCAAGGCAGCTGTGCAGCAGCAGTGCAGCTGTCATATGCTTGTTTGCCTAATGAGCCTAAGCCTTCAGAAAGCAGCTAGTGAAAGTAAATGTGAAACTGAACTTTGACTTCATGGGTTCAGCAGAATAGGACTGAGCTGTACATATGAAAGAGCAGCAAAACAAGCTTGGTAAAGCAGTACAACTGCTTGGATTTGGGCTGCTGTGTGGATGTTCATGTTGTGGTTAGAGGCTTTATCCCCAACTGGGTTGTTCTTGCCCTCTGTTCTTCTTTATGGTGCCTGTTTCATCTTCCTGCTGGAAGGTGTTCTCAACTGAGAAGATGAAATGGCCAGCCTGGATGGTGCCTTCACCTCCAAGTGGCTCACATGAGCTGGTTTCCCCAGGTAAAACCTTTGCCAGCAGTTCACATGTCCAGGACAGATCTTGGAGCTGGGCCCTGCTCGCTTTTACACTCAGGGTTCCACGTAGTCACTTGCTTTTCTCATGCTTCTGCATGACATGCTATCAACAGACATCTTATCAACATTAGCACTGCCTTGAAGAAAGCTAATTTATGTGATAAGGACTTATTGCTCATTTCTCAATCTGTACCAGCACTTCGTGCTCAAAAATAAGATTAGAGCGATCAAAAACCTGCAGGACAGCCACCTTAGATAGTGTTTTTCTCCTGACAATGGTGTATGTGACATAAATCTTTATCAGGATGTCATTTAACAGGGACAGAAGCAATTGTATATCTACCGGTGTATATTGAGTATTTGACATTTTTATTATGTGGAGTTTATTATTTTAATGAATCACTATGATTATGCAGCTGCACTGTTCAGCCATAGGAGGGACATTGCCTGGCTAAATCCATTGGCCCAGGGTGAAGTCTCAGTGGCGGTTGAAACCAAGCTGCTAAAGCAGCCCTACTGTTGCTGTCTACTATAGAAGGGACTGAGCTCAGTGGGAAAAACTCACAGGTTGTCCTGACAATAGCGAGTCTTAGAACTTTAATCGTAGCTGGTTTATGAACAAGCCAAATCTCTCTAGTTCCCATTTAAAAACAAGTGGTTTAATTAGGCAGTCTATTTATGGTGAGATGTGTATCTAAAGTGAAGGGCATTTCTTCATCATCTTCCACTTTGCTAATGAAAAGCACAGCTACAATAAATTGCCTGCCTTGGGAGAAATGTTGTATCTCCGTAGATTTTTTTGTTTGATATGGAGGATGCCCTTAAACCTGACTTAACTTGACCTTGTGTTGTTAATTTTTCCCACCTGCAAAATGTCTTGGGTAAGGCTGAGACAAACAAAAGGAGGGGAAAAAAGTATAAACTTAATTTCTCTGTTGCTGTGAACTGGCATAAACCTTAAAAAGACAATATGTTTAATGTCTGTTTGGTTCATAGTAGTAAGTGATTTATTTGGGGGCATATTAACCTGGCACAGACACTTTTGTCAGCTGCTGTACTCTCTGCTGTGGATTTGGGGTTTTCAGCGGTGGAGCAGATGACCTGGCAAGGGGTAATCACTGGAGGCTCTCAAGGAACAGTCATCTATCTGGAAAGATGCAGCTGTAACCTATCAAGTCTGGAGCAAGGAATTGGATGAAACTGAGTTTGAGAGCCATTCCTGTGCTCTTGTTCCAGGGATCTGGCTTGCCATGTGCTGTTGACCAGGTCAGGGAAGGGCAAACATGGCTATTTGGAACATACCATCAACTGGTTTTATATGTGGGCGTGCTGAAAGGAGATGGGAATGCTGACAGATTGACTGCATCCGTGATGGCACATTGTGGAGCTTGCTTCTCCTTACCCCCTCATCCATGTGTGAGGCTTCTGAAGGAGCTTTCCACCCACTGTTGGATGGTGTGAGCAATGCACCATACTTTTGCAAACTATGCTCTGGGTCTTGTTGCTTCTTATTCCCTTCTTAAAAAGAGAAGCGTGGCTATACTGAGCCAGGTAAGAGACCCATCTAGTCCTGTATTGGCTCTCGACAGTGGCTATGGTGAATAAACCAAGCTTGTGGTGATACTTCCTTCTGCGATGTGCTCTCCTGCCCTACAGTGGAGGTGTATCCCATGCTTAATAGCTTCTGATGGGCTTTTCTGTGAATTTGTTGAATTGTTTTCTGAACCTTTGGTGTAAGCTCTTGATATCCTTTGCATCTGTTGGCAATTAGCTTTATAGGTTGGGTTGAAGCCATCTGTGATAATTTCTTGTCCTGGTGCTGGGTCCTGTATGAAGGCTTTAATCGCCCTTGTTTTCTGGCAAAGCCTGTGCTCTTGAATCTCCTTGTAGGCAACTCTCTGTCTTTCTCCTTTTCCGTTAGAAAAAGGTGAAGTCCACAATGTCAGCTAAGAGAGTGTTGTGTTTGAAAGCAGTGGTATGAGTTAGCAGTAATGGAACATTCAGATAAGGTTTTTCCATGTGCAAGTATATTGCAGGGGTTTTGTAAGTCACTGCTGTATTTGACCAGCTCTGTTTACTTAAATATACAATTTCTCATATGCAAAATAAATTTCAAAGGCCTGCTTATCTCATCAGTGACTGAAAGAGAGGTCTCTATGGGAGGGTTTTTGCACTGAAGCAGATGTGCGGTGTAAGTAATGGCATTGCATGACCACGTCATGAAGGATGTAACAATGTGGCTGTCCCTGCTCTGCCCTGGCTTCCCAAAAAAACTGTTAAGATGCCATTTTGTGCTAGCTTTGGATTTTTCTTTCCTTCTCTCACTTATGGCATTATCCTGGGAACTTGCTCCTCCTCAGAAGAGATTATGACCAGAACTGAGCCACCCTGAGCCATGCAGTCAGACAAAAGGGCACCTTCAACCTGAAACGGCAGGAAATTGTGTTGATTTTTAGCTTCCTGGGGGCCTTTGCCCTTGGCTCCATGACTGGGGTTACACAGTTCAGCTTGACGCCTGGGGTGGCTATCTGTAAGCAGCTTGTTTCCCCATTCAAGAAAAGGGGATGCAATCATCTCTACCAGGGAAGATACTGAGAGGTGACCATTGTATCTGTATGCAGCTGGTCTAGAATGTAACATGATCTACTATTATTATTAATAACTTCCAAATGAGAAAAATGGCAGATTGTTTTAAAGCCCCAGTCCAGACATATGTGTAAAAAATTACAGAAGCGTTTAAATTGTTTAGATTCCGAAGTTCTGTTTTCAAAAACTACTTAGGGCTCCTGTATGCCTGATTACAGTTTGCCATTAGGAACTAAATGCCTCGGGGGAAAACATAATTTTCTTGTTTCACCCTGCCATTTCCAGGAAATCTCTCCAGTTGGGGCAGATTGGATTCTATCCTGTGAAGGGATCCAGAAGGAAACTGAGGTCCTCAAGCTTGGTCAGAGTCTGCCCAAGGCATCTCTTGCTTCCTGAGCAATGAATAGATACCTAAACAGTGTTCCTTTAAAGTAACCCAGAAAGTCATGACTCTTGCCTACGCAGTACTCGTACGGACAAAAGAACATTTCATAATTGTTTGTCCAGATAAACAAGTGTCAAGCCTGTACTGTGAATTAGTCGTGGTGGCTTAAGTTAGCCTTTATTATCAGCAGAAGAACATTTGTTATTTAATCTCTCAGAAGAATGCCCAGGCTGCTCCTTTGCTCAGTCGGTTAAGTAACACACGTGATAAGGTTTTTCTTGTGTCAGGTATTATTTTATTCCACCTAGAAGAACAGATCTTTTGGTTAAAAAAAAATACGTGATCAAGATAGCTTCCAAAATTCCAGTGGAGGTCAGTCAACTTAAACCAGCTCTGGTCCTGAAGCTGGAAAATGACTGTGCCTTCAGACAGGGTTACTTTTTCTGTTGTCAAAGGGGGGGTGTAATAAATATCTATATATCAGTCTGTCTTTAGTAATACCACTTTGGAGTGTATCAAGATACTGATGCTGAATGGGTGGCTGCAAAAAAGCCCAAACCCCAAGGTGCTGGCAGCGTTGCTCTTACCTTCAGTGAAAAAATAACTGCTTGTTCACAGCCTGTTACATGTAGTCATTTGAAGGTGGTTTGCAAAAGGGCGAATGAGAAAAACAAGGACATTTGAGTAGGTTTTGCGCTATGAGGATATCTATGCTATCACCTCTGCTAGTAAATCCTTGCAGTATATAAATTGAAGTGACCGCTTTAGCCCAGTGTCCTGGCTCAAAAGTGGATGCTGATAAAGGTATTGGATTTTCTTTGGAAGGAATGGAAAATAAAATTGCAGTCTTCCTATAGGCCCCGGTCCTATAAAGGCAGACCATCTTCTTAACTTTGCCAGTGGGGCTGCCTAGGTGAGTAAATTCTTGCTGGGTAGTTTATTG
This sequence comes from Stercorarius parasiticus, assembly GCA_013396915.1. NCBI lineage: Eukaryota > Metazoa > Chordata > Aves > Charadriiformes > Stercorariidae > Stercorarius > Stercorarius parasiticus. The sequence goes on along the minus strand of VWZL01003476.1, from coordinate 16,145 downwards.
ATGTTGATACAAACAGCTGTCTTAGCTTCAGAAGGCTGAAGGTCAAGCTCCAGATTGAAAGAAAAGGGCCGTAATCCTTACAGATATGATTCGTACTTCTGCAAAAGGTCAGTTAATTTGCCTATTGAAAAAAATCTCAAAGTCCAGAGCATAGTCAGTCTAAATGTATTCTGCCTGCCAGCTGGAGATAATTCCTTGTTGGCCAATATCACGCTCCTGGCCTCTGTGATACAGCTGGTGAGTAGCCACTTATGTAGACCAGTGTGGGTCCTGCTCTGCATAATAACCCCAAATTGTCATGTAGAACTTTCTGTTCATAGATCTTCAAGCACTTTGCGGAAGTACATTTCACTGTGTTTTACAGAGGGCAGAAAAGGCATAGAAGTGCGGTTACTCATCTGAAGTTGGCCAGTGGCAAGCTGTGGACTAGAAAACAGTTCTCACTAGTTCTAGTCTAATACTTCTCAATAGATCACACTGTTATTCCCAATATGGTAATTTATCAACAATTATTTAGAGTGCAGAGGATAGGGAGAATTCCTAGGCCAATCTGATGAAGATCCCTGCTGAAAGCTAAATGAGTGCAGGCGAGGAGGAATTCTTAATGTATGGCATTGGAAATCGGCATAATGGATACTTGAGTGAATGCCTAGACTCTGATTCAATCCTGCAGCTGGTAAAAGTGTACTGTTTGTTATGGGAACAAGGCCCCTTTTGCTCATGTAAGAAAACCTCGTCAAGAGGAGCAAGTGACTGCTAGACCTATCTCGCAGTTAGTGACTTTTGGGGTGAAGTAAACTTTACTTTCTTTCACCTTTCATGGAATATGTCGGGACAGAGACTTTCCCGAGACTTCCCCCTGCCTTGAGTGTATTTAGTCCTGGGACTGCTGAGGAACCAGAGCTGTTGAATAGACTGAACCTGCTCAGGATTGTGTCCCGCTGTGTGGTGCCCACGCTGTCACCTTGATGGGAAGCCATGCAGTAGGAAAGTGTGAAATGCTGCCGATCTCTCTGCTGAGAGACAATGCAGATCTGGCACTTCTGTGCTCCTTGGGGGACATCCTGAATTTGATAACAAAGGAGAAAGCACGAACAAACAGCACAAAACACAGGGTGCAAAAGGTTTCCTGTTCAGCCTTGTGTGTTGTCCTGGGTTTTGGTACAGAGAGGTGAAAGAGGGCAGGATACTGGCACAGGAAACTCAGATCTTGATTTGTTTTATTTTTCCTTCTTTAAGGCAAAGGACAAATATTGGAAGGTCAGGAAAAATGAGAAGTCACTTATTAGCAGGAATATTATTGCAAATTTCTGAGTGACAGTGACACTTTCAGCCAGATGCACTTACCTACATGTAAGAAACAGCCTTCATTGTAGGAGTTTACCTACAAAAGATGGGGCAGAAAGGGAAAATCATCAATTTCAATTTACAGATGCAGAGTTGAGCACAGAGGGATAACTGGCCTGCTCCAAACCATGCAGGTGACATGTTAGAGGAGCCCTGGCCCTGCTCCAGTGCCAGTGCTTGCAGACTTGATCCAGTTTTCAACCTCTTCCCCGTCGTCCTGCCCCTCCTCCTCCCCCATTGCAGCACTGTAGTAACATGCTCTTGGAGCCAGTCCATCAGCTAGGGAGAGGCTCACAGCTTGCTGTACCAGGGCTTCTGCCAAGTGGCTCCATTAAGAATTGCTTTCATGATTACAGCGCTTATGCAAGCGGGGAGCAAGCTTTTCGGAGGATGTTTATATTGCACAGATCCTTTATCTGGCTTGGCTATCTCCTCATTACCTGCATCGAAGAATTGCCTTCCTTAGTGGCCAATAAAACTAAATTGCTAAATCCAGCTTTGTGTAACCCTATTTACCTTTTGTACCAGATTAACCTTTATCATATTTGCAAGTGTGTTGGGAAAGTAACATAAACAGAGAGGTAGGTGGTGGAGGCAAAGGCTAGCCTGAGAGAGCCAGCAGTGCCTTATTTGCCAAGGGCCCGCAGATAAGAGGAGGCTTGTGCCAGGCAGGGAGTTGCAGAGAAGCTGTTGCTGAGCTTGTGCTGATCAACATGATAGTCGTAGGAGTTTTCCACGCCTTCACTGGGTTAGCAGAAATGGCTGGGGTTTAAAGTAAACAGTGAGGAGCCCAAACATTGTGGAAATTATTGGTGGGGAAATGAGTCCTTAGGGCTGGCTTCAGCAGCCAGCTGCCCTGGGTGACTTGGCTGTTGGGTCGGTGCCAGCCTAATGCTAACATGCTCTTCCCAAAACACTCCCAAAGCACTGTCACCATGCTGCTGTGCTCGGCCTACGTCTGGGGAATATCCCAGGGTGTTTTTTGCTGAGGCGCTTGGAGGATCTGTTTTATGTGAACTATGAAAGGATTTGGGGTGGCAGGGATGTTGGCTGTCTGCTGGGGAAGACATGACAGGGACCCAGGGGACTAGCTCTAGTGGAATGACATTGTGGCCTGTGTTTTTGCTGGTGTGTACCCATTACTAGGGACAGGAGGTTTCCAAAAGTTCAAATGAGGGGAGCTTCCTATTTTTCAGAGAGCCTGCTCCATGGGGCTCACTTGGAGCAGGTCTGGTCTCTTAGCCAACTTGGTCACACTGTGCGGTGGAAGCTGGACCAGTCCCTTTCATCTCTCCGGGAGGTAAAAAAGCCTTATTTTGGCCTTGAGAATATTTATCCATGAAGAAAACAAGTACAACCTGGACAAATGTTCCCCTTTCTCCCCCATTGCAGAATGTGCTCCTGTGCCTTTTGCCTGCTACTGTATTTAAAACAAACGTGTCTACAAAACTCCACAACAATTACAGCCCTGGCAAAATTTTCTAGGATAGATTAGTCTTATAAATGGATCTCGCATCACAGGTTGAGATCTTGCTGATTAAAGTTCATATGTGTTTCCTAGAAAGTGTGGCTGTATAGTTTGTAGACTGAGTAGCTGAGAAATGTGTGGATTAATAGCTGTGTGGATACATGTTCAAATTTTTGCCCTAGTGTTTTGTCCTGTCTAAGATTCAGAAAAAGAACTGAAGGAAAACTTGTGTGGATCTGTTCACCAATACTTAATTCCATATCAGGATTTCTGGACTTGTGGAATATTCAGAAAATTTTGCAGCATTTGGACAAGCACTTGCTATTGAGAGCTGAATTGTACCATCAGTGAGTTCACAAGGCTGAGTCCCATGAAAGGGAAACTAGAGCTCCCCTTGGTTGTTGCTTCTGTTTAATTGAATAGGAATACTCGTCCCTTTAAACTCGGATCTCGTCAAGAGGCTGTGTTAAGCTGAATCCTGCGATTTCAGTTGAGTGCTTTACCTTATCCATGGACAAGGAGGTCCCAAACCTTTGTTTTCAGTTAGGTCTGACAGGCCAGGAGAAGCTTCCCTTGCTGCTGAAAGGAAGAACAAGGAATGCACAAAGCACTGCTTGCTTTTAGGACAAGGTTTCAGGGTCCTGCTGTCCTGAAGCAGGGAGCAAAGGGAGGAGATCCCAAGAGAAATCCTGGGTGTGCCAGTGTTCCCAGTGACAGGTGGGTCAGAAAGCTCATCTCCTATCCCTGCCTGGAAAACCCAGATTTGCTCTGGGGATGGGGAATCTGAGCAAGCTTCCAGGCAAGGTGCCTTTAATAAAATATCATGGTGAAGTATTTTGCTTTCAGGAGAAGGGACTAAAGGTAGAGAATTGGCAATCTTGCACCTGGAGCTAGACAAGCCAGTGGGTTCAGGCTTCTCAGGGCACCCATAGCAACACTTCTGGTCAGGCTTAGGTTGCAGCAAAGAGCAATGTAAGAGGTTTGAAGGGCTTTTCTTATTTGGAGAGGGGTGGAAAGAAAGGTGCTACAGTTTAGTTCAGCTGTCTAAATATCTTGCTGTACAGTAAGCTCTTTGGAAAGTGTCTTCAACAAGGGGATTTGGGGATGGGAATCTCTCTTGGTCTACATCTAATCGTGGACCCTTCTTCTGCTTCTTGACTTCCTGAGAGTGTGTGGTGATAAATGGAGCAGCAGGATACAACCGAGTGCTGGCAGAGGATGATTTGGTGTAAACCAGTTTCTAATAGAAAATATTTCAGTGGAAATTTTAGTCTTCAACTATTCCCTGTGTTTCAGATTTCTTGAATGGACCTGGGGGGTGAATGTTGCAGTGTTACTTCTAGGCCCCTGGTTTACAACTGAGCCAGTTTTATGCTAAGGGAAGTCCCAAGCAGGTGCCTACAGCACATCTCAATGCAGCGTCATAGGCTGGTGCTGATTCCCTTCTTACAACTTATACTCTAGTATAGTCTTTTCTTACAATTGCCTACCTTTGTCCATACAATCACAGTGATTTAATAGAAAGTCTTCCCTGTATCCTGCTCCTATCTGCTAACAGGATAGCAATAATATTTAACCACTTGCATCTGTTTTCTTACCTGAGATGCAAGTTATGTTGTTGCTTGCCTCGCTACTGGATTTATCCTGAAGGTGTACCTGGAAGCTGAATGTGGGCTGTATCTGACCCAGCCTTCATCAAATTAATAGTAAGCCTGTGTTGACAAACATCCATGTAATTTCAAGATGTGTTTTCTTTTTAACCTGTCTGAAGTATTAACTAGTAAGCTGACATAAACCAAAAGACATGAGAAAAGTGAGCACATAAGCATGTGAGCTTATTTTCTTTGGTGATTCTGCTGACTGTAGAAGAGACTTGGAATCGGGCCCTGATAACAGCAAAATAAATGCATCAAAACCAGTGCCTTCTCCCTTTTTGGTTTCAGCCCTGATCTTGTTCTTACAGCCATGTTATGAGATTGAGTCTGGGGTGAATACTGTCCTCAATGAAGCCATGATCAAACTCCCTGAATGCAGTGTGGATGCACCCAGAGTGGGACTGAGCTTCACCCAGTTCCAAGCCTGGGATGCAGTTTGGATGTGGAAAAGGTGAAGCAATGGGAATCTGGTACGCAAGAATATCCTGCACTTGAACAAAGACCAGTTATTTTGAAATCTTTCCGTCCTAATGTGTTGTTAACAGTAAGAGTGTGGAGTTCCAGTTTGGACACAGCCCTGTATCAGGTGTAACATGGCTGATGCAATTGGGAGGGAAGAGGTGGAGCAACAAAGCCCGTGCTTCCCCCAGTTATCTGCATCTCAGCTACTTAGCTGTGTGCTTGCCTTGCTGTATTTATTGCTGATGGCTCTTCAGAAAGAAGCAATCACTTGGTTCTGTTTCTGGGACACCTGGAAGCTAGAGAAGGTGAAGCTACTGGGCATGGTGGCCATACAGAGGAAGAGTTGGGTCTTGGAGCTTCTCCGAGGAGTGTTACCCCTTCCATTGTGCTGAGGGTGAAACAGGCACATGCTTAATCTGTTTGCTGAACAAAAGCCTCCAGCTCCTCATCACGTTAGTGGACTCTTAACAGGCCTAATCACAAGTGACATAGTTTACATGGGATTTTGTCAGCAGCAGGTTTGCATTTTTTAATTTTTTTTTATTTCATTTTTTAAATCATTTAACAGAGTTATGTCATAGAAAATGCAAGCTCAGTGGAAATTTTACTGTCCTGGACTTTGCAACTTTTTCAGAGCAAGCAGCAGCCGAGCAGATAATCTCTTCTTCTCGTATCTCTGACTTTGTCCTTCCTCTCCTGACATGAATTTGATCATGATGCCTGTGTATGTACTGGCTCCTTTCACATGCTGGTGGAGACAAAGAGAGGGTATTGAAGAGCAGAAGAATGCTGATAGAGACCTGCAGCTGTTGATTAACCAGTCTCACTTGCAAAGAAGGTCCACAGCAATCGGGAATGGTTAATAGCTCCAGAGACAGGATATGGGCAGGACTAGGCTTGGCTTTTTGTTTGTTTGAATAGTGAAATAGTGAAATCATGTATAAGTGTCAAGGCTCAGTTCTGAACCTGGGGAGGCAGAGGTAGAGTCAAGTATCAGCCTCAGCCTTTTTCTATAAATTTATGAAAATCTTTGCTAGAAGATATCAAATATGAAATAAACATTTCTGATTGTTGGGTGAGAGAAAGGTCCTTAAGCAAAACTCCTGCTTACGAAAGTGAAAAGCTTGGCTGTCTGCCCTACAACTACCATCTTGTTTCCAGGACCATAAGGTGCATGTCCTAGGCATAGCATAAAATGCAAGCTGGCCACAAATGTTTCTATGAGAGTGTTGTTATTAGAAAATTTTGTTAAAATTGAGACCTTTGTGGGAAAGGATCAGATTTAATGAATTTCCTGTTCTGAAAGTTGTTATGAAAACAAGTTTAGAGTTGTGGACATATGAATCCCTTTTCTATGAAGAGGGACTTCCTCCTCACCCCTCCCCCCCCCTTCTCCCATTTTTGCACAAAAATCCTTTTGAAACCTCTTTTTATTCGTAGTTTTAACAAGTTTGTGGAAAAAAATGGAAATCAAATACGAGTAAAAGATCAGGCTTTTGTGGGTCTGTTTCCTTCTAGCTCCTGTCAGTGCTCCACTGCAGGGTACTGAGCCATTGCTGAGATCTGTCCCCTGCAAGTGGTGGCACATTGGCCAGAGCGGGGAGGGGAATACAGGCAGGATGCTGTGAACACATAGTCCCATGTCACATCCTCCATCCTGCCCTTGGGGTGGTAAAGAGGACATGGGCTGCCTTAAGTTACATAGGGGACAAACAAGAGCTGGAAGGACACGTGGCCCTTGGGATGTATTGTGAATGGCTGTGTTGCATGGGTGTGCACTTCCACCTGTCTCAGGTGCTGGAGATGGCTTCCAAGACTGTGCAGAGCACCAGCAAGCTACAGGAGAAGCCCATTTTGGTACATGACTTAACCCTCTACCATGCTTCTCAACTGGCCTTTTTAACACTCAGTAGTTGTCATTGTTTAAATTCTTCTTGTCTTCCTAGGGATTACTACAGCTGCCCCAAAATGTAACAGTCCACAGACTACAATTCTTCATCTCTTTTTTTTATTTGAGGGCTGTGATGGAAGTGGACCCCTCTCTTCCACTGCCTTCTGCTTTCCTTACGTGTAACGTTGTGCTCCTACTAGCCTGTCTATTACATGCATGCCAAGGATGGTGTGGCCACTGACCAGCAGAATGATGTTGTCCCTAGATTTTGCTATGTCAGAAATTTTACGTATATTTTACGTATAATATTATTTTTTTGTTCATTATATATCTTTTTGTACTTCTCAGCATGTGTGGACAGGGAAAAACAGCTTCCCAGCACCACCATCCCAATGCTGTGTTGTGCTCCGTTGTACAGTGCAGGCTTGCCCTGTATTTCCTCCTTTCCCTATTCCCCTTACCTGCCTCATCCCCAGATGTGCACAAGATTCAGCTTGCTCCTTGGAATTTGCACTGGAATAGGAGCTAGGAGGTGTGTAGCTTCAGCTGGGAGAAGCATTTCTGTAACCATACTGCAAATCAGAATTGTGCTTTCTAGACAAGGCTCAGTTTGTCCTTTCAGCCTTGATCTGACAAAGCTGGTGCTCAATTTCCAAGTCGCGTTTACTGACCTTGCGTGTGAGTTTAGGCACACACAGTTAAATGGTGTTTGGTGTCCCGTGGAGAAGCTGTATTTCAAGGTGAATGTCTCTCATGTGGTTGGTTTTTTTTTTTCCTCTATATGCAGTGTTCAGGACTGTAGTGTGAGTGACACAACAGGCCCGACATGCTGTGGTGTTATTGAAAACATAATAGCGTTTTGCAGCTGTTGTCCTATCCTCTTCAGCATGCAGGAGCATAGCTAGATCAAAGCTGCTCTAAGCTCTCCAAATTCAAGCAGATGGTGATCTTCTCTCCTTTTTCCTTAACTTTGGCCTGATAATCAGCCTGCTGAAGCCAGAGAAAAGACTCCTGTTGAATGTAATGGATCAATTGTGTAGGCTGGATTTGCACTAGCATGTTTCAACCTTGTTCTCTTTAACATTTGGAATAAGCTTTTTTGCCAGTTTCCCAGGATATGAGGGCTTGAGAAAATTCAGAGCAGCACAGGCGGTATGTATGTGAGTCACTCAGTGTTTGAAGCTTTTGCCCAGTCATCCCCGGATTTTCCACACGATTTTGAGCAGACAGGTTGTGTTATGGAACAGGAGCAGATGAGTAAGTTGCTTACGGAGGCTACTGTGCCCGTCTGTCGTAGACACGTGTCTCCCATTGCTCCACGATGACTGACCCGTTCATGTGGGGTCTGCAAACCTGGCTGGACCTCTCTGGCCTGGGACCCACTCTGAGTGGGTGTTTGGGACGGTTGGATTTAAATGACAGGAAAAGGCTCTTCCTTGCTTCTTTCCTCATTGCAAATATACTGATAGGCTATAAAATACAGACAGCTGCGGAGTTATGGCAAAATCCAGGTAGACCCTCACCTTGTTCTTGCTTTTGCCCCTTGTCTGCTTCCTTCACCCATGGGCTCAGTGGTTTCAGGTGCATCCTGAGAGAGATGATATTTCTGGTCTGAGACTGCCACAAGTCTAAAGGTTCTCCATCTGTCCAGGCCTGACTTCCCACTGGCACCACTGTTTCGCTGCCAGCCTGCCAATAATGCATGGCTTAAATGACATTGCCAGGACTGCTGCTGCCACTGTGCAGGAGCTCTCCTGGAGCTCATTGCAAAAGATTGTAAGGAATGAATGATTTGGGATTGTATCCCTGCTTGTGCTTAGCTGGTATCTGTATTCAACACGTGCCTAAGAAGTCAGTTGGCAAAGCTCCTGAATCCTGGTGCCTCAGGCAACTCAAGAGGGAAAATATTTCGTATGTATCTTGTCCATTCTCTGTTGTTACTTCTGATGGTCTTCCCAAATGGCCCATCCTAAGCGCAGGCACCGATGGAGAGGTTAGGAGGAATTGGTGATACCGTATGCGTGTGGCGACTTGTTAAAGGACCAACAGGAAAATAAGAGGGGCTCTGTCAACAGTGCAACACAGCAGGACGTGGAAAACAGAGCTTTTATTGTCTCTTTTTGAGTATCTGAGAACAGGATGGGACGCCCTGGACTTCGTATGTTATGTTTATAATTTTTCTTCACTTTTCTTTGCAAACTCTCCAAGCTGTTGGTATCTTGACTGTAGCTGGTCTACAGCAGGGAAATGGAATTTGTCCTTAAACCTTCATTTCCCTTTTATTACAGTCTACCAATCTTTTCTCTTCTGTCACACAGAGATAAATATTGGTTTCAGAATTAAAGACCATGTCAGGACTAGACTCTCTAGTTTGTCTTAATAATTTCATGGTTTGTTTCATATGACAAAATTAATAAACATCTCTCATCTCAATGCATACTCTGTTGCTGTGTGTGCTGTGCTCCCCTTGGCTTGGGGAGCGCATTGCTGAGCCCCACAGTACTGCCCAGAAACATCCTGCCTTCTCCCAACGAAGTACCCTGCTGTAGACGAGACAGAGACCTGACTGGTTCAGGAAAGTCTGTTTAACTCTCTCTCCTAAATCGCTGTTCTGTGATTAAAAACTTTCACAATTTATCCATTTAAAGTAGCAGACCAGCAAAAATTTTGGCAGATTGAACCTCATCTAGTAAGAGAGAGCATTGCTTCTTGCTAGAGACATATTGGAGCCTTTAGTACTTCACAAGGTTTCTTCTTTTTCCCCTCAATTTTGCTAGCACCTACTCCTACCCAGTATTTTATAAAGAAAATACTTTGTCGCAGCTTTAGAACAGCTATGTTAAGCAGGGGGTCCCTGCAGTTAGATCAGCCCATCACTGTCTCTGCCCAGTTTCACTGTCCCTCTCTGAGGCAGAAAGGAGCATAAGCCTGTTCTTGGCAGGTTCCTATCACCTGATCTTCAATATTTAACTGTACTGGGGCATGTTCTCCTTTTGCCCACAATGCCCGCCTTCTGCAGTCAGCTTTGGCTTTTAGGGGGCTGAATCCACCTCTTGAAGTTCTTCTGCCTTTCCAATAACTGGAGAGAGCATTAAGGAGTCAGAGGTCCTGCATGAGGAGAAAGATGAGGCCATTGACTAGTGGACATGGACAGAACTTGTCCATGGGAGGACAGCTGGAGCTCCTGTTTAATCCTAAAAGAAGACAGTTCCTCTCTCAGACCAAGCAGCCTGAGAAGGTGCTTGGATTATCTCTTGCTTCTCCCTGGCAGTTCCCAGGCAGTGTGCTGCCCCTTGCGCTGTGGGCAGGGAGGAAGAGGAGCCTGAAACGAAGGCTGAGGTTATGTTGTGCAAAGGACTGCACTGAACCTACGCTCAGCAACTGTGCAACAGGCTGTCCTGGAAACACACACCCTCACCCTCGTCATGGATGCTGCTTTTCCTGACCTCTAACTAATCTTCCTCCACAGTCCTGATCTGCACAGAGTCCTTGTCTGCCTTCCAATTTCACAGCCAGGATGTGAACACCTCTCCAGTCTCACCTGGCCTAGGCTAGACCAGCTTTCCTTGTTGTGCATGTGCCCGGCTTCCCCATGAAGAGAAGTCCGTCTTGGTTCCAGTGAATTATATTTGACTTCAGTGGCTTGCATCGTGTGCTCTGCTTCCTGTTGCATCACTGTAACTTATTCCATAAATATATTTTATCAAAAAAAAAGGTGCCAAGGGACAGAAAGCATTTTAAATTTATAGTCCATGGATAATGAGCCATCTCTAAGAGACACCCCATGAGGCCTGTGAATCCTCTCTTCTCTCAGAGGACTTCCTCTTCCACCTACATTCTTTCACCCCCAAAAATCCTCTTTAGAGGAAGGGGAATGGTAGTTAGAGGCAGCCTGAAACAGAATTAGCAGGGTTAGAGAGAGAAACTGTTTGGCTGTCTTGTCCTGTTTGATATGCTGCCATAAAGTTATTTACGCTTCCTGCTGTTTATCTTAGGACTAAATGAGATAATTAAGTGTGTACAGAGATAGAACTCCATTCATCCGAGGTCCTCAGTATCTTGGAAATGGTGTTTTGACTGCTTCACAGACAAGCCAGTCTTTCTCCTTTGCTTTCTCTAAGTGTTTTGCTTCTGGCATAGGTCATGTGGAGAGCTCTACCTGACCTTAGCTGGGGACAGGAGTGAAGTATGTTGCCCAAGGCCCCAGGGTGAATACATGACATGAGGAGAGTCCTCGGCTTTGAATCCCTGCTCCTCAGCCCTCTCCCTCTCATTCTTGACCCTGGTGTTTTGTACCCTTTCAGACACAGTCCATTATCTTCTGTTTCTTCTGACTGTTTTTCAGAGTGAGCAACAGGACATGTACTGCATGAGGTGGCTAACTCATCTGTGAGAAAAACTCTGCAAATGGTGTATCTGCAACAGTGTAGGAGAAGTGAAAAAGTGTCATTATTTTTCTTCTACTTTATAAGTCCTTGGTTCTCCATAGCAGGGCCTGGGATGCGCTGCGGAGAAATCCTTGAGTAGGCTGTCACACACGGCAACATATGATCTCAAGAGTTAGGAAATCCCTGTGGGACAGAGCTGGTATACTCTGGAAATACTAGACCTGAGTGCATGAGGCGCTATGGTAACCCCCCGGGGCACTACCCTGTCTTCCAAGCAGAGCAAACACTCTTGCTTTTTCCAGGCTCCATTTCTACCATTCCGTCCCTGTACCTTGAACAATCATTTTCTCTGTTAGCTTTTGGCCGGTTCAGGCTCTTCTGTGTCATAAATGTTAACCTCATGGAAATTAAACACTCCTGGTGGGTTCCCAGCCCTCACAGTAGTCAAATTCCAGTCCTTGAGCTCCCCACAGCCTTTAAGTCATGGGGTGTTGCCGTTTAGTGCCAAAATCGGTGCGAGGTTTGTTCTGCGATGCCCTACTATGATTGCAAGTACCCAGCCTCAGACAGTCAGACCTGCCTGTTGAAGCAAGGTCATCTCCTGAGTTGTGCACCTTGAGGAGGTCAGGGTAAAGGTACCTGATGCTCCTGGCCTAGCTGTTCCAGAGAGAGGAGAAAGTTAAGCTATGTGTGCATTTGTGGAGAAGAGTAGTGTCTGCCCCATGAGACAGTGTTATCCTTTGGAGGTCTATGTCAAAGTTCTGCATTTTTAGTGTTTTTCTTTTTGTAGTATCCATTGAAGAAAACTCTTCTTGAAGAAAAACTGTCCTGGCAGAGTTGGGAGGATATCTTTGGGAAGACAGCAATTGCTTTTCCAGCTGGAAGAAGCTGCAAAGCTACCACAGTCTGGCTTTTTCTCTAGTGCAAAATAATTCTTCCTGAGCCATAGCTGTAGAAACTTGCTGTGCTGACTGATGTGGATGCTTGAAAGCAAGCACAGGCACTAGGAACCTGCACTTGTGAATATACATATATACATGTAGTTTAAACACTAATTCAGTCTTTCTGGCAGTGCTAGGAAAGGGAGAAAACTTTACAAATTGTAAGAGACTGTCAAGACAAGTACGTGTTCTTCTGAAGTCTCCCATCCCAGGCACAACGCTCCCTCCTGCGCAGAGCCCAGAGCTGGTCAGGAGAAGAATGCAATGACAGTGCTATGTGAGTTCCCTGCTCTATAGCTGTGCTGCTTATTATTTTGAAAACCTGCTTGCTGATCTACAGAAACAAAACCCTGAGTCCTTGACTCCTGAAATTCTTCATAAAAATACTTGCGCCAAAAAAAGAGTTGAGTTTGATCTGCAATCTGAAATATTTGACTAGAACATCAAAGTGAGTTTGGAGAGGAAGGGTTAGTTGGTAGAATTGATGTTGCAATTTACCTGACTCTTTTCCAACTCTAGATATTTCTGACATGGATGTTGTAATCTAATTTCTAAATACCCGTATTTCCCAAGTATTTGGCGTTTGGCTTTGTTTTTCATCGGATCCTTATGAAAAGTCAGTACTTACCCAGGAAGTTTGATATAAACACTCACAATATCCTCCTCTTCTGTACACATTTATATATGCTTATAGGAAATAGGGCTGTGATCTAAATGCTGTTCTGACCAGTATCAGTGTGCAGGAAACTTAAGTAAATGTCTTTTTGATGGTTATTACAGTATAACTAAGCTGTTAACAGTTGTGCTCTTCCAAATCATTAAAAATCTGCTTACAACTTCAACAGCAGTAAAAACACCTTAGTTTGTTCTGTTGGTGCCTGTTGCCTTGTGCTGCTGCTGTTTAAGCGCCCAATCCAACCTCTGAAGTCACTGAACCAACTCACTGAAGTTGAAAGAGATCTTTGGTTGGACTTGACTGGCCTTTATAGCAGCAAAGTTATTTGGACATACTGGCTGTAGTATTTCTCCCTTGAACAGAATTTTTGTAAAGGCTGAAGATGTGGGTGAAAGCTATCACTACAGGAAGACTTGAAGGTCCTCCCCCAACTGTAAGAGAACAGCAACTGTTCTGTACAACACGCAAGTAGTTCTTCTTAAAATCACATATCACATACGGATGTATAGCCAAGGTACTGAGACTGAGAGTTATGTGCCTGTTAGAATATTTAATGAAGAGGAGCTGGTCAGTGTGACAAAGAGACTAACTTGAGTTTGGAGGCATCAGGGTACGTGGTTGGTGACAACAGGGACTTGCAGGTCAGGGAGGGAACTAATGAGCTTGAATGAGTCCATTTTCTAGTGTCTAGGAGGATACTGATCTTGAGGGAGTGGAACAACCCAACAGCAGAAAAAGAGGTCCCTTGTGATGTCTCAGATCAAACACCCAGAATGAATGCATTTCAGGTCCAAGGCTCATATTGTACCTGTGCACAGTAGATGGCCTTTTCTGGCCCACAACCACTCTATGGAGACTCAGTCCCAGCTCATGGCGGGGGGGGAGAAATGAGAGGGGTGGGTTATCAGATATGCTGTTATCAGATACATGTACATGCAAACGAAGCATTCATCTATTTACATGGCTTATAGTTGGTAAGCAAAGTAGTGTGAGTCTTTTGCTATGTGCCTTTGGAACAGACTACAACAGAAAGCAAGGCCTGGGAGAGTTGGCAATTATGTTGGGCAAAGCCTGCTAAGAAGCCAATACTTGGTTTGTGCCTATGCACAGATAAGGTCTTGCACTTAAATGGAACTTCGTATTCAAAATGATCACTGAAGAAATGATACGCAACCTTTGTCTTTCTGTTGAAATGGTGTTCTCTAAGGTGCTGCTGAAAACTGTTCAGAGCAACATCGCGTGGTTTGTCAGGATGGGAAGTGAAGAACGCTTACCTCTTTCTTAAACTTCCAAAGTGACTAAGCTGTGGCAGAATAAACAGTAGCTATTTGCCTGTCATCAGATCACTGGGAACAGGTCTTTTCCCAAGAGCAGCTACAAAGTCTTTGGTGATGACTCTAGTTTGGGCTGTATGTGTTACATTACATCCAAGACACCTAGTCCCTAAAATAATGCAGTGCCCTACTGCTGTGCTTGTGTGCTGCCTCACAGTTGAGTCAGACACCACTTCCCGAAGAGCTCACGTTCTCCTGTGGGATCTCTGCTCACCACTGCCCACACCCAGTCCTGTTGCACTCTGAGAAAGACAAGTCATAGCCTGGGGTCACATGGTTGCAAGTTGTGCTTATTATGGTCTTTGTTCCTAAGACTACCAAGATGATGCTTTCGCATCCAAAAAGCAGCCAAATGACTCTCCATCTGTCCCCTTTGCTTGCTAATACACAGCTATACTGGTCAGGACCTGCCTCTGAGTAATCCCCTTGCCTTCTCTGAAGGGTGTCGTCTTAAAAAGGGCAATGACACATGGTTTTGATACAAACTTATGAAAATATGTCCTTAAATAACCAGGGCAATTGTTTAAATCTTATTCCTTAGAATGGTAGTCTCCAAATTTTTGATGACATACTCCTTTCGCTCAAAAGTTGTCATTAGGTAGAACATTCTCAGTGCATACATCATGTAAGCACTACCCATCTTTTAATAAGTAATGCTAAGGATCTAGAGCTTATCTGTTACGGAAGATCATTAAATTGCTTGTGGACCAGTTCTACTTTGACTGGTGAAATAAAAACTCAATTTGGGCTTTCACTGTACAAAAAGGACAGCACAACTGGAAAAGGTTTATTCAAACAGTTTATTTCCAACTCTATTAGGCGCTATTTATTATAAAATCTATTAGACGGTATGTTACTAACTCTATTAGACTATTTATTAGTAGCTCTATTAGACCGTATTTATTTCCGCCTCTATTAGGCTCTATTCACTTGCTAACGACTACCTCTACCTGAACTAATATGTGCCACACTGGGTCCAGCCCCATCAGCTGCAGCACTGCTGGCACAGGTGGGACACTGTGGGGCTGTTGGGTTTCGGCCGTGGGGTGGCGTTGGCACAGCCATGACAAGGGCTGCTGCCAGCACGGGCGTTGCCAGCCAGGAGCTGCAGCAGGGAGAGGCTGGCCCAGGGGACTGGCCCAGCTGCTGTGCTGGGCTGCAGCGGGGGGGAAGGTGGGAAAGCCCAGCCCTGGTGCCAGTGGTGGCACCTGTCATGCAGGAGTTACAGCCGAGTGCGGTGCTGCAGCAGCAAGCTGGAGGCCAGCTGGGGCCTGACTGCCGGGTGGTGGTGCCAGAGATGGGGCAGCCCAGAAGCTCTCCCTTCCTATGGCTCCAGCAGGGTCAGGAGGTAGGTGGGCAGCTGTGTCTAGAGCTATATGGGGTCTGCAGATGTGGGGACGTGCTTTAGGATCTAGTTGCTTTATCTTGGCAAGTATGGACTTTCTGTGAGCAGACCCCTTTGTGCCCAGACACCTATTTCTCCACCCCAGTAGGGGTTCTTCGTGGAAGCCAAAGATCTTGGTGGCTTCTGGGGCACTTTTCATTAATCTCTGCATTCAGGCAAAACGCAGGTGCAGCTCTTGTTTTGTGTCCCACTCTTAGCTTGCACCTTTCCAGCAGTTGTAGATGACCCCTCTTGAAGTTAGATTTATAATAGAAGCGTAAAAGCTAAAAAATCTAAAAATGTAAGCTTGACTGTTAGCCTTGTGGACCTGTTGCATCTGCTTTGGTGGGTGGAAGTCTGGTGAGTCTATAAACTCCGTCTGGGCTTCTGCTGTGCAAACAGGACAGGACAACTGGAAAAGCTTTGTTGTCTGAACAGTTTATTACCAACTCTACCAGGCTCTACTTCTTAACAACTCTATTAAGCTCTATCTAGTTAAAATGCTATGAATTGAGACACTATTGACTTGCTGCCCACTCTCCATGCTCTATCTAGGACTTGCAACGCTGGGGTTCGTCTGCAGGGTTGGGGGTGCAGGT
>VWZL01003475.1:116167-139526 GCA_013396915.1 Stercorarius parasiticus | reverse complement strand
CTTAGTTCCCTCATCATCTATCTAATTATTCAATGATAGTCTCTCACTTCTATTTGATTTCAGACTCACCAGTTAAGAATGGTGCTTTGGATCTGAGGCTCCTTGAGGATTTTTTTCCTGAGAGAAGAATCACAGCCTTTCTTTAGAGTCTGTCGTATCTAGAAATCATCATATTCTCTCAACAACACAAATTCATGATTTAGTACATAATGATGCCCAAGTAGGCTGTTCGCACAAATTTAATTAGTGCTTACAAGCATAACATGACTCACTGTGTTGGTTTATTAATGTGCTGCTCTCTGCATTTTTTCCTGTTTAAGCACACATTACATTGCTAAATGTTTGACTGACACTCTTGTATGCTAAATTTACACTGAAACTCTATGTAATTATTTCATTATCAGTCCTACATTCTGTGTTTTTTTCCAGTTTCATTTATTTCTTATAATCTAACAGTCCTTGCTTTCTAGATGGCTGTATTCTAACCACTACCATGTTTCTGTGGAAACAAAATGTTTTAATTTCAGCCTTTTTAAAATTGTGAATCTTTCCTCTATTCTGTGTAGTCCTTTCTTTTCTGCTGTTTGAAATCTTTGAAATAAGATGCACATCTCAAAATTAAGATGAAAAATACTGTGTCAGAAATTGCTTCATTGATTCATACAAACTCCTTATAATATAGCCTCAATTAACATGAATATTATTTGATATAAAAATATTTGGACACAACTACTGCAAATCTTATTTATTACTACTCTGTTACTTAGCTTTAGATTCACGATCAGCAGCAGAACAATCAGACACTCACTTCAAAAGACTTCAAGATGAAAATAGGTAGCTGCCAAAAGAAACACCGCCAATTCTGTTTATCATCCAATTCTGTGCCACCCCCAAATGCATTATAAATTTAGGGATTCAGACTGCAATGATAAGTTAGCCCTGTAAATTGAAATTTAACTGAAAAACATTGAAAAACAGCAGATTATGCTTTGCGCTTTCTTCTCCCTACAGCGTATAATGATTTGTAAAGTGTATCTTATTCTAAAGTTATGTGTTGTTTCTGATTACTGACAGCGTAGTCAAAGACTATGATATAAGTCAAGGTCATAACACCACCAGCCAAGGACTCAAACCTGAACACAGTTTAAGTAAAACATTCCAGCTCCCCCCTCTTTCCTTCCTTGGCAGTTTATCTAAACCATCCAGTTTCATTGTCTAAGACCTTACAGAAATATTGTTTTCAGTAAAAGTATTTGAATGAAGAGAGGGTTTTTTTGCAAACAAGAAGGTATAGAAGAAACGAGAATCAGAGAAAACAGCTTTCTAACTGGAAGAGAGTAAATGTGATCACCCACTGTGATTTAAGTTCTATCCATGTATCTGCTTTACTGATGTTTTTGTTTTGATTAACTGTCATATTTGACATCTGTCTTGATATGACCTGGAACCGAATAATTTAAGTTTTTTCCAGGAATTTCTCAATTTTACATAAAGTAGCTACTGCTAGTTTCTCTAAAGTGTTGCTATTTCATTTCAAACCTAGCACAGACTTTATAAGTATATATTCCTAATTTCAGAGGGATGCATAAAGCCATAAATATCTAAAAACCCACTTCGCTTTAATTTAGATATTCTTGTGCCTAAGTATTATATCCAATAGTGATGCTCACGAAAAAAAAGTACCCCTAAGGAACAATGTACTTTAGAAGCAACGGGAACCAAGTGATATAGAAATAAAAATTTAAAAAAATAATCGTAGATTTACCCTTTTAATACACAGACACTGAGCTTTATGGTCAATAAAGCACTCCTCTTTAACTTAATGTCCGGCAAAACTATTCTATTAAATTAAGGAAACATACTATGGTGAATATTTCTCTGCATGTTACTAATGAAGAGCAAGTTGCTCTGCTGTGTAAAGGTTCTGTCATCTTCTACCTTGTGTTAATTGCACATTGGCTTCTTTAAATAAAAGGTTGGGGTTTGGTCACCATTAGACTTTCCTGTGGACGATAAGGTTGCAGCACAACAGTGGGAGTTTAGGCCTCAAGATATTAAGATTTCCATCAAGGTGATTTGAAGCAAACGGTGCATCCACAAGAGATTTACTTAAGTGTAAACAGTTGTGAAATAATGTAGTATACATAGAGGGCTTATTTATTGTGAGATTTTTCATAATAAAACCTCTAAACTCTCTTTCATGCCTCTAGGGTGCGAAAACTCCCTGCCTCCTGTGAAAAAACTGTTCTTCAAGAATAATTAATTTTCAGTAGTCTTCTATGCTCATTTTCTTCCAGGACGAGGAACCAGATGTCTTAGATTCTCTTATTTATAAAAGTCTCAATTCCTTGCTGCTTATTGCTCATTAAGTTTAGTACTGCAAAACTAGTACCATTAACTAGTACTGAAACGAGCAAGGCCTGAGACTGCTTTGCAGCTTGTGGAAGAATTCTTACAACTGCGGTGCTAAAAAATTAGACTTTTAATTAATTATAAGACATATCGACAGCACAGCTTTTCTTTTAAACTGCCAGGACAATACAATAAAATGCTGTTCAGGACAAATAACAGCATAATACTGAGTTTTTAAAATACCTATTGTGAGTACTGTAGCAGGGAACGAAAACTGTGATTCAGTGGGCAGATTTGCTGTATGGTAAGCTTTTAGTGCCAACATGAACCGAATCCCCCAAACCAGCATTTCAGTTTTCAACAGATAACAGAAAAACTACTTGTATGGAGAGAGGAAAACCAACACCAATTGATGTCAGAACTTATCTCAGTATAAATTATCTGTACCAATATCAAATCTGCTTTTCTGAGGAAACTATCCTTGCAAGTATTTTCTGTCATGAGTACTAGGTATCTACAGAGGCTTTCAAGCAATAGTGAAGGATTTCAATACTATAGTCTGCAGTGCTTTTGCTTTGCTTCTAGCACTTGCTGCTCCATTGCTTTCTCTTACCTAGCCAACAAAACAGCTTCTCAGCAACTTTTCAACAGAGGACTCCCCAGGGCCCTGGCCCTCTAGTTCCCCTCCCTTTATTATGGGCATATTCTGCAAGGCCACAAGTAAAGACATATTCAATCTCTAACCAACCATGTCACAAATACCAGATCTGTATCAACTACATCTATGCATATTACGGAAAGCACTGACATCCTGGAATGGATCATGTGTTACATAGCAACTTTTATATCCCACTACAACGCTAAATTTCTGTAATACGTGCCCGCTGCAAACATCTGGCTGCAAAACAAGAGAGCTAGTCATTACCTGTTAAGTCTAACTGAGCAGAACAAGGTCCCTCTGAGATTTTCTTGGCATGCAAGAAATTGAAGTACTTCTGTGAAGGCCTGACCTTGCTGTCCCAATGAGTTATATCGAAAAAATTTTGTTGACTCCAGTGGAGTTTTATCCAACTCCTTATAAAATCATAAGTTTCCTTTTTTTATCCAAAGTTCTATATACTATCCCTAAATACACCTGCCACTGTACGTGTCAAACCTCACTTGTAGTATTTCTTAGGCTTCAAAGCAGGTAATTGCATTTAATTTTCCTCATGACAGAGTAGAATATTCCAGAACATCTTCAACATTTTCAAGTGATGGGGCAATATAGTACTGCTAGCTTGAGAGAGCTCCCCCCACAATCAATTCTTTCTTCAGATACATCAGGAAAAGAATCCGTTACAATTTCTAATTTTCTCCAAATCAAAATGACTATGAAGCAGAGCAATTCATATTAAAAAAAAATAAGTTAATCTAGTGATGTCTTACCTGTCTTTGATTTGTATTAAGAATGCTATATAATTAAAAACTTAAAATATGTATTACAAGATGACTTACATATGTACTGTATATAAGACTGTTATACAGGGAGAACAAAGAAAGTGTCATCTGCTCCAAAGAGCAAGACACTGAAAAGGAAACTCTTAGAACATACGTTCAGCATACAACAGACACTATTAAACAGCTCATAGATTCATGCATTTTAGTTATCAGAGAAATGTTGGGTACTCAATACTGGAGATCTCATTCATACAATTTTTTAAAGTTTTGCATGCATGATCAACATGGGGAGGAATATACCAAAAAGGGAAATGTTTCTCTTTAAAATAATCTTTTCCAGAGGAGAGGAAAAAAACCCCCAAAACAAAAACAACCCAAAGATTGAGACGACTTGAATAATTTAAAATAATAATAATAAAAAATCATACTTTTCTGAATCTTACAAACTTTTCCAGGACTTTTTTTTTGATAGCTTAAAGGATACTGAATTAAAGTTTAATTTGGATACCCATTAAAACACATGGATCTTATCAAGTTTCATGAGTTCACTAAATTGCAATGTTAAGTATCTTGAGAATAGCCGGTCCAATGATATTCCTGTTTTGACCCTGCGCCGAGACAGAAACTAGAGAGAATTAGACTGTTTAACTGAATATTTCAGAATTTTAAAGGAGTGTTGTTTGGCTGGAAAAAAAAAAAAAAAGATGACTGTTCCAGGCATAAGGGGTTCCTACATTACAGGAAGTGTTTTCATGCATCTGTATTCATTCTGAAGTTTCTTCTGCATACTACATCTGTCTTGTTAATGCAAAGTCAGCCCTGGGAATGCCTGGAGATGCTGGAAATGAAATCGATTTCTTTCTTATTCAGAGAAAGAAAATAAGAAGAGAGAAGGCTTTAGAAAACCTATTGTTGGGGAAAGGGCCAAGAAAAGTCAAAATACCCTAAATATAGTCTACTAAGTGGAGAAAGAATTGAATCAAGAAACTGGTTTGCCATTCACATGAGGCAACATTTGTGAGCTTGTGTCCTTAAATATTGATCTTTCCTTTCCTTTGACATAAACAACAGTGACCATCAGGATAAATTGGTTTTTTTTGCTCCAGATTTCTTTCATATTCTTGATGTGGGTATTCCCCTACATACATTCTGTTCAAGGACATTTTCAGTTTCATGAACTTGGAGGTCCATGACAGATGAACATAGATAGCCCCAGGGGAGATGCTCTCTCGCACAGTGCCAAACAGTTGGGGTAAGCAATATTTTTCAAACTGTGTCTCAAAACCCCTTAGGGAGTAGAGAAGAATTCAAATGGCATTGCAAAGCATTAGAAAAAAATATAAATAGAAAAAAAAGTAAATAAAAAGTAGAAAAAAATTGAAAGCAGTGTCTCAGCTTCGCTGGACTAGGGCAAGGGGGCAGAGTGAAGCATGTTGCAATTTCTTAGTTGTGGATGTCTCTCTGAGACAGGAGTTGTTGACTTCTTTTACCTGCTGGTGATTTTCTAGATTTTTTTTTCTAGGTCAGGGGACTAAGTATGTATAGTGGTAGCCAGAAATTACACCTGTTTCTGATTCTGCAGTGCTAAAAAGAGCAGTGTCTTGACTAAACACTGCAGAGAGACCAAGATTTGGACTTTTGTAAACTGTGGGAAAACGTGGTGTAAAGGGAACAAGAGGTGTGACCAGTAGGGCAGTACCAAAGACAGTAACTATTTTGGTTTTTTGTGGACATAGAAGAGAACAGAGGCTCAATCTTCTTCTCTCCCTTGACTTTCTCAGCCCCTTTTCCTGTCTGTGTTTGCACAGCCACAGAACTTGCCTGCTCAGCCTTTGGGGCTCTGTATCAACTAAGGAGAAATGCTGACCTTTGAAGTAATCAGGTCCTAGCATTTTTGTCCAAGTTGGGCAATGTCATCCAGAACAGTTTGGGGATCAGTTTGTCAGCAAACCACACAAACTAGAGCACAAGGAATAAAACAGCCAAAATAAAAACAGAAAATAAGGCCTGTGAGAGAACTGATCCTGGAGGAAGATGGTGAAGAACAGAATTTATGAGTTTGGGAGTGGAAGTTATGTTTTTTAGCCATTTCTAATAATTCATTTTCTTTTCAGAATTCATAACTCACATGGGCTTTGAGGGAATGATATAAAGAGGCATTGCTTGGAAAACAAAACTGAGAAAAGATTTCTGTAAACTCTTTAAACTAGAAACTGCTTAAAAGAGGACCACTATAACCTGAATGCATTTAGAGAAGCTGCAATTCATAATTGTTTCCAAATGCATTAAGCAGACAGCACATTTCCCAAAGGGCATATTTATTTTACAAAAATCAAACTACAGAGGGAAATCAATCAAGCATCCAGCTTACAATATTTTAGGTTTTCTGCAGCTGAGAATAAAGGGCTACCAGTTATTGGAATTGTTTTTCTTTTGAGTGATGAGGAGAACGTCTGTGTATAGAGCAAGTGATGAATACATTCTGGTAGCAGAATGCTCCACACACTTATTGAAGTTTATAGAAATAATAAGATTTACAAAACTGACACTAGTACAAGATAAACGACAATTTGGAGTAAAGAATGTTTTTTAATGACCTGTTTTTCACTTTCAATGTGTGCATGCTCTCAGGTATTCATAAAAGCACTTAAGCCTCGGATACATATTTATTTTTAATTACTTTAATACAGGTCTGTATATTACAGAACTGGATAAGAAATTACAAATAGTTGCCAAATCCCAGCGATTTCATTAGGAAGACAATTCAGTCTTTGAATCAAGTGTAAGACTATAAACACAGTATCTTGATTTTAATGAAGAGAAATAAATTCCTACTCATCTCACGTGTGAGCTTATACCGTATATTGATTTTCTCTAAACTATACTTCGTGGTTGAACATGGAAATTTTTAGCCTGATGTTACTTTTTTTCAGAGTTTAAATCAAATCCCTTGAGCATTTCTGGAATAGCTAGAAATAATAAAAAAAAAGTTAAAAAGATGGTTCTTTCATTTTTATCTATCAATAGCAAATCAATAAGGGGAAAAAAGGCAATTGAAACTCAACTTTCTGGCTAGTGTCAATAAGACCCGCTCAGCATACCAAACAAGGGGAAAAAGTGGAGAAAAACACCAGGAATTATGAGTTTGTGAATAATACTGAATTCTACCTAATTCTACTAAATTCATTCTGTCACACTAGAAGCAAACACTAAATCCAGTTTCCTTGACACTGCAGTCAGTGGCTAAACACAAGAAGATCAGATTGAAATCAATTTCAAAAGTAAAGTTCATTTGTCTTGTAAAAGGCAAAGTTCAGTTCTTATAATTCAAATGGTTTCAGACAACACTGATGCTTTGTGGTTTTTGCAGGCCAGGAACAGATATAAAAGATTCTGTGGACTAACTCTATTAATCATAACTTCTAAAGAAATGAAAAATATGCACTTGAATATTCTATCACTCTTCCCTGCATTTATTCTTTTGACAATTGTTTTTCTTGAGAAACCATTTATAAAGCTCTAATTATTCACAGTTCCATTTATACAGTGAGTCTGAAGCTCCAAAACGGCTAGTGCTTTTTATTGTTTTATAATAACCATTGTACCATTTCACAAGGCATTGTACAAACAAAAGCCAAAGAGCTCTCTGCCCGCAAGGCCACAAGCTAAGTGTTCTTGACCCTGAAATATATAAAAGAACTGAAGGACTGCTGCAAAAATAGTATCAAAATACTCCAAAGAAAGCTCTGTATACTGCTTCTTTTCCTCCTAGACAAATCAATCCTAGTGGCACAGAGCAGTGCTTGGTAACAACCGACCTGCAAGCTGACCACTTTCTCCACCACTTCATCAGTGAAAACTTGCAATAGTCAAGTGTATCAGAGGCTCCAAGTATCATCATGCTGATCTGAACATGATAATTATGAGTAAGGAAAGATGTTACTTGCACTGACTGGGGCAGGAAAGGTATTCAGCCCCAGAGAGCTGCCTGAAAATCCGCCCCCAGCACTGAAAATCATCAGGAACCCTGCAGCAATATTTTAGTAGGGTGAAGCAGTTTTCTCAAGAGTTTGAAAGCCCCTCTGTCACAATGCTGTCCCCTCACTGACATTTATTAAAATCACCTCCAATATCACATCTTTTCTTAAAAATAATCTATTATGAAGCTAAGGCTCTGCCAAGTGCCTTCAGGCTATCTTCAGCCTATTTTTCAAGTGATTTAATAAAGTAATATATATGAGACAAGCGTTCCTAAGATATAAATGCATAAAGAAAGCAAACAGCACCTTCTTTATCCCAGCTCAGCAATGAGGCAGAATGCTTGTACCTTTGTGGCTAGCACACTCCCCAGAGGCCAGGAGGTGTTGTTCTGAACACCACTAGCAGGTATCGGAGACAGGTCTCCTCTGCTCTGGAACAGTTAATCCTGCATGTACTGCTCTTCCTCCAACGCCATCTTCTTCAAAAGCAAGAGTTCAAGAACTCCTCCTTTGGAAGAAAACATATCAGCCTTCAAGTAAGGCAATCTTGCGGGAGGTAGAGGCTATTTTCTTCACACTGGAGAAGACTGGAAATCTCAGAGGGTCATTGACTTTCAAACACCCCCATATCCATGTACAGATAGCTCCAAGGAGCCTTCTCTGGTCAGATAACTGGCCTCTTTGGGCCCCATCCTGAGGTGCTATGCCCTCCACTGGACACTATGCAAGCAACCAGGGTTGAGCATACTATATAATGTAGGCTTTTTACTCATCCCATTTCAGTAAGGTCATTTTTGTACACTGAAAAAATTACCATTATGTAATTTAGATGCATTAACTTTTGGCTATATCTTCAACACCTCTGAAAGGGAATGGTTAGTGTACTATATATAAAGGAACTATTAACTCAAATTAAAGAGGGAATTTGGCAGGTACAGCACATACACAGGATGAATTTTTATTTTGAAGCTAAGAGCAACAGTGAAAATTCTCATTTGCCCAAAGGTGATCATTTCAGATGACATCATGTCAGATAGCATTAAATAGCAATCAAACATTATCTGACACTATTTTGCTACACTTGCATAGCAACAGCTGAAATGATAAAAACAGAGTCATTGCATAAATGGGAAAATACTAAACTTATTTGAGTGTAAGCAGGTGTCCTTAAGTGTAATTAGCACTTCACAGTGCTTTTGTTCCTTTAGACTAATCTGCCTAGAATTATCAACTTATAATGGTATACAGCTGCTGAATAGATCTCCCTACATCTGCCATGCCTATCAACCCAAAAATCTTTCTCAGTTTTGTGAACCAGCTTGAGAATTAAGAAAATAAAAATTCAAACAGGAGAATGTGTACTTCAAGTATTTCTTAGCACTGTTCCTTTCCTCTAACACAGTAGCTAACAAGTTAGGCTGAGTTTTCTACTGGTTTCTACTTTTCACATTTCAGAAATAATTAGGAATACATTTCACATCTCCCCAACGTCCTTTTTAACCTATTTTGAAACAGCAATCAAAGCATCACATAACAGATGTAGCTGAATATTCAGTGCCTTGAACAGAGGGGGAGGAACAAAAAAAATGCCTTGACTTATGGTCAAAATCTAGTTTTCCATCTATACTTAATTCTTTTCCCATTTCAACCTGTATGTAAAAAGAAATAGGGCTCATAATTTAAAATATTTAAAAGGAGAGACCATAGGCTTCTGGATTTTTTTCCCCGAATTCAGCTCTGTTAAGCCTATTATGTATTGTCAAGCTAAAAGTCAAACCACAATTCCAAGACACCTTTTAAAGCTGCAGATAATGTGCTTCCTTTTAAATCTCTAGGTTAAGACCCCTTTAAAACCAACCATCCAACATGAGATAGTAATCTTTTGTTCACTCACTGCCATCCCTTCTCCCCAGAAAAAACATAAAACAAACCACAAAAGAATTGATTTGTAAATTTACTTTAGTCAACATCAATCTATTTTTCAAGAGAAAAACAAAAGTGTGTATGAATTCTGCTACAAGAGGAGGTCTGTCAGGGAAGAGAGAGTTCTTCTCTACCACAGGATGAGTTATCAATGAGATTAAAATTAGAAATACAAGGTCACATTTTCCAGTAAATATTACAGAGGGAAAACAAGAGTCAAAATGTTACAAAAATGAGTTACCAGAGTTACCAAAATAAATATGAAAACAGAAGTTACCAGAAACACCTGGCAAAGGTATTCATCAGACTTATGTCAATATTGCTAGTGTTGAAAATAGAAATATTATTTTGTTTCAATTTCTTCATTTCAAAATATTTTGTTATTAAATTTACTTCTATTTAAATTTAACACGGGAGTAAACAAGATACTGAAGAGCTGGATCTTTCCTCTGTGCTGTGACCAAAGTTTTGATTAGAGCGAATTTGCCATGAAGCTGTTGGGAAATTCAGAGCAACCTCTCCAGCTGCCACAGCAGCACATGGTGCCAAGCTAAACCTGCTGGGCTTGAGAAATGGAAAGCACATTTCAAATCCGTTAGGTTCCATTGAGAAAACTGTGTAAAGCACGTCCAGTTAGTCTATGCAGACTAAATGTTTTATCCTGCTTGAAGAACTTCCATTTTCAGACGGGAGAAGATACCCTATTCGTGGCTGTGGTTGTTAAACCTTGAGTCCAACAAAAGAAAACAACTGTAATCCATCTCACAAAGGAGAAGGCAAATCACGTACTACTTGCATGTAGCTAAAAAACTGTGTATTTAGCAACTCAGTAAGCCATTAAATAATCTTGTTCCTGGGCTTGAATTCCTCAGGGTCCCATTTAGAAGAAATTAGGAGCTTTTTATATGCAGAAAACTCTAAAGTGCATGCTAAAATAATGAGTCAAAAATTATATAAATTTAGAAGTCGTTGGTTGACTAAAACAGCTTTGCCAGCAATGCATTTATAAATATATTGGTTGTTACTAGAAAATACTACAGCTATTACAAAAGTATATGAATGCATTAATAAATCATAACAATTACACAGCATTTTACATCTTTACAGTGCCGTGCAGAAGTGCAGTATGCAAATATCTTTCATTATTAGACTTTTATTGTTTAGCTAGATGTTTTTCTCTCCCACCGCTTGCGGCAAACCTCACAATTGGCTATTCCCTCAGACTCATCCACCATTTTCCAACTGTCCCTCACATTAAGCCACTCTCATTTAACCCTCAGTGCCACCTTCTTGCCAAAGTCTACAAATTCAGCACACCTGCTGTAATGGAATCTCCCAAAAAAAGTCTCAGAATGATAAAAAGATAGGAATTCTCTGACTTTGTATCAGAAAATACTGATTCATTGAATCAAATAATTTTCAGAGCATATACGTAAAGTGGGAAATACTTTTTCAGACCAGGATAGAATCTTTTGGTCAGACATCATATACTTACACAACAAAATAAAACAATGTACAAAAAAGCTAGTGCCATTTCCTGAAGTTCACAATACACAGGTTCAAGTCAAACAGAACCATGGGTCACATGATCTTATTTAATTAGTTTATTTTGAGACAATCTAGACATGTCTCTCAGCCAACAACTTTAACAGGCTTAAGTTTTTTTGTAAAGCAAAGTAGGGAACTTTAAAATCTCAAAAATTCAGGTCGTAAACTATTAAACTTTCTTTGGAGTAAAGAAAAATCAAACCTTTTCTACTAATGCCTGCATTAAGTTCCTTTTGCGTTCAAAATTTCTTTCAGACTAAAACTTTGTGCTCAAGACATGCAGAAAGGAGCCTTTTTACATCAAGTCTTCTGAAGTATTCCTTTAACGTAAAAGATTAAAAAAGGATAAGAAGGTATTTATTGACAATAAAGCAAAATTACATTGTTTAGCCTTATTTACAATAGATATTCTCTTGGGCTGACGAATACTACAGGTTACATTCACTCAAGTTATACTTGTTTCTGTGAAAGGAATTTTCCTAGGAGTCCTTAAGCAAGCAGTAAGTTAGTAAACACACACTGCTCAGATACGTTTCTTTCTGAATTACTTTTGCAGAGTGGTCAGAGCATCACAGCTGCATACAAACAATCATATTCTGGAAAAGATAAGCCTTGCCTTGTCTGTGTTCTTAATCTCTCAAACACAACAACACTTGTTTGGAAACTATTTTATGTGAAAAACCATTAGATCTTGGAAAAATAACAGGGATAAAACAACCCTTGATTTGGACTGCGTGTGAGACATTTGGATTAGACTATTGCACTATGTCAGCAAAGCAAAGACAGTATGAACCTGGAGGAAAGCTCACTGAAGTTCTAAACCAGACTTAAGACAGAATAGGGTCAGCCCATAGACCTCTGACAAAATGAATTTGGCTAAGAGTAGAAAACCTCCTAAGGGATCAGCATAAATAAAACTAACCAAATAAGCTGTTCACTACTTTTCTGTTTTTTCCACCGCAAATTCCACTCTTGGCAACCAAACCAATACAAGACCAAGTGAAATCATTTATGGACAGTTGTGGCATATTTCTTTACCTAGGCTCTAGAAACTGAAATAGAAATCTTGTTCAGTATACAGAATGACCAATATGAGATGAAACACAGACAACAGAGATTTTCATACTCAATGGAAAAAACCCCATACATATTCTATAAGTCTCACTGCAATTTAAGTAGTTTCAGTGTTCCCTCTAGACTTGTTACTGTGATCGTGGAAGTAGCTCCAAATTTGTCAATCAGCTGATTTGGTATCAAAGGACTAGAATACCTCATTCTGCATCAGAAGTTCTTTGTGTAAAGCCTACACAGGTCTATCCACCTCTGAAATGTAAAAAAACCTCCACAAACTGAAACATTAAGGTAGCCATAATTATATATCACCCCTTTTTTCTTTTTTCTTTTTTTTTAGAAAACTCTGGGAGGTCCTGAAATATAGATCAAAACTAGACACAACCTTGAATTTGACACAAATTTCATCACAATTGTGAATTCCTTCTATTACATGCAAGAGCAAGATTCCTGTTAAGTATAATGGGTTCATATCAATGAATCTGAAAAAATAGGATCTCATATCCCACTTTTGCAATTTTGAATTGCCCACGTGTAAATCTAGATCACATTCTCATAAGGAGCTTTATATAGATCAATTATTTTTGAATCTGTGAAAAGTTGACTATAACATTGAAGCCTTCTCAGCTATACAGAATTCCCGCAAAACCTTTCCTGAGATCTCCCTGTAATAGACTGTAGACACCTTAGTTCTCTCACCTTCTTTGTTACATACACTTGATTGATCAGTTTGTCTTTGATGATCCACATGCTACAGATCTTCCTGACATATACTGGTAACAGCAGAACTGCTTTTGAATAAATAAAAATATATTTGCTTAGCTACAACAGCACAAATTTTTTACAAATGGTGGTAGATGTTATTCCCTTAAGCCAATAGGACCTTATGGGTAATCTCCCTCGCCTTTCCCACCTTTGACCCAAAAGCAAACACTTGTGTTACTCCACTGATTTGTCAGTTCAAATATGAAGAAAACAAACCAATTCCCCACAGCTAGGAAAGGCTAATATCAAAACCATAATCCTTTTATCTTATACAAAATGCACTGAAGAAGCCTTGTACCATTACTACAAAGTGCCCAAGTTCATAATTATCAGATAGCAATTTCCTGTCCTACTTCTAGCTATAAGGTAACTACTTATTGCAATTTAAGTTAACTTACTCTGCCTATCTGCTGCTGCATCAGTCTTCCAATTAAATTATGCTTTTGCTTAATCGGAAAAACTCCACTGATTTCAGGTGCTAGGACAAGGCGGGCTGTAAGAAACACAACACTCCTTATATCACTAGTTAGCCTGGAAGAAAGCAACTCTATGCTTCTATAAAATACTTTTCCCAAAAAATTCTCAGTTCCTGAATAGAGGCCTGTGTTTTTCTGACACATTCCATGCAGTGTCTCTTCCAGGTGCCAGCTGTGCAAGGCTTAATATTTTAACAGTTCCCAAATATGATCTTAGGTACAGGAACTTAAAGTTGAAGGCAGAAGAAAACAGTATCAGAATCATAAAAGTACAGAACCTGCATCTCTAAGGTGATGTGACATGCTTTGCTGAATGCCAGAATATGCTTTTACTGCTCACAGAAGACAACAGATACTTTCATCTTACACCATGCTTTAATTTTAGGCGTACTAGAACATATATACTGATCTTTGAAGTTTGCTTAGGTAGAAAACGTTGCTGACAAGCTGAATAAAAATCGACATAATTAGATGACAAATATGATGGGAACATGCAAGTCTGAGTTGATATGGCTCAAGCTGGATTTCTTTGATTTCAGAATGAATGCCATAAGCTAAATAAATCATTTACATCTGCACTATTCACCATCAGAGACATCAAATCTCATTAATCCTTGTTAAGTAAAAAAAGCCTCCCTGTCAATTCCTTTCTTGTGTTGAAAAGCAAGTTCAGCAAAAGTGTTACTGAGCCCTTGAGTATCCAGGCACCTGTGGAATAGACCTCTATAGGAATTTTGCTACCTATTCCAAAACTCAGTGGAATATGGCAGCTTGGGCTAAGAAAAAAAAGCATAAGTAAAAAAATATTAAAAGATCCTTTACAAAATAATGGACTTTTTTTTTTCTGTTTACAGTTCTAATATGCTTATCTTGTTAATATTATCTTAATAATTGATAACCTACATACTGTTCTTGATTTGTACAATAGCGTTCTCTTAAACTCGGGCACACGCGTAACATAGATGTTTTATCTGACAAAGTCTGTGGTGAGTGATTGGACTGATGTTGGCCCCAATCCAGAGCTTTTCCTTGATCTTCCTGACTCCTGCTCCTTTCACATTTAACTTCGTAGAAAGTCTAGTACTGCATCTCAGCTGTCAGTAGCGACTAAACGCTGCATGACAGAAAAGGGCAACCTCTTAAACTGCCTATGCAACTCCTCCTTAGTGTAAAGTTAAACAAACTCGCTTAAAGTGCTGTTTGACAATGCAGCAGAGTGAAGGAAGAGCTTAGGTGAAACAAACAGTTCAACTTCATGCTGGAACAGAAAAGCATCAACAGATCACACAAAACGAGGAGTTGCCTTAGTGTCTCCGTGGAGACAAACAGGACTATGTGGACACTGTGTCAGCCATACAGTCACCAACAAAAGTTCTTTAAGCCAAATTGCTTGACTTTGCACGAAGTAAGGGACACTCAAAGGATCAGTAATATTTAATGTGAACAGTAGCTTTCAGAAGTCAATATTTAGTGTTTTTCTTAGCCTGAATTTCTGATGATTTTTGTTATTCCACCATCATCTCTGACCTAGAAGGCTTTTGACCATAACAAAGTGCAAAATATTCCAAACTATAAACAATGTTGAAAAGTGAGTGGCACTGACTAGTGTTTGGATGTGAATGTAATTGAACATAAAGACATGGGTAGAATCATGCAGCCCTGTCCTCAGTACTGCATTGCTGAAAGAGAAGTCAAAAGCAGAAGCTTTCTGACAGAAGATTCCATGCAGCCAACAGAAACCTAAATAGTAGTGCTTATTCAGCCCAAAATAACATTTAAGAGACCTGTCAGCTTGACACACAAATGCTTTGTGTATTAATACCTTAGAAAAACAGAGGTAAGAGAAAATGCAAAAGTGTCAATAGACTTTACTAAGACATTAATCGCTTATCTACTGCTCTTTCAACTATTTTTTTCCATAACGAATCTGTATATGTTAAAAGCTGCCTTAAAAAGCATATCCACTGAAACAGTGTGAGTAGACTAGCACATATGATTGCACTAAATCAGCATAGGAAATTGCCATCTCTAAGAGCTAGCAGAGGTTTGTAACTGTATAGGCTTAGCTTGCTTACAGGCTGAGCTGAAGAACACTCGGTCAATGAAGGTACAAAAAAAACAAAACAAAACCCCAACATTACTTTTACCGCATTTGGGACCAGCAAAAAGTACGCACATATTCAGTTATGGTTGCTCAGCTGGCAGGTGGTAAGTGGTTAAGCTCTACAGTTCAGTTGTGCTTGTTTGTGCCTGTACAAGGCAGATATTCAACCCTGCATTTGAGACCAGATTAAAACTAAAAAAAATTTGAAACATATCTTTAACCCCTTTTATTGCCAGGAGGAATTATAAAAGCATACATGCAGACTACTGCTCTATGACTTGCTATTACAACATCCAAACAACAGTAAGGTAAAAAAATATAAATGATGCTGATAAGAAAGAATTGAAACCACTTGAGATTTAACTCTTTGCGTAGTAAAGACTCTAACAAACCTGAACACAGACAGAACGCATTTGTTTTATCCTTTATTCTCTATTGAACTTTAATTTATTACCTTTTGGCTTGAAGTAGCTAAAGAGGAAGGAGTTTCACATACAACTTTTCATGCAAATTACCTATTCTGTGAAATTATTCTAATGGCAGTAGTAAACATCTTGGTTACTGAAAGCTTTACAGGTCTACACTTTTCAGTAAAAAGCAGTTGGAATTTTAAAGTAAACTTCTGACAATTTTTTTTTTTGTGATTTCCATAGTACTTTATAGAGCAGTTCTCTATATTATGCATATGTACTGTAGGCATATTTCATATAAAACAAAATCACGTATATATATGTTCTTTCTCCTCTTGCATTTATATTTTTGACAGAAGATGAACTATTCCTTTCTAGTTCCTTCTTTTCTTTTTGCTTTTAAAAGACATACTTCAAAGTAGCATGGTTACATCTACTATTGGCTATTTTCCTCTCAATGAGATAGGAAATCACTGGTACTGGGGAAACATGAGAAAAAATGAATGCTTCATTATGAAAAAAACTCAGGGAATTCACATTTAACCACCCATCTGGAAAGATTTTCAATGCAATTAATTATTAGAAATAAATATACAGTTTGAAATAAGGTTCATTTCTTTTTAGTCCATTTCTAGTTAGAAATAGAAACATATTATGACTATACTGACTTCAGAGAGCTGTGGTTTTAGCTTTTTAATATCTTTTCATGCTCCTGAATTTTCATAGTCCAACATCAATTGCACTGTTCTGATTTTTTTGTGCAGTCTGTCCCTTAAGGCAGTAGTCTACTAAGATAACATGACAGAGGAGTTGCCAAATTCTTATCATTCTTTCAGCAGAGATTTTGACTTGTTACATGAGTAACAGGATGTGACAGGATAAAAGCGAGTACTAACAGCAGTTTTAGAAGTGTTTGCAGGTACATTAGTACCTGATTCACTGGCCATTTTTTTGAAAACAGTCCTATCTGTTCCCAGAACCCTGAGTTTGAGTTTATTCTCCTTCATGTTGTCAAATAAATACTTAACCTTTTCTCCGTATTTTTTTTTTTACCTTTCTGTGAAGGAAACTCAGAGAAATTTAAGATTTTTTTTTTTAATTTTTTTTTTAAGAAATAAGAAAAGGAGCTTGAAAAGGTATTCCTTAAGCTCTAGCTGACATGAGTTCAGGTTGCTACTAGTGACTGAGATTTTGGCTTAGAATCCTGGATCCAAATTGGAGAAGCTGAATTGTTGCTGAGAATCATTATCTGCAAAGATATGTAAAAGTCTGATCAGCTTCTGCAGCTGTGCTGACCACAGTTTACTTTTCATTACTTGAGCCCTAAGATATTCAGCAGTGTCCCAGAGTATTTTTCATAGCATATATAAAAGGAGATTGGCACAAGCAACTACTGTTAACTGCTACAACATAAACTACTGTATAGGATAGTCACCTAGTACTTGTATATTCAGTTCATAGTTCAGACTTCATCTGCAAAAATAGCATAGATTATAAACCTACAAGATACACACATACATATATACACACCTATATATAATTAAAAATTGAAAAGTGAGGGTTAACTAACTTCTGGCAGCCTCTTAAATATATTGAAAAATTGACACAAAAAGTTTGAAAGCTATGCGTAAGTTACATTCTGTGATAGCATTGTTCCCCTGCAGTCATCCACACAGAGGGCAAATTTAGCCTTCTTTTTCCATTTTCCTTGGATGTCTTTTTTGTCGTATTTAAGATGGGTAACTTAGAAAAAAGACAGACAGTTGGTGGTTTCTACCCAGATAGTATGGGACAGATGAGGAGCTTTTTGCTATTTTTTTCACCTTTTACAATTTCAAGCCATCAGTCAGCATTGGTATCTGCCCACTACAGTTAGTACTTCGTTGGGAATAGAAAATCAATTACTATCCGAGACAAATTGCACAAAGTGTTAGCATAAACCATAAGAACACTTTTGCTTGAAGGAGTCCTGTTAAGGTTCAAGGGGATCAATATCTTCCAGCAGGTCCTGCAAGTCTGATAGACCATATGCACTGATTTTAGGAGGTAATGAAACTGCCAATGGCCTTTCTGTCATGATCTATGGAAATGGCATTCATAAGCACTGGGCATCCATGGGTAAGTCTCCTAGTGACTTCCTCATTCCTTTTATCAAATGAAACCACTGAGAAGTGGCTTTTCTTTCCTTTTTTTTTTTATTTTATCTGTCTTTAATTGTCGTTTATCTGAAAACAACAAAAATGGAGTTTTTGCTTTTTCTCAAAAATTGAAAGAATCTGATTTATTTAAATATTTTACTTTTTAGCTAAGGTATTTTCCCAGCCAAAGTGCAGATTCCCCCCCTACCCCTTCCCCCCAAGAATGAAAACATTGCAAGATTTTCTTTTTTTCTGAAACGTATGGCAAAGTAAGATTCCACAAAATCTTCATGAAAGCCATAGAAAAGATTGAGGAATTGACAAGAGAGAAATATTTCGTGATCCCTGCTTGTGTTACCAATTAAAGCAATGAATGGCAATCGATTTCCTGAACATGAATGATCAATCTCAGTAACTTTACTAAGTCATGTAAGTATACATGACAACTTGTTTTCTAGGTCAACGTTCTGAAAATACAAAAAACCTGCACAGATTTCTAACCTACAATCATTTGCTAATGAAAAATCATGCTAAGTGGGAAAAAAAGTAAAGGCTTTCAAGCCTTCAGAATATTTTTGGTTTTATGAAGTCAGTGACAGTCACAAATATTTTAAAGGAGACACATAACTATAGCTCAGTGGCATTGTTTTTAATAATCTAGGAAGGAAATTGTGAATGTACTTTACAAAACAGTCATACTATGAGCGAACATTAGGTTTCCTAAGGCAAGTAAGGTCCGCTCTCTTTGTAGATTTTAGTAAATTTTTTTCAGTTTTGAATAACAGAGGAAGAAAGTTATTCCAGGGCTATAATTGACGACAAAAACCTGTCCACTAAAGTTTTGTGCTTATAAATATGCTAATCTTGCTATCATTTTGCCTTAAAAGGAGACAGCCTTTCCTTTACAGCTTTTGACATGCTTTGATGTGCTATGCATTTAACTGTTTTATATAGTATTTTAAACCATAATGTAAGAGCATCAGACAACAGTGTCACTGTCTTCAAAATAGAAGCTTTTATTGCTGTAGCCAAAGTTTAATAACCGTGCTGGAAGAAGACAAGTTCAAAGCAGAGATGGGAAGCTTGGGATCCCAGTAACATCTGGTGCCTTTTTCATGGGTTACAAAAGTTAAATTGCACAGCTCTTTGGAGAACCAGTTATATTTGCTTCAATACCCAAAGACAATGCAAGCCACAGAGAAAGACAGAAAGGTCAGGGATTCCGATAAATCAAATATTTGGAACAGTCTACCTCTTTCTACAGTACCTATCAAAAATTTACATTTCAACAACAATGAGCCTTTTCAACTACAAGGATCATTTGGACTAAATACCCCTGAAAAATTTATTCTAGCATAAGTATTTACAATACCTGGCTGTCTGAAAGCAACCAACCTTAAGAACAGGTAAATAAATCTCTGGTAACTTAGCAAATTATATGGCCGGCAGATTTTATATTTCCTAAGTGAGAACCAAATCTGACCCAGGTACTACTGAAGATGGTGAGATCCTTTCATCTGAGTCCAGACTCTTGACTGATTGAGTCCAAGATTATGCTCTTGATTTAAGTTTTAATTTTTTAGATTTTAAAAAAATCCAATATCTAAAATTTACCATGATGCTTAAGGACCACATGACAAGCATGACTCAAATGCGTCATAGGAAAAACTGCCCTCCCTCCAGAACTAATGTTTAAAAAAAGAGAAAATAACTTTTTTCAAGTTATGCCTCAGTTGCCAAAAGCAACAAACAATACAAGTTGTGTTAACTCAGTCCACCTGATCCCAACCTAGTATTCTTTATTTTTGCTTCTAAAGAGAGAAAATTAATAATTTTTAGTGCTTTCCATTTCTCCTATTGTACTTTCTCACCTCTTTCACTGAGGCAAGTCAGAGTTGAAAGCAGATGACAAAGGAAGAAGTTCTTCATATTTCTCTTATTTTCAAGTTTGAGAGTTTATTATTTTCATATTTTCATGCAGCCTCCTTCCCCGCTTATGGGCCTCTTGTACAAGAGAACACATTCTAACCTCAGGCTCTCAAACAGGCCCCAGGAGCCAAATTGTGGGTGATTCTCATTCTCATTCCATTCTTGCAATAGACAAAAGCCTTTTTATTTTTCTGACCATTCTTTTTAGTAGGACTTGCATAACCATTGCATTTTTGCTTCACTAACTCCCAGCTAGCACCAAGAAGCATCCTTCTTTTTCCTGGCCAGTTCAAAAGCTAAATCGATTATGCTCATCAGCCTTTCCAAATTAACCTATTCAAGCCTAATTGGTCAATTCTTTTGTTTCTAAGCTTTCATCTACAGGGAGATTTCACCTTTGGGAGTTTAGTTTAGCTGGATGAGCTAAGCATGCTTCCTTATTGATTTGTGTTTCTGCTTCTGATTTTAAAACCACAGAAATCAGGCCTTTCTAGGGAGATTCCTCCCTTAAGCCACAAATCACTAAATGCCACGTGTTTTCATCACATCTTCACGCTAACAATCCTTTAAGATGCATATTACTGGGTAACTAAACCCTGGTTAATAGATTTGTTTTGATTACGATTCCGGACTGGAACCTTCAGTTGTGAAAGTCTTGTCTAGAGTAAAACCCTTTAAGAATTAGAAACCTTACATAAAAGGACTTTAACATCTTTATCAAAACCTTTAAACTACAGATTCATATATAATGTTGTTATAAGATATGAGCTACAGTATTAAGAACTTTAGAAATGGACCCTTTTCAACTTCTCATTTTTTTCTATTTTCAGTCACCTGGGACTCAAGAACTGTTTGAAAACAGATCTCATATTTTGTTTTTTCCTAAACTGCTATTTGGAATTTAAAAAACAATAAACAAAATCAAAACCACCATATTAGCAGAAATCTAGATATAATTTCTCATATTTCATAGAAATTTATGAGCAAAAGCTCATAGAGAGGAAAACCTTGTGTGGCTTCCCTACACAGTAAATAAATTTCAAACAAAATAAAATAGACCCACCATATTAAATTCTTCAAGATACTATCGTGATTTCAAATAGACAGAAGTCATAAAACATCAACAGTAATTTTTCTCATTGTAATACCAGATACCACATAAAAGCTTATATTAGTCCTCTGGTGTAGGCACAGGAGTACGAGTACTTTATACATGCAGTTCTTAGTACCCACAAAACCCATTCCATGGCAGTGCTGGGAACCTGACGACATGGCAGTTAAGGATTTATTCTCACACACAATGTGATTATAAAGATACAGGCAGGACTGATGTAGTTCCAAAGAAGGAGATTCTACTTTATTTTGTGTTTCCACCTATTTTCACAAACCAAAATGTACTATATATTTAAAGTAATTTTAATTGTTGAAAAGTTTTGTTTGTTTAGAAGTTAATTGAATTAGAAGTTAGGTTTCTTTCATTTTTCTTTACAGTTCTAGTTCACAAACTGCATTGCCACTTTGTATTCCTGCAGTAATCCGTGAAGACTATAACAGAAAGGACAAAACAGGAGCTAAGAGAAATTAACTTTAACCCTAATGGAATCAATGACTCATTCAATGAAACACCACCAAGACACATCCAGCTCAGCTGGAAAAAAGGGCTCACAAACCAGACCTAGTCTGGGGAATTCCTCACTACAGAAAAAGGGTTTATAGCAATAAATAGTAAATTAGAGGACTCTTTTTTTTTTT
Source organism: Stercorarius parasiticus (assembly GCA_013396915.1). Taxonomy (NCBI): domain Eukaryota; kingdom Metazoa; phylum Chordata; class Aves; order Charadriiformes; family Stercorariidae; genus Stercorarius; species Stercorarius parasiticus. The sequence continues at coordinate 117,638 of VWZL01003475.1, read as the reverse complement.
AGATTAAACTATTTTCAAATTGAGACAGGATTCATTTATCTGTTTCAACATTCTGTTGCTGTACAAGGATAGCTGCAGATTCTCTTCACCCTTCCTTGTTGTTATCCTTACATTTCATCTTGCATTGATCAATGTAAGGCATGACAATGATCAAAGGCATCAGGATGCTTCAAGGACAGACTTTACAGAAATATGGAGAGAAATCTTTTAAAAAAAAAATTATTCACATACCTCTACATTCGCTAGATTCTTTCCAGTCAAGAATCTAGATTTGCATATCTCTGGCTGTAGAGAGAGGCAAAACCCTATCATCCAAATGCCTAGTCTTCTAAAAATGAATGTCACTTTGTCAGTGACTTGTAAGACCACAACTTCAACCAGTTTCTCTACCTTCTTTTGATTTACTGTGCAGAAAAACACATTTGATTCCCGATACATAAGAAGGCAGAGTAATTATGTTATAAATTTTCCTCCATTTTGTCAGAACAACATACAGTGTTGCAGTATACAGGCATACCCCTAACAGGGATGAATCACTGCATTGAACAGAGTTCAAGTGTTTTACACGACATTTTTGTCAGAACAGTTGAAAGCATGGTAGTTGTATGCTTACAGTAACCAGAAGCAGTCATGTTCAGGATAGGCACGTATTTGACTTCCATTAGGCTGTGATTTTTATCCTTTGGACATGTATTCACTGTCTTTTCCATTCATTCATAGCCATATTACAGTGGTATTTTGCCTGCTCATGATGCACTATGCTAACATCACAAGATTATAATTAAAATGATGAGAATTAAAAGTTGGTTACATCCAAAAAGCTAGAAGTTCCTTCTGTATAATATCTGCATACAGTTGTACGGGTGCCAATTTGTTCTTGTTGCTTTATGAAGTTAGGAAAAAGTAAAATAGGGGAAAGTAAAGAAGCAGAATGATACCAAGTGAAATGAGATCATTACAATGTTCGAAATTGCAAGGTAATAAAAGGCTGACCAACTTTTTGTCCATCCCAGGCAGAAAAGGATTCAGCCTTGGGGAAAAAAAAATAAAAAAAAAATCAACAAAACTTAAACACTTAAAAAGAAAGCAAAGGTTTCTATATTTTCAAGGGCTGAGATAATACCACAGACAAATACAACACAAAACTTTTAGTTTCACACAATCTCACAAGGCCATCCAAAAATCTTATTTTGACAGTCCAAATATTACACAAGTCATTCACAAACCTTTTAAAAGAGATAAGTTTGAGTTCCTCTATTTTTTTAAATTAAATAATTATATAACTAAATATTAAAATTAAGATGCATTCACAGTTCCCATCCTGACTCTAAACTGCATTTAGCTACACATGAGGAAAAAAGAGCAATCCAGGCTGCCTGGTATGCTATAGCAATATCCAGAAAAACTCCAAAACCTGTAAAGCAAAAAAAGACAGACACCACCTCATGCAAAACATGCAAAAAAAAAAAAA
>VWZL01003475.1:33713-116019 GCA_013396915.1 Stercorarius parasiticus | reverse complement strand
CTCATGCAAAACATGCAAAAAAAAAAAAAAGTCCAAATCTCAGGACAGCTGATCCTTAAAGGACACCAAGAGAGGAAAACGCCAGGAACTTTATCTTATGAAATGACAGCATATTTTGCTTGCTTGTACACACAGTCCTGTACAAAGGACTAGACATATGCAAAACCATCAGTAAGAGCATGAAATATAATTGCTCATAACAGGAGCAGTAAAGGTCAGAGTAGTGACTATTCCTTACTCTATTCACCATTATCCTGCTGAACACACACCATCTATATTCAAAATAGTAACCGTACGAATATATTAAATCTTTCACCAAGACCTCTCACAACACTGTGCTATTTAGAAAAGATAGAGCTTTGACTACCTTCTAGAAAAGAAATCCTGTAAGTGGCCTAGGGCACAGTTCATTGCTTCTATGCATCCGACATAATGGGGTATTTAAGGTGAAATGAACTGGACACATTAGTTTAATCATATCCTAAAGCACATAAGGCAGTAATGCCAGAGAAATAAGATTTTTTTTTTTTCTAAGAAAGTTTCAGAGTAAGGCCACAACCTCTATAAAATGGGATTTTAAGCCCCTACTGATAATATATCTGCTGTCCAAAAAGAAAACAACATTAATGGAGAAATTCCTCGGGCTGTTTATTGATAGCAGATTTGCTTTAACGATTAATCTCCCTTAAAGGCTATTAGAACAGTGATAATGACAAAAGCAGCTATCCATACGTATTAACTGTTGGGATAACTTGAAAAACGTTAACACAACTTGCTACTGTCCACATCCAGAGAAGGCTTAATTATACCTCTTAGTACCTGAAGTAAATCATCATTTTAACTGAGGTACTGCTTCTGATTCATGTTGGTGTTTGTGTTTTGTTGTTGTTGTTTTTTTTTTTTTTTAAATAAGCCCCTCATTTTGCAGTGAATCAGTGTTCACTGCAATCAACAGAAAGAAGTATGTCACTAATTGATCTGGTATGAAAATAAGAGGGAAATACTCTGACTTCTCATTTGAAATTACACCATTGATCCTGAGATGCTGTTCATTCCCTGTCTTTCTGAAGTCCCTATCACGTGTTCCTGGCAGCAGCCAGCACTATTTCATAGTTTAGTTACTTTATTAGGTGCTTTCAAGCGTCGAGAGATGAAGATATAAATACAACTACACAATTCTGCCAACTCCTCAAAAATTGTTCTGTAAATCAGAAAGGTCAGGAGTATGTCACCTCCCCATATTCAAAGCATATAAGTGAAAAGAAGAGACTAATAACAAATACTCATGTAATACAATGACAGACAGGGAATGCATAGATTAGTAGGCAGATTAGTTAGAAAGCGAACCAAATTAAAGTCTAAGTTTGCAGTTGTATACATATAAGCATTAAAATCAATGAAACATTCAACTCAGTTGATTCAGTTGTCTTGATACTCTTACTAACGTCAGTACCTCTCTAATCAAAGAACTCAGAGATTACTCACCGTACTTAAGTCTGTAAGGGTTACTTCTTGTCTGGCTAACATACACCAGCAGAATAGATGAAATAAGATTTATATCAGAGTCAAACATTTCTTAATTCCGAGTCCTGATAATTGAGATGTTGAGGACCACTCAATGGGCTCAGTGTGTTTTGATTCTGTAAGTGTCATAATATATTCTAAATGCCAACAATTCAATCCTAAATTGAACTGAAAGCAGTGACAGTATAAAATGCTTTTATGACTGGACAGTAGTAGAGATGCCAAATGCCCATTTAGCTCATTATCCAATAAAACTGATGTCAATTCCGTGATTGAAAATATTTCCTTAAGTGACCTGGCCAATTGAGGGAATTATATTCTAAATACTTCCTGATAAAAGGTTTACAAAGTTACTAACATATTCAGGCACAGAACTTTACTATATGGTTCAATGCTTCTCCTTCAGTGACGAAACTGGTAGAAAGAAAAGTGAAGGAATACTTTCAAAACGGACTAGCAATTTCAGGAACTTCAATTTGAGTTGCCAGGTTACTGTATATTGAAGGAACTTGAACATCTGTGCCAAATCCAGTAAATATTACGTGAAACATAAATAGCTGTTGCCTGGTTCAGAGTGAGTATCCAAACCCAATCTTAAGAAAGAGCTCTTAGGCACCAATTGATAGTATGACTTCCTGTATCTAGTATGACTTTCTATTCTAACTAAATTCAGGGTAATAAATGCAGCTGAAAACTATTGCATCGCTATGTAAAATAACTCTACAGTTCATAGGACAGGAACTGATTGTGATTCATTAGTCATGTTGAAAAATAATTGATTCCACACAATTCCATTTGTAACAATGGAACAGTTCAAGGAGGAGGATACTCACCTTTCAGAACAAATAGAAAGCAGACTGTGCTCCAACAGACTGAAGAGGTTACAGCATGAATAATAATTACAGAGAACTGAGAGAGCTTGAAATTATTTTCTCTGAGTTGTTTTAGGTGAAAAAAAAAAAATAAAATCAAGGCTTGGTTTTCAGAATCATCGGGAGTGTCACCAGTTACTTTTTTCCCCCAGTAGCTGAGTAGTTTAAGAGCTCTTTTTGAGGTGATGACCTCAACACCCAGTCCTTAGTCCAAGAGAATCAGAGCTGAAATCTTCCATTTTATAATACTGTCCTAAACAGCAATTTACAGAACTCAACTTTGAGAGAGTCTCCCAATCCCTAGGTGTTGGTGGTTTTCCATTTCTTAGTATATATGAGATCAAGAAAGAAAATCACTCCACCTGCACCCCCTGGGAAAAGACATATCCAGGAGATAAAAAACCTGAGTAAAGTTGAATCCTTCAGCAAGAGAATTCACATAAGCAACAAGACAGCTGTCATGTCATGTTGAATAATTACTAGTAGGGACAGCATCCACATCTATGATGCAGTGAATCCCTGGAGCCAATCATGCTTTATTTCTGTCCACCATACTTACTTCAAAAAATACATGCTTTTGAAACAAAATCAAAGTATTATACAAAAACTGTTAACGGTGCATTGTCTTGTAAGTTCCTGTTGTGTTTTCTCATGGAGTGTAAATTGCAGGTGTAAACTGCAGCGAACAAAATTGTCTTGGGAATTGTGGGTTAAGGTGTGTTTTCCTTCTGACACCTTTATTATAGCCAGATAACTCAGCAGCACATGCTAGCATATCATCATATCATTTCAATAGTACTTATTACAGTAATTCTAACTTACTTTGCTAACGGGATGCCTCCAAGATGTTAATTCAGCCCACCTTTTTCTCTTCGTTACCAAATACAACTAGTAAAGGGAAATAATTCAAAAATAGAGTGCCATGCTGTTTTATATTTCCATCACATGAAACATTCCTGATGAATTCTTTTCCACCTCACTTCTGCAGTCAAAACGTTGACTAAAAATGTAGCTTAGCTGCAAAGGATCAAATCTGTTTTCTACTTTTTCAAAGGCTGAATGGCTCTTTGTCTCCAAGTTTTGCTTTTTGCATTACACATAGAACAGAAAGCCTTGACACCAGCCACTTACTCATATTATTCAGACCCTGAAATGCTCATACGTACCTGCTTACAGATACACTACTGGATGCAATATATATGGAAAAAGTTTATCAGGGATCAGACGGCCTTATTTCATGTACCAGAACCTTTTACTCGAAATTCTGCATTTCAGATAAAAGAATTTAATCATTTTTGGGCAATGACATCTTCTATACCTGAACTGCGGTTATCCTACAAAACTGATCTGCTTCAGTGTAAGTATGCTATCAAGGATTAGGCAGAGGCAAATGTGGATAAAACACTGGTGCTGGTAAAATGGTGAAACTATCTTGACTCCTGTTTGACTGCAGGGAAAGCACAAAAATGCTAAGTGAATTCTTCCAGTACATAAAAGTCCACATGTTTCCAAATGCATAGGGTTATTAAGTAAATCAGTCTGTTTCTGGCAACTCTGAACTGCTGTTATAGCTGAAAGCACAATTTTCATTATGTGTACCTAGTAGCAGAAAAGTTGAAAATCTTAATCTTTAGTTCGGTAATGTCTTATTGCTCATTATTGATACACTGCATTAATGAAATTACACTTAATGAGTGTAAAACAAAACAAAACAAAATTGACTCACTATACGCTAGCATACAAAAGGCATGAGGTAAATAAAGAACTAATGCTCACCGTTTTCCAGGTATTAAAATCTAAAAGAATATCAAATGTTTAGTTATGAAATTTAAAACAAAGGAAAGAAATAACTTATTATAGGGCAAATATACAGAATTTGAAACTTGTGCTACAAAATGTTCTGAAGTCCATTTGGCTTTAGAAAATCAGAATAAATATTGATAGAAGTAAAATCTACCTAGGACTTAAACAAAGACTCTTATTTGGGGGAACGCTCTCATTTGCAGAATGCTGGGGAGACGTTCAGGAAGCAGTAAACCCCTGCGCTTCCCTGTTCTGTAAGCAGCTTTGTGCACCGACTACTCGCCGCTACCTAGACAACACAATGTTAGCTGCATCAGTTTTTACATTCACGGAAAACCTGCCACCACCTAAAATAGCTGTATGGGTGCTTCGTTATTAAAGACTAGAAGGTGTATAGAGACAGCCATTGGATAAGTTTGCTCTTATCTGTTAGACATTGAAATGCCTTAATGTCAGCCTGCTGAGACCCCTTAAATCTGGATGGACTTAGAATTAGATTCAAGTGTTTAAATAAACAAACATTCTGATCACATCTAGTTTATAACCTTTTAACAGAATAGGAGAACTAAAGAGTCTTCTCAGAATTTTGCCAACTTTTAAAAAAAAATTTTTTTCACAGCATGTTCTGAAAACTTTCATACAGACACCACTAAATGACTACCTTACACCACCAGTTTGACACGTTATCTGTTCATTTGCAGGTGACGGTTTCTCACTGGAAAGCTATTTCATCAATTTAAAGATGGTGGGTTTTGAGGCTATATTTCATTTTTCCATAAACTCTGATATGTCAAATCATGGCTGTTCAATCTGTACCTAACAGCATAAGTGAAGGAAATTAAAGTGGGATTTCACATTTAATAAAGACCTATAGCCTATCTATATATCATTCAACTAGAAAAAAATAGATTTTGAGATAAAGAAAGCAGAAAAAAGACTATATATAACAACTTGCAACAGTTATGAACAAGTAAAATCCATAGAACTATTTTTATATGGCCTGGATAAGAATTACTTTTTTTTTTTTTTAATATTTATTTAAAGAGGAAGAACAGATATTAGTTTAGCAGTCTTTTTTAAGGACTACTCAGTAAGCTAGCTTAGAGATGAAAGACTTATGTTCTAGCCTTGGTCAGTTACCACTGAAAGATATTGCTATCAACTGACTGCTTGATGGCTCCTGCGAGCAAGCCTGATAGCCTCATACCTGATGCTGATGAGCACTAAATGCCCACACATATCACAGTACTGTCATTGCAAGTGCAGTCATGTGGCTCACTCATTCCAGCAGCGAATCAGAAACCAGGACACACTCAGACACTGACTTTTGTGTGATCTTGGGACTATTAAACACTGTGAGCTGTAATACTGTTCCTCTGGGCTGAGGTATAATTGTGTAGAAGAGGGAGCCGTGGGAGGCTAAGTGGAAGTGGCAATGCTTCGGTAGCCACTGGCCATAGTGCATCTGTTACCTTCTGCAGGCATTATACCTTCCATTTTGACATACCGAGTCTCAGAAAGCTTTAAGAGCAGATTCCTGCTCTGCATTAAAATGGTAGCGATCTGTGGGAACAGATATGAGTATGCAGTTAATCAGTCAGGTTCAAGCACCCGTATTTAAAATTGTTCAGTTAACAGGGTATTATATTTTAGTTCCTTGCTGACTTTCAGAAGAATTGGAACAACTCCAGAAGAAAGATACAAATGTGCAGACATACATAAAAGACCGACTGATGTGAGAGACTGGTTGTATTTATTACAGCTAAGTATTCATCATGGGACACTAAGATAATTTCACCTGCATAGAATATTGACATAGACTTCCACAGAACTAATATTTCAAATCACTCCCTAGTTCTATCAGCACCTTTCTGCATATAATATAGCCATTTGTATCAGTCTGAAGGAAAAGCTGTAGCTAATTTGCCTAGTGACCCTAATGAATGAAACAAGTTACTCTATTTCCTTGAGCAGCATTCCGTTTCAACAGCAATTTTCTCAGCACAGCAATTTCACTGCAGTTCCAGTGCACAGAAATATTTTCAGTCAACACTTAGTCATTCTCACAAGTATTATTAAATACTGTTAGTCATATACCAGCCATCTGTATCTTACAATGCTCACTTCAATCTTGTATTAAGAAATTATTATGTCATGGGAAAAGATGGGAAAAATAGCAGGCAAATGTTACTGAAAATCTAAGAAAGTCTCCAAACTGAAAAAGATTCCATAGGGTTAGCGTTGTTGTACATTGCTTAGTGTTTATATTTGAGGTTTGAGCATTTTCTACAGCAGCATACGGATAACATTTGTTCATTCAAAATTTTATGATTACAAAACAAGACAAAAAAAGAATTAATGGAAAAACCCTTAAGATTTCACGTAATTTATCCTCATGAAAGCAGAAATACTATTGCTAGGTTGGAAGTGATCTATAGGGCAACACATTTGTGAGAGAGATTTAACTGTATTAAAGGACAAATTCAAGACCAACTGCTGCTTTCTTTGAAAGCTAGTCCTCATCATCAAAAATAACTTGTGGTAAATAATAGGTGTGATAAAATCAATCGTATACTACAAGTTTTTTCCATGTCAAACTACTTTTCTGATATTGTTATCTTGGATACCTCTCTTGGAATTATTTGACTACTTCCTCAGTGTTTTGGTGTAGGTTTAAAAAAGTTGAGAATAACTCACAATTTAGACATAAAATTTATACTTCAAAAAAATTCTCTTTTGTAAGGTGGGTAGTTTTTTTAAAACCTTCACATGTTACCACATAACTGCGTCACAGTTTTAATACACAGGGTGTTGTTTTTTTTTTTTTGCCAAATGTCCTTGTTTTAAACAAATAATCTGAGATTGAAATAACTATAGCTTAAACTGGGTTTAAAATTCATCTGTGCTTAGGCTGAAATAAAGTTTCAGACTATGCAAGCATAGTTATGTTTATGCAGTATATATGAAAAAGAGAGGGAAAAATCTTTTCCCCCCAAATCACCTACTACTGCCAAGATACAACTTCGTATCTGAACTGTACAGTGTTTTTTATGACCTGTATCCTCTCCCACCCTTCAGTCCTGCCTCTCCACATTCCTTCAGGCTACACGTAAAAACGCCACCCTAATTCAGATACATGACACTTTTTTAAAACAAAAATTGCTTCTTTGATTCCCCCTGTTAGAAAGTTTATGACTTTAGTCATATCCGACATCAAATTCTAGTCCCAACCTATACGTTGAACACACGTTTGAATAGCTGAAAATTACTTTTGTGGGGTGTGTAAATACTGGCAATAAATAAGGGGAAAATTCCAGTTTCATCTACTTCTAGATGACAGGCATTTGCAAGGTCATCTTTGAGGGTATCTTCACCTCTCTTTAGACACAGAAACTTGCATCACAAAACACTCAACGTTTATTACCAAACAGAAGACTATCATTTAAAGCTTTACAGACTACTGACATTGTAGTTTCTGCCTCATCATTGATTTACAAGTAAGACAGAGGTTTTACAGATGGCTTGAAATTTAAGTTGGATTGCTTATGAAATCAATACAGTTGGATCCCAGAGAGATGGTGTACATATACAAAGTCCCCTATCACATGAACAAATCTAAACTCCTCAGACATCTCAAAGCCTTAGTATTCATTTAATAGATTCTTGATGTTACTAAGAAATCACCACGGTAAACCAATTATTTTTTATTAAAATAGCTGTAGCATTTGTTCTAAAAGCATTTACACATGTAATAATACACATTAAAATGCTTTATTACTTAACTGCAGTTTGGTCCTAGTAAATCATAATCAGGTTAATAACTTTCACTTGAAGAAACAGAAACTCTTTCCAATGGTTTATATCTTCCCTCAAGTATTAAGCTTTAAAATAGAGAAGACACTGAATCATGATTCATAAAGAAGTTTTATGTACCTTGCAGGCCAGTGAAGACCCAAGACAAACGCACATTCACCTAACCTACAGCACAGTGCAAGCTTACACTGCATGCTTTGCAAAGAAACATGATTGCATCCTGTTGCAATTTCATTTAAGTCTGAAAAGTAAAGTTTCCCTGTATGCAGGAAAAGACTAAGCATCCCTGCCTGGTCATTTCTGACATCTGTGACAAAGCAAAGGGATGCAAAATGACCACACTATTCAGACGCACTTGTGTTTCATGACCACGTCAGGGCAACTGGCCATAGTGTAGATAGACAAGGGTCTGAGTATGCAGCTAATGCAAACCCTTTAAGCTTTTGATGCAAAAGACATGCAACATGAATATCCAGAGTGCTAAATATCCTTACACAGCCTTATCCCACTGAACTGCAGAGCTACAGACTGATGCAGGCATCTAAGAAATTACATTCCAACCATGAAGATTCTATGATTCTATGGTGAAGACTCAGTTTAGGATTCTCTGTGTACGACAGGCATTTGGAGGGGGATTTATTTGTCCTTCCTTGCACTGACACTAACAGACACCTATATTCTGGAATTCTGAAAATTCTGCTTGTTCAACTAGGAATATGTTTAAGTTAGTTTTTAGTCCATCTAACCAAAGATAACTGAAGCTGTATCAATTCACTAACCAGTTTCTTCTAACCACTTAGAATCAAAGCTATCATCATGTTCCTTCAAAGGTTCAAGGATGTGACTGATAAATGTGGACTAAAATCCAGCTACACTATTAAAACTTTTCACTGTGAAAGTATCATGGAAAGTCAGTCCAATGTTATTGATAGTAGTATGACAATTAATTTGAACAGCACATACTAATCCAACTTGTGCTCTAAAGGAATACTACTTGCATGATACAGAAACACACATACTTAAAAAAATGATGCCAGGAAAATTTTGAATTAAACTATCATAATATATCATTGGTATATCACACCATTTAATGGGATTTATTATCAGATTTTCTCTCAGAATACCGAGTCAAACATTGGTGTATATACTGGCTTACTAATTTCTTATTTATACTGACTGTTTGACTCAAAGAAATGGATTGAATTTCACTTTGTTCACCCCTGACATGAACTTCGAAAGGTAAACAAGGTCGCTACACAACGTTTTGCAAGGTGTATCACTATGAAAAAAGTGGACATCTTGGTAGGTAATCCTGTACAGGTAGTTTTCTGCTCTCTTTACTAAGATACACTTTAGTTTAACTAGTGATAAACTGGCTTAATTTAGGTTTTGTCTTCTGGATTAACAACATAGTATTGAAAGGCTTCAGAACATTTTGAAAACCCCTCCACAGCTTCCCATTCACACAACTCACACATGTTCCTGCCGACACCACCTGCTTCTTGGACAGAGCAGAACCCAGCTCTCCTCCCACTGCAGCCGTTCCTAGTCCTCTGATATTTAGTGGACCTTTGAGACCATCAGTGTTTGTTGGCTTTTTCTACTTTCTTCAGTGTTCACCAGCTGTCCTTGGCACTTTAAATTTCCCTAGCCTTTGCCAGTAATCTCAGCTACTCCCCATACTCAACATAGACAGCAAATATAAACAGAATTAAATTTTTAATTGTATTTGACATTTTTGAAGATTTGTTAGCCCTAAATATGAATGTCAAAGGAAAAAGTGTCAGCTGTTAATGTCTGCAGACTCCACATCTATCTGTCAGAAGTAGCCCTGGACTCTGACATTCTCCATCTCAGAAGGCAGGAAATAGTAAACAGTTGGAATTCTCTTCCCCACACACACACCCATATGACTGTGGAGAGAGCATTACAGCCCCTGTCCATTTTGGTGGAAAAGCCTAGTGTCTCATAAGTGACTCAAGAGAATTGCCACAGGAGACTGCTCTCTTACAGAATTATTGTACTCATTGTTCCTCTGTATTAAGACCACTTGAAATATAGAATGAAAGACAAAAGCTTTCAGGCTTGATTTCTCGTAAGAACTGCAAGAACAGCCAGAATTTTTCTCTAAATACGTAAACATATAAAACATTTTTCCTCAAATGTGTGCCAAGATGTACCATATCAGGGTCACGCAATTCAAGCCTCTGAGCCATTTCAGTATGCCATTGGCAAATATGCCACGTATACAGAAATGTCTTAATGAACAAAAACTGACTTCATAAACTGGTATCATAGTTTATTAACTAATGTATTTATAAAAGCCCTATCAAAAAACAAAGCAAATTATATTTTTCTCTCTCTTTCAGAGAACATTACATTTTTTCAAGTGGGGGGTAAGAGCAAAAGATCACGTAAAAATTTTTATGGAGTTCTATTTTTACACACGAACCATGCTTTCATTTATCGCTTTGAGGTACAGTTGAAACAATGTCCAATGCCCCTTAATAACCAAGACACATCCAAATAATTTGATTCCTTGTCGATGTACGCTTGTGTTATTCTCTACTATGAAAGCAAAGACATTATGCTTCCAAGACTTAGATATTTTTTCAAGAATTGTTTGGTTTTGCTTTTGGTTTGCTGGCATGAACAATTCCTATTACACACCTTCAATTTTACTTGCTTTAATTAATGTTTCTTCCTAATGTTTTTTTTTCATTTATTCTATATTTCCATTTTTTGGTAGGTTGTATGTACATATGTGTAAACATGTCAGATTAAGTGAAGAATGTGAGACCTCACAGCATGTTAGCAGCTGGAAAATATTTCTTTTTTCCCTTATTCAAATATACTTTATATAGTACACATTACTAAGTTCTCTTTTTATTGCCTTTTGTAAACCTTCAAATCCAACACTTTTAGACGATAACTTATGAATAGAACGGTGAACTGTACTACCTTTTATAACAGACTAAAGTAAGTATTGTAAATCTTGTATATGCAGGTCTACAATACATAAAGTCACAGAAGCTCTTCAGCTAGAAAACACAAGGAAGAGTGACTATAATGCAGGAGAAGATTTTACAGTTTAGTTTTACAGTTTTAGTTTACAGTTATTACATTTAAATTCTCCCAAAGTTCTGTCACAGCATTATTCTATGCTATGCCTTTATTGCAAACAACTGTGTCCCACATTAGGGCTCCAAGTGAAGGAAATGATGGACAGTTTCTTTTAAAATCAGCTTAGAAGCTAAGAGCTTTTTATCTGAAGCATCAGCCAAAATCAGGGACAGCTGCATTAACTATTGAGAGCAAAGAAAAAAAAAAAGACAGTCCGAATCAAATGCCTGTTTACAATTTTAGAATATGTTCAGATGGTAACTGTGGCAAAAATCCAGCATTCTGCTTTTAGTCTGAACTTTTCTCTGGTAGAGAAAACAGAATGTTCAGCAGAGGAATAGTTGTGAACTTCCTGCCATGCTGTATATTAAAAAGTCTTCAAACTGATAAAAATAACATGATGCATTGGAAAGCATCATGTTATTTCCTTCTCCTGTTAACTTGCAATTTAAAAAAATAACTTTTTTTTTTTCTTTCCAAAGAGACCCCCATTTTCTTGCCATTCCCTACATGCTTAGGAAAAAAACAATATTTTGAATCAAAGAATCCCTTTTTAGTTTTAAGGGCTTTCAGAGCTGAATTACAATTTATTTTTATGTTGCCCATGTGAAATTTGCCACTGCAGACATTTACAGCTTGTGAATTCTGTAGACACATCTTTCATAATTTTTTCTTTTTTTTTAATCACACCAATGAGAGTCTGCATCCAGAGTTTTTAATTCTTTTGGTACTTACAGCAAATTCTGTTCTTTGCTTTTCTTTTTTTTTTTTTCCAAGCACCTAAAACACTCTAATTGGAAAACATTTCATTTGGAATTCAGTTTGTGCCAGACAAATTCTCTCTTTTTATCTACTGTTGTTTCTCCACTGATACATTCTCCTCTGCAATGACAGACTGTTTAGACTGATCACTCGCTTTATGAAAGCTAACAAATACATACCCCTGGAGGCTCCCTGTTAATAGAAAAGGGTCCAGGCTTCCAGTCCTACAGCAGTTTCTAAGATAACCACAATAAGAATATGCTAGCAAAGTATTTAATCTTTTTGCAGTTAAAAAAACCTGAAGCAAAATTTGAAATGCTTGATCCAGGGTGTACAGACAGGCTTAAGTAAAAAATTTAAATCTGAGCCTCCCTTCAAATCTAGTCAACTAACTAGATTTCATAATGTCAAAAGTTGAATATATAGGTAGTAAATTGGTTCCACCTTTAAAGCAAGAAGAGAAATAACGTGCACTGAGTTCTATTGCAGTTTTCCCACTGATTCATTGAGCCCTCAATAATCCAGAGACTGGGGATTCTCATTTATCATCAGACTATTTTTAATTATTTAATCTCTCTTTATGATCCCAATCTGGTGTCCACTGAATTCAAAAGGAACAGATCAATGACTTCAAGCAGCGTTCAATCAGCTGCAGAACTGAGATAAGGCTCATTTCAAAGTATAGGCAAACATCAGAATCTGGGAGCAAGGCAGCATCACCATCAGACTTGGCACCACTGCGGGAGGAGGTGTCAAGATGGATAGTCTGAATGGAGTCCTGCGATTTTTAGCCCTTCTAGTAGATAAGCAAAATGCAGATGCTCTCTCCCTCCTCCCTAACTGCTATGTATCAGGTTGTTTACATGCCCTGTCTGGCTCAAGTGGAAAGCAGCATTGGTCTTTAATCTGTACACAGCCTTAACCCCATTAAGAGTATTTTGCACAATTAAATACTCCTTATAGCAGTTTTCCGTTACTGTTATTCTTTGCTTACTAAAAAGAGGATTTTTACTGGAACTTAAGGGTATCGCATATTGAATAGCATCCTTTTCACAGCAGTCGTATTCCTATTATCATAGCTAAGAGAACACATAGTGAACAGTGACATTAATAACCATAAAACCAAAACATTAGATTGAAGGAGCTATTTCATTCATGCAGTGGTTGCTAACAGGAATAATGTACTAATGCTGCACATACATGAAATGCATAATTAATATTTTACCTAGCCTATTTAAATTGAGAAAGCGCAGACTTTATATCTAAAGCAAAATCATAACTCCATACTCTTCTCCACCAGAGCACTAAACAAAAAGAGCAGTTGCTATACTTATTCATAGCAGTTAGGAATAGTCAAATCTTCCACTTAAAATAAATGGAAACTCTTTTCTTGCACTTCGGGCTTGTAGCTGAGATAAATAATCTGCATGGGAACAGAAACTACTTTTTCCAGTCTTGTAAGATCTATCCATGTCAAAAAGGAAAAGTTGGTGACAGAATAGCAAAGAAAGCTCAGCAATCACAACCTAATGCTGTACTTGAAACCAAGGCAGAATACCTGCATTGTATTCTGCAGAAGTATAATCCCAGTTGCATAAAGGTCTTTCATTCTAGAGCAAATTATTGGAATTTCTAAGTTTATCAGTGTTCAACTTCGTGACATTTCAGTTTCAACTGAAATGGAGAGTATATACGAATTTTTTCAGAGGGAAATACAGAAGTGAATTTCATTTTTATAATCTCAAATTCAGGGCTCAGTGAGGATAACTAATAACAATCATTTTCTTCATACATGATGGACTTCTGCAAGTCATCATGTATTTTAAAAAGGATTTTGATAGCTAAAGTTAAATTCAGGATTGATTCAAAATGCATAGGAATTTATTGAACAGATTGACAGTGCTGGAATCTATAACCTTACAGCCTATGGAGTTTATTGAAATATCAAAATAATTCTAATTCAGCATGTGTTTGAGAACACTCTTCTATCATTAGAAATCACTCAAGTCTAATTTGGAGCCATAAGCACTGAAATATATACACCCTAACTGTACAACATTGATGTACAAAACTTTTTTAAATACAAGGAATCTTGTACATTTTCATCCCTTACAGCATGGTTCAAATTCAATTCAGCCATAGCTTTGTATTTTATTGGTTTATAATGCTTCTTGAAGAAGTCTGAGAATTACTATTAATTAAACGTTTAAAGAAATGTAAACCCTTATTAATATATATTCAAAATATAAGCTTCAATTCATGTTTGTTTCACAATTACTTAACTGATTTCAGTGGAGCTACCTAGATTTCAGCTGTATAATTACGATTGATTCTAGATTTCAACTGGTGCCAAATTAACAGTTCTTTAGACCAAAAAACGTTTCTATTTGTCTAACAGGGAGAGTATAGAAAACAATTGGATTTGATCATTGTTCTTCACTCTCGTCAAAGAGGACACTTGCTCTGAAGACAGGAGATAAAATACATCCTCACTGTGGTCAGTGAAGCCAGAATTTTACATAAAATTATTTACTCTCAACCGATGAAGTCCCATGGGCCATGAAGCTAATAAAGGTTCAACCAGTTGCAACTGTACCTTTACTAATTCCGGTCCATAACTAAATACAAAAACATTTTACAAAGACAGTAACTTCCACTGAAAAATAGGCTTTAAGCTTACTCTGATTTGAGCCAGTCAAACTAAATTTCTCAATGTAATTATGTCTGTTATACTAATGCAATTTATTCCGGAATCTTCATAACATCAATACCCTTTAACAGGAACTACTGCTTTTCATTGACCATCTTCATGCACTACAGAACTGGCTTAAATCTTTGCCAGTTCCTCTTCATAAAAATTTACTGGTAACATAAGGATTTTTCCATAGTCTCTTTGAATATCATTAAAAAGATTTCTTGGTGTGATCTAACACATTCCATCTCCTAGCAACTGAGTTAACAATTACTTAAGTAACTTAAAATACTGTTCCATAAACCCGTAACTGGGGCAGGGGAAAACATATTTGTATTCTGAAGTGCCACCAAGAAACTATTGGTCCTTTCTCTTATGGAGACATTCCTGCAAAGGCTCTTAACTGGCACAATTACTTTCTGGCATGTTTGCATTGCCGGAAATAATTTGACATGATTGATTTGCATTTGCTCCTTTGTTGGAGCTGTGACAATAACGCTACTCCTGTGGGCACAAATGAGGTAGCAGGGACAAAAAGCATTACTTAAAAACCTTGCTAAAAGTCTTCTCATGTTTCTCTGCATAAAGTCCTGTCTGCCTTAAATGTGAATCAGACTATTTAGAAAACATCTAACATTACAGAGTACAGTTGAAAAAAATTTTTTTTGTCTTGGGGATCAATATCTGTTATTATGACACAGGCATTGCTCTTTAGACAAATCTAAGTGAATTGAGTAAAAGAACGAGAAGTTGGAAAATTTACAAGTACAGCCTATACTATTGATACTTAAATTAAAAGTTTGCAATACAGGAAACAGAAGCACAAACTGCATGAGTCACTTGAATTAAGCATTCTGTCATGTTAGATACTCCAGAGAAGAAACCCTATAAATCTCAAGGACATAAAAGGGTATATTCTACAAAGACCACCTAAACCTTATTGACAGAATATCATATTACGTGTATTGCATGCAAGAAATGAAGCATCAATAATCTCTAATCAATAAACTCTAAGTCCTAATAAAGGACTTTGGGTGAAAGCAGAGTTTTAGGCAGGCTAATTTGCTAAAGCTAGGCTGTATAGCTGACTTTCTAAAAGCCACATAGGACTCAGGGAATTTCATGATTTCTAATTAGATAAATGGTGCCTCTGTACTATAGTCACTGAAGTTTTGCTTCACTACAAAACAAAAAAATTCATGTCAACCAGACATGAGATGAGACATAATGTGGTCAGACAACAGAAGGGCAACAAAAAGACACAACAACAATGCAGTCAGACAAGATCTGAATGACAACACACCAGTTACAGTATTTCTTCCCCCAGATCAACGATAGAACTATTGTTTACACCTTAAAGAAGGAAATAAGATGTATGGCCTTAACAAGAAGTAGCTAGAGCATTGAGCAATGTTTCCTGGAATAAAAATTTACAGTAACAGCCTGAGACATGGTTCAGCCCTGGCAGGCAGTCCCAGGGGTGCAGCACTACTAAAAACCAACACAGCATTGGTCTGGCACCATGAAGCAGGATCAGGGGAGTATCACAGTAGAGGGCATAACAGCTAACAGGCTGGATTACTCTGGCTGCCAATACACCAAATACATGCCTGGTCTCATGAATTAGTCTTTATGGTGAACACCAGCCTGGGATGGAAGATTTGGTAGCTATCAGCCTCCTTGTGATACTTGTAAGTAGCAAATAGCGCTGCATAATAAGATAAGGGTAGGGCAGAGAGATGAAAATCCAACTTCCCAGTCTACCTCTGAGGGCTACCAAAATGCAGCAACTCAATATGCCTCTCAATCAGAGCATTACTTCTCCCTGAAACTGCAAAATCATTAGGGACCAAGATAAGACTTGCCAGGTATGAACTCCCCAACCAGAATAGCTCAATTAGTTAAGCTACTCTATGAATTGAAAAAGACTTGTCTTTTTTAGAGTCAAAATGAAATAACAGACAAAAGAATCTCCTGGAGAAAGCCTTTCCGCATTGAAGATTAAGAAAAGGATGAACAAACAGAGCATTCAGACTACCTCTGCATTAGATGCAGAGTAAACAGTGACGCGCATAGACTTACGCTATATTTGAACACATGCCTTTTCCCTTATTTATTATTAAAATTGCTTAATGATAAAAGTTTATTTCAGTCTTCATCTCTTGGGGAAATGTGGATCATTTTCATATTCATTTTCTAAATTGAACACATAAGTTGTAAAAGATGCAAAATTGATTACACTGTGTCTGCCAGCTGCTGACAAGACAGCCGGACTACAGCCAACTTAGAGGACTAATTCTGCTGCTTATTACTGCAGAGAAACACCCAGAGTGCAACCCTCTGCTCTCCCAGTCATAAGTCAATCACAAGAGCCAAATGGCAGTTTGCTCTTTACTAGGCTAATAGCCTAGCAATTACAAGCTTCCTTCTCCTCTCTCTACATGTCCCATTTTTTCCATGGGTGCACCTTGTATGGAGTGCATCCCAGCAGCTTTCATATATTCAAGCAGAAATTAAACTTTGCAACTTAGTTGCTTCAGAGAGTTCTAGTAACAAAAAGACTCAGCTTGTAAAATAGCTTTATGTTTGTGGGTATCACAAGGGTCTTTTTGTTTGGAAAGATTATATTCCTATTTACTCCAAAACAGTGGGTTTTAATACACAATTTCTTGGTTTAGGGCAGCCCATACAAGCTGGGGCAAAAGGTCATTCTCCCATCTTGTTTAACAAGCATAAATGTGTGCTTTAAGTATCGCCTATTTGAAAATATATCTTAAAAACTGAACTGTGCTTTCCAATACTCAAAGGTAATACAGTTATCTTAAGCAAAATTAATAAGCAAGCATACTGTTATTGTGTGAGTGTCAATAGGTATTCGTTGGAATTCTTACCTCAACTTTAACTCTTACATGTGGTTTATATAGGTATATGCAATACACACGTTTCTCTAGCTTGCCCGATTTTAATGCACCGTTGAGACTTAAGTTCATTTAATCTACCATTTTGTCTTCCTTCATGAAAGGATTTTTAGTGGGACAATTAAGTTCTATCTTATCTTGAAAATAATCCACAAGCAATTACAATACTTACAGTAAAATTTAGAAGTACTTGAGAACTGGCATAAACATATTACAAAACAAAAACACCCCATGTATAGTAAATTGTCTGGTGAACTACCAAGTTTCATTTACATACGGTGGGTCAAAGCTGCCCCTTCACATCTGACACTGCTCCACCTTTAGAAGGTAAAGCTAATAGTGAGCTGTGAAAAAAAAGGTTTGTTATGAATATTACTGACTGGATTTCATTTTTGTAATAATTCAGAACCAGAGCAAGCTTTTCCCAGTATCCCATTCCCCGCTCCAGCTGGAGTTTGATTAAAAACTCCTCTCTAGGATATCAACTTGGAGTTAGCAAAATATTTGAACTGATCAGGTTTGGCAGAAGTTTCATTAATCCAAATAAATGAAAAACATCCTCCTAAATTAGTACCCAAATACCCAAGCCTACAAGTACCATCTACAAAGCTGATTTTGAAAGGAAATGTGGTTATGATGTATTTATCAGGTAATCTTTGTTGTAACTTGCTGACTAGTTTTTCACCATCTTTCATAAGAAAGTGTTATTTTAATTATGAATTGTTTTCTGATTGAACATTTTCTTTTAATTAGCAAATATTTGCAGCAACTAACTCCTCCAAATTTATTGAGACAGTGCGAGTCATGACCTCCCCTTGGGGATTTAACAATTACATACTCTGTTTATACCTACCATCACATGCAACACCTGAATGTCAAGTTACTGGAAGTGTTTCTATCCTTATAAATAATGCATTCTAATGTTGCTAATTATGACACGTACATAATTTATTGCTCCCTCAAGCCAACAGAAATTCCTCTCTCCTACAGAATGCATAACGTTAGTTTTTGTAATGACAATAATTTTGAGCAAAATTATCTCAGGGCAGGAAAGACTGAAATTCCTCTCTCCCTGCTTACATTACACTTCCATAAATACAATGAGAATTTACAGTAAGTGTACAATGTCTGATTTAGAACAGCAGACTTGTTTAATAACAAAGATGCAAATAGGCAGAAAATAGGATTTTTTCAAAGAATTCAACTCAGTGATATCAAATTAGTCAGGTGCTTATTTGCATCTTTGACTACTTAATTACACTTTAAAAAGTCTCATTTATAAGTAATCATTTGCACTTCCAAGTGCATTTGTTTTCAAAGCATTTTCAATGGGATGTTTGGTAGTATCTATCTTTGACATTACAGATTGCCATTTATTCTACTGAATCTCTTGGGTAATGATTCCCTTCAGTTCTTTGGTGGTTTTTTTTAGTCATCAAAAAGTTTGGTATACATTGACTCAGTGATCTGAAGAGATACTTGAAAGATCTAGATGACAAAATTGTTTAGCAGATTCATTACACAAGATAAAAATATTCTAATGAATATAGTAGGCTCTTGCTGGTACTACACAGTAAGATTGAGAGGACTAGACACCATAAATTGCAAGGAATTGAGAAGTCTAAGATTTTCCTTAACAAGTAACAACTTGGGACATGTTTAGTTTTCAATATAGAACCTGAGAAATGTGAAAGTCCGGTTCTTGATAGATAGTTATTTCAGACTTCTTTCTCATCCACTTCAAAAGAATTCAAGTTATTATTCACTCTTGGAAACGCTGACTGTAAATTGACTATCCTCCCTTTCATTAAGAGGATTGATCTTATTTCCTTTATTTACTGGGGAAGTAATATATTTCATAGGTAACTATTTTGATTATGAAGCTAAATTGTTCTGGTCATGTCACACTTGACCTGGACTGGAACATTTCCTGCTCTCACAAGGTTCATAACCTATTTGTGAGATTGCTCTCCTTCAGCATCAAATCATGTTTGAGAATATGTAAAATATTTACCACATTTTATCTTTTTTGTGGAAATTAGGTTTCTGCAGGAAAAAAAAATAATTCTATGCGGAAGTGTAATGTGGCTGAACCCAGTAGCAAGTGACCAGCAGAGACTGCAAGCACTAGCTGGATGTGGTTGTTCTGCTTCATCTCGGTGAACACAAAGTTCTTGTGTAATCTGAGCAAAACATGCTCAAGTTATTTCAAAAACTAGACTTTCACCCTCATGATACAATATGTAGCATTGACAGTTAAAGAAAAAATCTTAAAATAAAGTGGAAGTTTTGTTACTGTTAATATAAAATTTTATAGAATTCAAGTAGACACATTTCCAGTAAGTTAAAATAACGATCTAGTACACCTTTGGTAAAAAGATCTACTACTACTTTTTGGTAAAAAGTACATCTTTGGTAAAAAGATCTACTACTACTTTTTGGTAAAAAGGTCTGCAAATGTTTCGTACCAGCATTTCCTTACAGAATAGTGAGCAACCATGACAGAACTGAATGTTTGAAACTTCATTAATAAAAAAAAAAAAGAAGCTTTTTAAAATAATAATTTTCTCAGCAAATTAATATCACTTCCTATGAACCCTGACAAGTTTTTTGAATATATGTTTTCTTTTGGAAAATGTCACTGCTATTGAGTTTCTGATGCAGATAAGTGGTAATATTGTTCTCCTGAAATTCTTCTATTTTCTCATTTTTAACAGAACAGTCTGCTTTTTTCCTTTATTTGCTGAGAATGGAATGAAGTTAATGTCTTTTAGGATTGGGATTGGGGAGCAATGAGTGAAGTAAAGTGAAGATGAGACAGAGAGTCACCAATGCTTTTTAAACATACAGTCTCAGCCTTTCTAAGATATACTGAAAAATAAATGGCTGATTAGAACCTTTAATAGCATGAATGTCACAATATACACAGTTCTAAACTTCAAATACAGATGTTATTTCAGCTTAGTTAAACTGCTTTTATATATAATTTACATTTTTGTGATGGTTGGTGGGTATACTAATCTTTTTTTTAAGCAATAAAATACATATATTAGAAAAGATACTATTTACAGGGCACATGAAGCCTTCTTCCAAGCTCCAAGGTAACCAGGAATTCTTAGTTTTGCTCATATTTTCTGTATAACTACTAGCAAAACCAGTCTTGCCACACTTCTCTACATATTTAAGCCTTCTATGTTATCCAAACCATGGAGGAGGGTTTTATTAGGCCAAAAGGTACTGGGTGTTTCTCCTATGTGAAATCCACATTCCTGCTTCTGGCAGGTGGACCATTACATTTTGTCTAATTATATGCTACTAACATCGACAACAAAAGTACATTTCAAATATCAAAGCAGCTTTTCATGCAGCTGGTAGAATTACATAGAAAACATATCAAAGGCTTAATAAAATATGTAACTTCCTTCTGTCCGTCTGTTGATCAAAAGTAAGATTAATAGGACAGGTAGTTTCTTTTTTGACAGTATCATTACGATGCAATTAGACATATGCTACACTGAAAATGGAAGTGAAGTCACCTATGGCCCAAATAAAATTGTTACATAATGTTTAAAAATCACAATTAATGCACTATTAATTTATGGCTCATAAGTATAAAGACCTTGAAATAATCTCAATACAGAAATTTCGAGGAAAGTCTTAATTGTAAAATATGTCAAGAAGAAATCTTTAGAAGCAATAAAAGAGGTCAAGACAATTAATTTTTGTAGACTTATGTCTGCTTAATATTACATAAAGTGATTCAGCATATCAATATTGCTGTATATACATTGTTTTGTATATGAAGAGATCACAACTGACTTATGAAGCACATCTTAAAAATCCTTCATTTAGGATTATCACCTACCATAACTGTCCACTTAGTTTTTACCATCCCTTCTATTAAATTTCCTTTCCCAGTGCATAATGGATTTCTCCACTATGACTGATACAGAGCCAGCCAGCTAAATGGAATCCATTAATACATTTGTGAACTATTTGGAACAAATTACACATATTGTTATATGGAAGATTTACAGCAATAGCAGATCTAATTAAGTGCTTCATAAAGCAAAACATTGGGCAGATGTCAAACCGATAAATCATGTTTTATTTTGTCACTGTGATGAGTTCTTACTTCTATTAAGAAATATTTCTACCCCACATGACAGTACTGAGATATCCAATGGCTTCTCTAGTATTTGAGAAAGATGAAATGTGCAAGTACTCTCATTTTTCAGTTTTGTGTTGAGTGAATCAAAGTTCAATTAGACATAATTCTTAACTCGGAAGTAATGTCAGATAATTGTGTTCTCATGTTTCAGTTGGTACTATTCCATGCACAGGCATGATATCCATTTTTTCTGAAAGTACATATACCATCTAATGAGAATATTCACAGGCACAAACTTGTATTTGGAAGTAGAGACAAAAGTTAGACTAGACCAATGGCTACACAGATTAATTTCTTTAAAAATATTTTATGAATGAGCAAGTCCGCATTTTCACATCACTAGAATTTACCATATCTTAGTAGTATATTTTTATATAGTAAAAAATATTTCTACTTGTATTGGTGTACCACGGATAGGATCAATAAGGAATCTCAAACTTACTTTCAGACTACTCGCATGCTAAATTTTGGTAGAAATATTTACAGCCTGCACAGTTTATTTGCTCAGACAGTGTGCCATGTTGATGTTGCCGTGCTTTTTAGACTCTGATCTAGATGAGCTACATGGTATTGTCTACTTTAGCAACAGCGGAACCCCAAAAGACCAGATCTGTAGAGCAAAATAGCCAGCTAGACACCTGACAGCCACATTATACACATTTTGACTATCTTGTTTTACTTCGTAATGACTCCTGTCTAGCCTGATGATTAAACAGTGGAGTACATTCAGAGTGTGTGTTCCAATTTAGTTTGATCTGAAATGCATCTCGTCCATGTGCTTCTAAAACACAACACCAAAAACTAAACACAACAAGTAGGGTTGACTGCAAGACTCTCCAGGGAAGTTCACTCTTGAGCAACACTCAAGACACTTATTAGGACCAGTCAGAATACACAAAGAAAAGAATTTGCAGCTTGTGTGAGCCTGCAACTGTTAAGACTATCTTTTGATCTTTGCACATCATTAACAGAACATAGGCAAGCTGGATTCAGATAATAAAAGCACAAAGAAAATTATGGAAAGGCTAATTAAGGACTTAACTGAAAAAAGATTGTTTGGTTATTTGACAGCAAAACTTTGACTTGATAGCCATCCATAAAGATCTGCAGCATGTAAAACATGCTGGAAGGAGAAGATTATAAAAAATTACTTAGGAGAGTATAATTTGGAATAAATTAATGAAATAAGAAAATAGAAAATATAGGTTAAAAGAACAAGAAAGAATATCACTAGAGATCCCTCATATAACTTTTTTCACCTAGAAAGACTATATAATTTCTCAGTGCTAGACAGTTGAGTTCACCTGCTCACCTACTCATTGGCTCAATGGCAAACCTAAAAGGATTTATTTTTTCTGAGAATATCTATTGGCAAAGTTAGCATCTTGTTTGCTTTGCACTTACTTTTAAAATAAGCCTCTTACTGCTTCGGCTGTGACTCTCCATTCAGGAAGACCTTCAAAGAAAGACCCTGAGAAACAGGTTGCTGACTCAGGAAGAAAAAAAAACAACAGGGCTTTCTTGATCCAAATGATATTGCAGAAACAAGAGTTAGTCTTCAGAATAAAAATTTCTTCTAAAAGAGCAAAGTCAATGGGACTATAAACCTGTACCCTGTCCATTTTGACATTGATTTGGTACAGCAGCAGAAAGAACAGGAAGCTTCTGAAAGCACCCCAAAAGCAGGAGCCAGCAGACCTTACAAAGAGAGATGTAATTTTTAAGTAGAACACCAGTGTTCTGGGTCATTGATTTTTCTTCCAGCATATGCATATCCCAAAGGATATTCCAAGTCATGAAAGAAAAAAGTATGCAAAATAAAAGAAAGGGTTAGGTTAGGTGTTTAACCTCTACCCTCTAACTGGGAAATGAAGCACAGCCACCTTGTTCTGTCAAAAATATGTAAGAAAAATAAAGAGCTGATGTACTCAGAAGACTGAAATATTCAGTCTTGTCCCCTCATACTCTGGACAACAGAATAGCAGCCCCAATGTGTTGTTGACCAAGACCCTAATCAGATTAGAAATGCTGAAGTAATGCCAATGAGGCTGTAGTCTCATCTTTCCATACTGAGAGCAACACAGAGGCTTCCTAAGCTCACATAGATGTACATCCCTCTTGCTTCTAGTTTACCTTCCAATGCAAAGTGTAGATATATGGATTGTGGTCTACTTTAGTCAATAGAGGAGCCCTAATTTTATACAGAGCCTGCATAATACATGGAAATCACTATCTGCATTAATCAAAATTAATTACGTAGCGTAAATGAAAGGAAGGCTCTAACAGCTGACCTGCCACATGGGTAGCTATCCTGTCAGGCATTCCATCACCTATGACAGTAACATTGAGCTATATGGACAGAAGTAATTGCACACATCTTGCATATCTGCAGCTCTTTCAGACTGTGATTAACAACACAGAGACAGCAGATGGTAATTTAGTATTACATTTACATTTTATTAGCTAGATTGAAGCTTTGATAGGACTACAAGCAATGGGGAAACAAACTTGGATGAGAAACTGGAATAAATGAACTGTTCCATACATACGCTTGTTTCCTCCATATCACATCTCACTGTTTTGCTTTCAGGTTGTGGTGGAGCATTTGTCTTTCATCCCCCATTTCATCTTTGCTCTGAACCCAAAAAGAGAAGCAGCAGCTCTACACATCTCTTACTTAGACAAACTTTGTCTGGGCTTTTCCATCTTTCAGCATGTACTCAGCTGGGCTGGAGCAGAAGAGCAGGCACCACATGCATTGCAGCTGCAATAGGGCCCAGCATGGTTGACAGTTTAGGAGACATTCAGCTGAGTTTTGTGTTTTTCAGTGGCATTTTTGAGCCCCAATTTTAAGGAGTAAAATTGTTTGTCTTGCACAGTTGTGCTTCCCTTTGCCTCATGTCTTCTACAATCTACGTGAAGATGAATGAATTGGAAGATTTTTGGGCTGGGTGTGATCTACAGACGTAGTGCAGCCCTGACACTAGAAATCTGAAAGTTATACAGAGATCCACAAATGCTCTCTTATGTGCTTATCAAGTTATTTAACCAAGCAAACGCCATTTTTCCTCATTTTAAGACAAATAAATAGACACAGAAGTTGTATTTTTATATGTATCTGAAGTCGGTTCAAGCTAAGTATCAGTTTTTTAAATCAAAAGTGACTTGGCCTAAGAATACAATTCTGGCCAGATAAAGGCATAAAACAATTGCACTTTCCTGTAAAGACAAAAAACCCATTCAAAATTCCCACTCCATAAAAAATTCAGTAGTATTCAGAAAGATTGAAAAACATACAGACTGACTCGCTACTTTTAGTTCTAATCTAAGTAATTCTGACTCCATACTTAAATTAAGTAAATGAAAAATCATTCCTTAATTCTAATGACTTACAGGTCAGCTCTATCAAAACAGAAGGCGGCAAAACCCCCTTATATTAATTGCACACAAATTTTAAGCAAGAAGTACTGTGACTTGATATTGCAAGCCATGCTTCAGGACATGGTCACTGAAAAAAACACCCACACCTATATTATGCTTGTTACAAAGCAGCATAGAGATAATAATCTACAGTTTTCATATGCATAAAAAGCCACAAAATACAAGTAAAATAAAAGCTATATGACTCAAAAGCCCCTTTGCCTATTAGGGTCTAACCAATGTATTACTAAGGAAAGGTTATAAAGAGTAGTGTGGTACACTTTTACAAAATGCCCCCATAACTACAGATAATTTTAAGCAAAGATAAATGACTGTTAAATAGGCAAGTTAGAGTTATATTGGAGTATATTTTGAATCATAGAATTGCCTAGGTTGGAAGGGACCTTTCAGATCATCTAGTCCAACCATCAACCTAACTCTGACAAAAACCATCACTAAACCGTATCTCTAACCACTATGCCTACCCGTCTTTTAAATACCTCCAGGGATGGTGCCTCAACCACTTCCCTGGGCAGCCTGATCCGTGATCATGCTAGAACAATCAGATGCTGCTCTTTTCTCCTAATAGGAACTGGTTTCCAGTTTTGTTAACAGTACCAATGACGGGTCTTGGTACATGACTCAATGGTAAATATGACACTAACCATATGCCTCAACACCAAAGGTACTGGAAGGATACAATTCCCCTCATCAGGTCTGTGACCATATATATCCTGGGAAATGGTCTGAAATAGAAACATTAGGGACTGGAAATCAGGTAACCAAAGCAACTGTAGTGAGAAACTTAAACACATAACAATACTGAAAACAAACTGGAAAGAACTTTTCTTTTTTAATTAATCCCTAAATCTAGACTTAAACTGAGATTAAGTGTTAAAAGCTACTAAAATATTCAATGGCTCAAGCATTTCATCTATGAAGAGGATCAGAAATGAAAATAAAATAAAAATCACTAAGTACTGGTGCACTTTCGCATTCATTCCTCATTTCCCACTCAGCACAGCACAATGAACAGTTTGTGCTGTGTTCCATAAGCAGATGTACATACAGCTCAAGACAAAGAAAAAGCTGAATTTTGACTTGCACGGTTTTTGCTATTTAAGTTTCTTTTGGGTTGTTCAACTTGAGACATCTAAAATGTGACTTTTTCAGAGACCAAGTGTGAAACCAATCCCTTATTCAAGTGTTTAAAGGAACTTTAGTCATTTACAGAAAGCAGTGTGTTTATCTTATCCAGCTGTGTGACATTTTTCCATGATTCACTACTGTATTATACCCTCTGATTCCATTTTCTTTTTCTTTTTCTGTTTCCCCTTCTACTGCTTTTAAAAGAGTAAAAGCCCAAAGAACAAAAACCAAACAGTGGGTCTGCTCTTCTTGCTGGCTCAGCGTCCCTGGTCTAAATTTCTTCATACAACTGCTTGTAAATTACCTAGAAAAACAAATTGAAATGAGAAATTGCAAAAGTGTATAACCTTTGATACCTTCCAAAAGGATGCAGGCAGAGTGCCAACCACTCGGACTTCTGTGCTACCATACACAGGCTGCTCCTGCAGAGGTCAGACTCCAGAGCCCACACCCACTGTGGACTACCCAATAGGGGAACCCTGGAGTTCTTGTGACTGTTTTCACACATTCAGAAAATCCTAGAGCACTCTCATATAACTAACTGGCCACAAACTTAGTTGATTGGCAGTCTTGAGCTCTCACCAAAGCTTAGGGAGATTGATTGAAACTAAAACTCCCAGTTTCCATCCCAACACCAAGCAGCTATTTTCTAGCCATTACTTTCAGATAGAAACCTTAACTACTTTCTCCGATTGAGTTTACAAGGGAAATTTTTGACATTTATGTCCGGGCCGAGCTTGTTGAGTGTGCAACCTCATCTTAAAGATAAAATGGCTTCAAATTGAACTGGTTAAGAAGTAAATTGGATTTGAAATCACTTATTCTCTCTTCTACGAGCTATAAAATGGTACTTTTTTCTGACACTGAACTTTTCTTCTTCTAAATATTCCATCTGCCAGTAACTTTTAATTTTTTCCTCCTCCTTTCCCTTGCTGTAGATTTTCTCCCAACACTGCATCCTCTAGGAAAAAAGAAAAACACCCCACAAAAAACAACCAAGCAAGAAACTTGTATTCATTTCATTCTCCAGAAAAGACATGAGCTAAAACTGGTACAGATGCGATCAGGCTCTAGTTCAACCGACAAACTAGCTCTTTCTCCTAATTTATGCCCATGCCATTCTGTTTCTTTCTCACCATGCAGCCTCTGTGGTTGTTTTGTTACAGCTAAGAAGTACATACCCATTGCCAAGTGTTTCAAAAGGAGCTGCCACCATGAGTTCTCTGTGTGAGGTGGAGGGCTCTTGGGAACATTCAAAAGGGCCCTTAAGGACGTGTCATTTGGCAGCTCTGGTAGAAAGCTGACTTGATGAAACTCAGTTTAACAAAGGGAAAAGCACATAGTACTTTAATAGGATAATATGAGTCCATCTAGAGGAAAAAAAAAAAAAACTTAGCTCCAGAAATGCTGAGAACTTTTGTTAAATGTACGTGGTAAAGAGTCATCTTTCCTTCTCAACGTCAGGATATTCTGTTTGGTGGATTGTTTGTTTTGTGGTTTTTTTTTTTTTTTTTACTACGTATTATGGAATTTAGAGAAAATATATTTCTCTAATCCTTTGAACAGGATTCAAACCTGATTTTTAAATATAGCATGACCTTGAAGGATATCAGTTTATCAGTCTCAGATAGATAACCAATTATAAAACCAACTTACTCCTCTGATACTTCTCTACTTTCTAGGAATGCCTACAAGGCAACAACGAGACCCAGTTCCTTGTAGTGACATGCCAACAAATATCCCATGTTATTTCTGTGTATTCTACAATTCTTATTTCTAGTTTACTCTGAAGATTAATTAAAAGCATTTTGCATTTTACTGCAAAAGCATTAGACAGAGCCATTTATACAAAATCTTTCAAGATTTTGCTGCCACTGGTAAAAAGTTATAAAGCTGCAATAGTATCACTCCTCCCCTAATTCTGCAGGTGACAGATTTGCTATAACTTACAAATTCAAGGGAAAGAAAAGCTGAAAGTCACAGTTTGCACTATAACTCTTTTATTATAACCCTTATTGTCACATATTTCCTTTAAAAAACACCAACATTTTTCAGAGCTTGTCATAATGATCTTTTGAAAACTTTATTATTGATGTTAATTTGGAAACTGTGAGCGAAACCCAGACAGGAATTTTACACCACAGCAGCTAGAGGTTTCTTGGAATCATTCTCCCTCAAGAAAGTGTTCCGTATACTTTTATATTTGTAAAGGAGACAGCTCACATTAAATGATTTTTGAGAGGGCAAATATTAATCTCATTTTACCTAATGTTTCACTCAGGAAATTAATTCTCTTTTGGCAATTGGCAGTGCCAGATACATACGGATGAACTAATGATGAAGGTCATTTGCTGAACGTTCTTCCCTTCTGAAAGAGATGCTCATTTCTTGTCTGCCATGGATAAAATTAGGAAGTTTTGTATAGCAGGAAAATATTTAAGAAGGGAACAATGGAATTTTCTTTTTTGTAAAGGAGGTTCTTTGTATTTACAATTACAGAGCAAAAATACAGTCACAAACAGGGCTTTATAAACTTAAATATAAGCACAGGTAACAAGTTAACATTTAACAGCCTAAGTGTCATAAAGGTTCGGTCTTTGGTTATATTCATTTATTTGGAGAAAGCATCGTCTTCACCTCAGTTTATTTCACTTCTCTCTTGCGAAGTAGAGAAGAAAGGTTTAAAAAGGTATCAAATGATCATTACCAAAATTATTCCAGTGAAATTTTTATAACTGTAGGTTCATGTAAAATTGCAACTGTATTTCAGTGAACTTCTAAAAATCATTCTAATTAATTCAGTTAAAGGCTGGCTCAAAAATACAGCTTTTCTACAGTCAAATAAGCACACACGAAAAAAGCATAAGTTGGTATAGGTAATTCCAAGTAAGTTTATCATTTACTAACTGGTACACCGCAACTCGTCTTTACACTCAGTCGCAGGGACTGAAAAAAATACACTGAATCATTCTATTTAATTCTAAGCTTCATTTTCTCTAATGGTATGATCTTCAAAGATCCTTAGTAGGAAGCTTTTGTTGCAAATTGCAAAGGTTACTATACACAAAAGAGCAGAATATCTGTTCTTTGTGAGATAGAAAAGACTTCGACTTGCAGTCATGCAGGAGTCCCACACTGTCAAAATTATTTTTTTTTAGTGAGAGAAAAATGCTGTGACATGTTTTGAAGTAGTCCATTATAGCTGCTAGATGCACCTTGTGCAGGGAAGATTGTAATCTTTGAGACAGAGCGCAAGATTGACAAGGCACTTAGGAATGTTTTGTGGTCACGGAGACTAAACTTAAGTCCCCACAAACAGCAATCCAGAAGAGCCCCGTTACAGCGGACTGCAACATTACTGGATTCATTCAGACTCCCGGTGAATCATTTTTCTCAACTTCCATACACATTTCTTGTTTTCAACACAAAGATATATTGCTGGCTCTGCATGGCTGGGTACAGATAGTTTTTACATGGCTGTGACCTCTATCCTAAAAAGGGCCACAGCTGTTTCTCCTCTGCTGCATCCAGTGCATAAGAGGAAAAATCAGAGTAAGCATTTTTGATCACAAAGAACACCTACTTCACAGTTTGTATGAAAACAATGTTTTTTCACTTGTTTTAGTAGGCTAGTAATAGAGTTCTTAACAGAAAAAGAAAAAAGTACAACAGAAAGGACCCATGGATTCATTTGCTCTCAATTTATAGCTACACACTGTCCTTTCCTCAGAAAGGATTGCATTGCTATAAGCTAACCCTCAAGCACAAAAATTATCAGAGAGCTTTGTTTTCCATAGCTTGTACTTTTGTGGAACCACTGATGTAGCAACATATTATCCCACAGGAAACAGATTATCAAGATTAGTAAAATACTTCAGAAGGATGATTTCTAAATAAAGGCTGCTGTAATTTGCCAGTAACCATTTGTCAAGATCACTCATCCTTTATTACTGTGAAACAGTATTTTTACCTTTTGAGCTTGTGTAATGTCTTTAATTTCCCAACTACTAAACCAAAACCAATAACAAATCAAGTCTCCCAACCACTAGATACAACAACAAACAAAGATTAAGGAAACCAGTTATATATGTATTGTCCTGCTCTCGCTCATTACAAAACTGATACTAAATTTTCTAAACTTTCTAAAGTATTATAATATGGAATAAGTATCCAATAGAATATGTTTAACTTTCCCCATAAAGATACTCTTAAATATCCCTTTAACAGTGTAGTATAAATAACATTCCTGAGATGAGCTTCAGAGTTTAAAAAAAAATAAAAATGTATTTTTGACATTTAAAAATGCCATTTTATTTTTCTGCACTTTCAGTCATCTAATACTCAGAAAGAAATCTTAAGTCAATAGGTAACCATAGGCTAACTCTATAGGTTTGGCATTTTAGTCCAAGAGAGAAGGAAATTAAAAAAATCCCAACTTATTTTGATATTTATTTCTGGATTCCTATTGTTTAAATAAAGAAAATTTACTTGGAGCATTCTATCTTCCACCTGGTTTATAAGTATAATTTTATCTTTCATCATCTGCAAGATTTCACAAATCCTGACGGCTCATCTTGTCAACTGGATGTACCTTACATTGTGCTTTTTTGCTTTGCTGAATTGACAGCTTTCACACCAGCTCTGCAGAGTATCTGGGGGCTCCAGGGAAGAAAACAAAGAGAAATGTAGTAGAATAAGCAAAATAATTAAAAGAATAAGGTGGGAGAGATATAAAAGTAGTGATAGTAAGGAGCATGGCAGAAAGGCAAATAAGCTATTCAACCAAATCAGATGGCTACCAGTTTCACTTTGCTTCACAGTAGAGGACGGAAAGCACTTCCTGGTGCAAATGTTTGTAGATTAATTTAAAATCAGTGATAAAGCATCCTCTTCCATAGACATTATAAATTCCTTTTGTCCCTTAAATAGCTGCATTACTATTTATATAAATGCTTTAAGTAGTAAAGTACAAGTTTGAAAGAAGCAAGTTGGTATATATTTTGATGAGGTGGGGACTGGAAAAATTGAATGCCATGAACTACAGCAGCTAATTTCAGTTTCAACTAGATCCTAGCTCTCACTAAAATACAAAGTGACAAAATAATTCAGTGCTGCAGTGACAGAATGAGATTGTGGTTAAGAATGTTAAAATGACTGCAGTACCCTAGCAGTAAAATTCATAGTTAAATCTAAAGAAAGTTTTTTGGGAAAAGTAAAAAACCTCTCAAAGGGGAAAAAGTTTCATTGACAAACCCTCAGCAAACCTAAATGAGAAAGGAACTGACAGTGCTCCTCTTATTCAGTATTTCACTCTTTATGGTAACCCGCCGCACACCACTGAATTGGTTTCATACCCTGCCTTCTACTAGGGAATTTCAGTTGGTGCCCAAGGGGTGTACGCTGCCTGGAGCAAGACACCACAAAATAACTCATATTTCAGTCTTTTCTCTTAATATCATCTTATTAGATATAAATAGTTGCATGTTTATTGGAGCAAGAATTAATATTCAGATATTCAATATTTGAAGAACGTACATATGTTTACACTTGCTTTCTTTGGTAGTAGTGCCCACCCAGACACCTGAGGTGTGGTACAGGGGCCCGATCTGAGGCAGAGAACAACAACCATTTCCAGCTCTTGCTGAAGTTCACAGGTCTGTGTTCACAATCAGATTTCTGTTCATATTTACACTGTCCATATTCACAGCATCCATGTATCACAAGTAAGTTTTTAAAACAAAGTTTTCACAGCAAAGTTGTAACAAAGTATTTAAAAAAAAATATTTGATTTTCAAAAAAGCTCTTACCTATTTTATTTAGTTTCCACCTACTTTCAGTATCACCACTTATATAAAATAAGAAAAACTTAACATCTGGAACAGATGTTTCTTTTGTTTGCAAAAATTTTGGAAATCACAGTAGACCATCATAGAACTTTGAAGAACTTTGGTGAAAGCATGACAAAATTTATAAGTAATTCTTAATAGCAAATTTTTAACACCACATTTCCTTTAGTTATCCTCAATCTATACTAATAATTCACTTTAATGGTCCTGTACTTCAATATCAATGACCGTTGATTTATTAAAGCTAGAAGACGTACATAAAGTATACATATCAGCATATGCTTCATTCAAGATACTGTGAAAGCAAAGCGTAAAGATCTTACAGCTCTTTCAGTGAAGTTGAAGTTGTTGAGAATTTTATAATGAACAGTGGAAAGATAGTAATAAGTACAATAAAGGAAACTGCTAACATAAGACAATGTTGATGCCATTCAAGTAATCTTAAACTTTTTGACCTTATTGTTAAACATCTATCTAGTTCCGTTATTATTATACTGTACCAGCAACTTAAATTTATCTGTGTCAGATTTTAAATAGCATCTGGAATGCAATTGTGTGTCTTATGATATGTTACAAGCAAAAGGAGAATTAATTTGGTATTCTTAACTTGTCCTTTTGGGATATCACAAGGATGGGGGGGGAACAGTGCCTCACTGCTCACTGGTTTTAAACAAAACCACCAAAATTCTCATGTTAAAGTTCAAGAAATTAACACAGATGGCCATCAATACATAATCATAACACAACTACATAATCACACATAATTAACAATATTATGTTTTATAGCCCCAACTCTAGATAAAGAGTTTATCTACAAATGAATATTTTAGTCTACTTGTGCCAGGCAATTTCTTTGTATAAACAAAGCCATGGAAAGGAAGACAACCTACTTAGTTTCAAGAAACCCAATGGACTATCACACCCTTAGTGATCTTTGATTTTAGTTGATACACTTCCACTTTTCTCTCAATGTTTCCAAACCCAGCATATAATAAATGACTCTTTTTGGCATGGATATTTTCCATTTCTTCTACGCCAGCTCTGACACAATTACAGAAAGTCTTTTTATAATATAGATCACAAACAATGTCATCCTGGCTTCTCTAGTCAAATCCTAGCCAAACAAACAGAGAACAGATTCAGAAAGTCTTCAGATGAGCAAGAAAAAACAACAGAACACATCTATGACTCAGAAAGGCCAGTGAAACAGGATATGACAAAGATGCACACAATGATTAGTTAATAGTAAGACAACTGGTAACTGTACGAGAACGAATACTGGCTCAAAAACCCCCAGCTGATGAAAGAGCTGTCATGACACAGCTTGTGTCACGGAGCCCAGGCCGAAAAAAAAATGTTTTTGGCCTGAATTCTATTCTTACATGGTGACAGTACCAACAGAACCTTAACTGTTCTCATTACCAGCGCTGGTTTCAGTATTGCAGATATTTTGAGGAGGCAACTTAAGATCTAGCACAAGCTAAGTAAGAAGCTTTGCTGACATTTCACTATAGCACATACTGAACCTCAGACAAAAGTCTCCGAAATTAACCTTGTTTGTGAAGTGTGCTGCATGGTTCACAAACAATGCAAAAGACTTAAGGACACAGACCTAAAGGTCCAATAATCTTGAAGCTCAGTGTGGAATAATATACCTATCTTTCAGATAAGAATGACTACATAACTTAAGACAGCCTCTACAACCAATATACCAAAGCTCTTCACTTGCATCTGTAATTACATATTAAAATAAAGGATAAGCACCTAACTGCTATAGTAACATATGCAGTGCGTGTCATATCTGAAAGATTAGATTTGCTATCTGAATCTTCTGTAGCCCAATTTACAAACCATGGAAAGTACTTTTCAGCAGTATGATTAGCCATCTACCTGCGTAATTATCTCAGAAAGGAGAAGAAAAAGGACTTTTTCCCTACTACATACCATAGTACCTTAAAGAGAACTGCAGTTGAGGGAGTCTTAGGCAGAGAACTGAAGAAGAATGATGATTCTGTAGGGTGCTGGATTACTTAAACAGTTATATCAGCAATGCTAAACTGACAAACCCACACTAATAGTTGCACCAGGTATTACATTTACTAATTGTCTGCCCAAGCAAGAGCCCAGCTCCTGCAGAAAACAGCCTAAAGACTTCACAGACAGCTACTATTCAGACAAATTACATAAATTCCCCTTGTGGTAAAGGCAATGCTTTTAGCCAGTGATACTGAATGCAATGCTGAAAGCTTTGTAAGTCTTTTCTGCCCTTTCTTAACACTCACGCTAATTAATCCCAGTGGGATTTTGTAAAATGGAGAGAACAGTAACTGTAAAATAGCATTCAGCAATAAAGACATTTCTAAACTGATACGAGTTACTTCCCCAGCTACTGCAATTTCAGAAACCCCAATCTCATTAAGAAGCCATTAATGCAAAACAATGACATCAGGATGTCACATCACAGTAACGAAGGCTCTTTAGAAGCACAGGGTGACTTTCTGTAATGGGGGAGGGAGGAGAATTGTTTAGGTATTTTTTGGCAAATCTGCTTTCAAGCAGGTGCTCAATGTTTCTTTTCAAAGCAGGGCTGCAGAACAGAAGAGGAAGATACTTAATGCAGTTATGCTTAACTACAGGAAAGGACTGAACTATTGTAGATTAGGAGGAAAGATATGGGCATGATTTATTCTGGGATTTTTGTCTTCCTTCCCCTCCCCCATTGATTTCATTTTGTTCATCTTAATTTTTAGGTCTTGCAAGATCCAATTTTTATGAACATGCAAAAGACTTATATAAGCAATTATACAGAACTTTCAGGAATGATGATGGATGGGCACATAATTGCAGTGGGTTTTGTTTTTAACTGACGTAATTTTCAATTATTTTAAAAAAGCATTTTCTTATAATTACTGTCATTAGAACCATCAGCTTATTTCAGGAGAAATCTCATGACCACAACTAGGGAAAGAAGTGGTTAGGCAATCACTTTCTATTATTTACATTATAGAACAAACATCAATACATAAGTACAAATATATAATTTTAATATTTATACAAGAAGAAATTTAAATTTCCTTCCAGCTGTTTACTTTGTATAGGTAGCTTTGCTAATGTGGACAGAAATGATGGCACCTATCCAAAACCTAAGAAACAATTCTGTTTCTTTTGTGAAACCAAAATAGTAAATTTCAAAATTTAAAGTAGTAAATATCTCTGAAGCTCCAGATTTATGTTTAGGTGTCTCCTCTGTCCTTTCAATATTGTGGGATCTGCAGTTGACCAGAAAAGTATGGCTGTCTTCTTTTAAGGGGAATATCAGACTTTGTATCGAAACACCAGCCTTCTACTCTTTGTACTGCAGTTTACTAGTTGTAACATACACCTAGTAAGGAGACAGCAATGATTTTCAGCAACTTTTTTCACTGGTTACAAACTGACTTCTATATGTTGGCATTTTTTTGTTGTTGTTTGTTTTTTTTTTTAAAGCAAAGAAACAAATACTAACCACTTAAAGCTCTTTATCTGCACAGTCCCACGTCTATATTCATATCATTATACTGTAAGCTTACTATATTTTTGCAGCATTTTTGTTTGTACAGAATCCAAGTCTCCTCTGACTCAGGTTTGCAGCTGCAATGAGAAAATGCTCATATTATAGGTCTTTACAGTAAGACAAAGATCCCCCTCCTATGCTTCATATCACAAGCCTTATGCTACATGGAGCTCTCGGTGCCTTACCTACTTCAATGATAATGTCAGAATACAATTTTATTAGGTCTTGTTATTATAGTAGTGTCATTTAAATTAGCAGCTGCTTGTAGTTAACCCAGTCTGGAATTACCAAGTGACAATAATTTTTTTTTTTTGCTTTCTTTATATAAGAAAAAAAGAAAGGCTGGCTAGGCTGTTTTGCCATTACAGAGCTTTGCTACTTTTTCATGTTCCAAACTTCATTCCCATGTTACTATGGACAAGATAAAACAAAACTGATTGAAATATAGAACATATTATAAATGCATAGTTTTCTTTCCTGACAGCCCTATTATTCCAAGTGATACAACATGAATAAAATCACATACACATAGAAGTTTACAAGCTTTACAGTGAAAGAAGCTCTGAACCTAAACACAGTCCTATGTCCCTGAGCTTAAGTATCTCGTCCTAGTCTGGAAAAAATGAAAAACAGCATCTGTTTGGATACCCATTTATCCCATCTTACTTCTGTGTTTAAAAGGAAGGAAACTGTGAAATGACTTCTTGAAGCAGGGTCTGAAACCATATTTTCACATTGTTTTTTCTGCATTACAGTGTTGAAGTTATGAACATATATGACATGCTTTCATATCGCATGAGACTGACATTTGGAAAAAAGATATAGATGTCTGAGTTTTAAAATAAGCCAACAGTGGCCAATGGATTTGAGAAGTAACTAAAATATGCACAGTAAGCTCCAAATTCTTATTTCTTGAATGTCATACTAACATTAGCTCAAAAGAAATAACTCAAAGGCTAATTGATTAAAACTTGTGTTAATAGTAGTGAAATTTTGGTTTAAGATCTAGAAAAATAACACATTGTGGCAAGTTTGACAGGAACGCTATTTCTACTACAGAGTAATTTCTGAATGTAATGAAATTTTCCATTAGCATTCCAAGGCTTCACTAAAACAGTATATTTTACTGACTGTCTTCAGAAGCAGCTGATGTGGGAGGAAAGGATCTAGTACTATCCTCTGCAAAACCCTCTTTCATTTTAATTACAAAGACTCATTAAGTTTCTGGGACTTCCAAGGCTGGGTTTTTCCCCCCCTCACTATTTTACCTTTGCTTTATCACTTAATTCCTATGGACAATGAAAGGTCATTTTAGTTCATAAATGCAAAAGCTGAGTTATGCATGACAAATCAATGAAGACTGTCTTAACAGTGCTTTGTAGTAGTTAAGATAATAGGTAAGCAAATTAATGTAAATCTTAAGTAAGAAACACAATTGATTTCTAAACAGCCAATAACGCCAAATCACAATTTCCTGATTAAATCCCTTTACTTAAAATCACTTCTGAAAAAACACTGCAGTACTAGTCAAAATATCACAGATCTTTGTATATCACAATCT
The DNA here is from genome assembly GCA_013396915.1 of Stercorarius parasiticus. NCBI lineage: Eukaryota > Metazoa > Chordata > Aves > Charadriiformes > Stercorariidae > Stercorarius > Stercorarius parasiticus. The sequence goes on along the minus strand of VWZL01003475.1, from coordinate 78,812 downwards.
TTAAAAAACTAAGCATGTTCAGCCATCTGGTTTAGGACACGCCAACAGAGGCAACATTGTCGTGGCTGTCTGCTGTGGACTGATTAGAAAGAAGATGCAGATGAGGCCTTCAGGCAAGTAGAAGAAACATCACAGTTGCAGGCCCTGGTCCTCAAGGGGGACTTTAATCACCTGAGTATCTGCTGGAGGGACAACACAGCAGGGCACAAGCATTCCCTGGACGGTTGAATAACACAAGCACATGCATGTGCTCAATGAGGCTGTAACTGGATGGGAAGTGTCCTGGTTTCAGCTGGGATAGAGTTAATTTTCTTTCTACGGGCTGCTGTGTTTCAGATTTGGTATGAAAAGAATGTCAATAACGCATGCTGGTTTAGTTGTTGCCAGATGATGTTTATATTAGTCACGGACTTTTTTTTTTTCAGCTTCCCATAGATGCTGAGAGGGACCACAGACAGAACAAGTTGTCCAATGGAATATTCTATACCATAGAAGCATGCTCAGTATGTAAGTGAGGGTTGGACTAGGGGCAGGAATCCATGATCATTGCTCAAGACAGGCTGAGCAGCCAATCACCAGATGGTAAACGCAACTTGTGTTGTATTACTTTATTTTGTATCTATTTTCACCATTATTATTATTGTTATTTTCCTCTTCCATTAATGTTCTATTAAACTGTCTTTATCTCAACCCATGAGTTTTTGTTTTGCCTTTTTTTTTTCCCCTTCCCCCTCCTTTGCTCCCTCTTGTCCATACTCTTCTTGGCAGGAGGGGGAGAAGCGAGCAAACAGCTGCGTGGTCCTAGTTGCCAGCTGGGGTTAAACCACAACAGACAGCAATAAAGAAGATAGAAACAGCCTAAACTCTGTGGTGTCCAGTGAAAGGACAGGAGTCAATGGACACAGCTGAAATAAGTGAAATTCCATCTGACCATAAAACAAACAAAACCCCCTTTTTTAATTGCAAGAGTGGTCAAGTATTAGACCAGATTGCTAGTCCCCATCCTCAGAGTTATTCAAAGCCTGACTGGACACAGCCCCTGATCAACTTGCTTTAGTGGACCCTCTTTGAGCAGGGGGATTGAATTAGACAGTCTCCAGAGGCCCCTTCCAACCTCAGCGATTCTGTGATGAATCCAATTGCTTTTCTTCTGGTTGATTTAATGGACAGCCATCTTTCAATGATTAGAGCATATATATAATCATGAGCCCAGGGAATATATTTCCCAGACCTAGTGTTTCTACTATAGATATTAATTACATAATTATCTACATTGTACAGTGATTTCCATAGCAATTTACCATGAACTTTCTTTGCTTACTGATTTTCCTCTTAATCTCAGTAATTGTTAACACTGACCAAAGCATAGAATAAAAGATAAATGGTTTTATTAGTTCATACTGACTGAGCTCTTTATGACAATGGCTGAGGAAACTTGACAAGCTTTCAATTTATAGATAGAGGCTGCCTACAGGCATCTCATTCCTCCAGACACTATGATATCACTTGCAATTGCATCATGCTAATAACACACCTTACTCTTGGCCTCATTTCTCTCAATCTCTCTTATAAGTAGATTTGCTTTTAATATATTATGTATTATTCTTAATTTGTCAGTCCCCAGCACCAATCATTATGACATGATCACCTGAAGGGGCCTTAACATCATGATAGGCCAGGCTGAGTTCAGGTGCATAAAAATTGCTGGAAAGGCAAGCTTAATTGCACCCTGACCCATCAGCATCAATAGACAGATGTGTAGCCATAGCAAATGCGTCCAAGCATTGAACATGACTGGAAGCTCTTAACTGGAAATGAATTCATGAGCTTCAGAAAGGTTTAGAGCCTCTGGAAGGGCCACAACCAATCTTCAGTTACAGCAAGATGGTCCAAGATGAACAAATGGCGATTTTTTTTTTTTAAAAATCATTTTTTTTAAACTCATGCAGCCATTGAGAACCCGCATGTTATGACTGCTCTTTGCAGTATATTTTAATAAGTTCTTTGATTTGTTCTCACTCACCCAGGGCTGCAGAGAGAAAACTAGACATTCAGGGACAGATCCAGCACACTTTCACTAATTCAGTTAATACATTAATTTCAATGGTATGATCACTGAAGTCTATAATTGTCTAGATTTGCAGAGAAGTATGGGTGTTGATTTGCCCCCAGAGAATTAGATACGACAGTTTTCATCCATAGGGTAGATGCTTTAGGGGATATTCTCTAATTTTCCTGTAAAAATAAGAGACAAAAATTATCTATTCTATACCTTGCAAGTAAAATGCCAACTGCAGGTGGAAGCTTTTGTGAGCCATTGAGAAATATTAGTAACTCACAAGTGAAGGAGAAGACATGAGTATGTTTAAATCTTTCCTGAAACAAGTTATTGCACAATTCTCAAAAAGAGTTGAAAGATAGAATCCAATTCCCACCCAATAAATGAAAATGCACAGACTTATCTCCTCCAAAATGTAGACACAACTTTCCTGATGCTTTTCTGTCTCCTATTGAAATATATAAAGTTCAATGAAAGCTTACAAGAATTTTCAGAAGGGAAGATTTAGTGCTAAAGAGAGAAAATGCTGGCCTCAATTAAATGTGAGCTTTGTCAACAGACCCAGGATTTCACTTAGTTGACTTTCACAAATATATTAATTTTTAGTCACAAGATGCAAGACCATGTTCTTTAACAAATACAGAAAACACGTTTTGCAAAGGAAAGCCATTAATTAGTGAACAGATCTGAATCAGTCCTCCATATGTTAATATTTTTTAATACATGGAATGAAGGAATACTCAGTTGATCAGCACTGATGGACTGGGAGGTTATTTACATTTCAAATGAAACCATGTGAAAATGAGCCTAAAAAAAAAGATCACTGAAATTCTTTTTCCCAGAGGCACAAGTAGTTCAACACTTGTGTCTAACTTTTCTGTTAGCAAACTGATACTGAAAAATCCAGCAGGGGCTACATGACCTTGATGATCACATCCAATCACTAGCAGAACAGAAGGTGGATGCAAAGCTAACTCAGTTCACACTACACTTGCTTTAACTCATTTCAGCAGGTGGTAGACAGGTTGGCTGGGAAAAGAAAGGAACCTGGAAATTGTATTCTATCTTATGTAAGACACAGCTGTGATGGAGCACAGCATGTTACAGCAATGCCAATACAGAACATCAATGGCTCACTATTGCTCCTCCTCACACACATAAAGGAGAAAGGAAAGAAAACCAAGGCTTTGTTTATCAAAAAGGTGGCAAAACCATGCATCTCCTTTTGCTAATAGCTGTTCCTGAAGGCACAATTAATTTGCAATGAAAAAAAACTTCATCTGTCATGACCATTATTATTCAAGATTTTTTGACTTAAAAATTCTGGAATAATAATCTTAAAATCTCTAGATATAACCAATATACTTGGAGAAACACTAGGAAAGAAAACTCAACGCTCATATACAATAAGCAGTCATGTACTGGACAATCCGTTTTGCTGGTTTTTGGAGCAGCCCTGCTAGACCTGAACATTTAAACAATTTGTAAAGAAATCCACACAAGTATTTTCAATCAGATATGTTTTAAGCTACATGCCTATCAAATCCTCCCTTTACTTAGTATCCCAAATCTAAAAAAAAAAAAGTCTTTTTTTTTTTCAAATGTTTGCTTACAGTTCTTTGAAAATGGAAAATAAAAAGCATTCTGAAAGGTAATATATGCAGTTTCCCTATTTCCAGTCATGACCATCTAAATTTTAAATACTAATTATATTTTCTGTCAAATTTTTCTAAAATCAACTGTTACAAGGTGAACGTTTTCATGCAGTTCTTTTTTTGTATAGCTTATTTTTAAATATGAATTATTTCACATTTAGGCAGAGCATAATGCAGAACAGTTCTACAGAGGGTTTTCTATGGATTGTTTCCTAACTGACTGTGATGTGTCTCCTGTGAAAGTCATAACACTGGATGTGTTTGACAGTGCAATTAAATGGAGAAGCCAGTATATTGCTACAAATCAGCTATCCCATCACACAGCCTGATCCTACCAACAGTGTCAACTAAATACTCTCTGGTACAGTGTTTCAGAAAGAAAGGTGAAAAATTATTGTTAACTAGAACAATACTATATTCGTGGGCTGAATCATAGTGCTAACACAGAATGAAAGTCCATCCTTCCTCTTAATATTTTACCAGGTTACAAAAGACCAACTCAGTCAATAGTGATGCATGCAAGTTGTAAAGTCTATAATTAATTTTTTTTCCTGGCTATAAATCTTCTAGTTTTGAATCCTGTAACACTGTTATCAAATGGGATCCTATTTTGCGGAACCAAGAACTTGAGAGAATCATAGCTAAACAAGTGGAAGAAACTTTTGACAAGAATCATAAGTTAAAGATGCAAAATCTCCACCACCAAATCAAACATTCTTCCAACTTGTCCAATCTTACCCAGTTTCCAAAGCCATTTAATGTAATTTTGCAATCAATGGTATTTGTCCAAATTAGTGCATAGACAAAACTATGCTGTATAGTATTTCTTCTACACTTCACCTACCCAGGCCAAAAAAAGGCATCACTCATCATTTTTATTATTCTCCTGAGTCCTCTTATATTGTCTTCTACCAATAGAAAACAAATTAAAATAAAGAAACATCAAAATCTATGCTTAGTCCACAGAATTAATTGGAAGTCTTTACGTTCTTTTGGATGTTTTTTTCCATTATACCTACTGTTGGGGACAATCTTTGTCATTCAAATGTACGGGCACATTAGTTATAATCACTCTGTTTTGTATTTTATCTCTGCAGGAACAGTATTATAAGCTGTTCCAATCATCCGGGTGCATTAAAAGTGTTATGCCTTCATCACATCTTATTTGCCTATGAATAATTTTTAGGAAGATAACCACAGGCTCTTTTTTAGCAGAATATTTACATTTAATGTATGTTTGGACTCATGACCTACATGCATGTTTGTTTTCAAGTGAGATTATGACACTAACACTTGTGTAGAACTCCACATTGATGTCAGTGGGGACTGCTTAAACATGACTGACATAACATTGTGTAAGTCATAGCTTTACCTAAGTTTCCTTTTTGTGCAATGCATTCGCTGAAAGACCTCAAATAGTTGCTGCTTGCTCACACTTGCTCTGAAGAGAATACTTTCTGAAGCTGAAAGCAAAATGTCTCCATCCATACTACTTGTGCAACCATCACCACCTCTGGGCTACATATCAGTAACAGCATCCTAAAAATTATCTTTCTTTTATTTCAGTCAAAATGAGCCAGGAGCAAAGACCTGCCGTTTGTTAGACTTTAAACTAGTTTCTTCCACCTGAAGTAATTACATGAGCTGTTCAAGATGGAAGATCTGAGTTAATGATGTTTTACAGGGGACCAGATGTTAAAATAGGTGCAAGTCCCATTCTTCCACTAACACAGCTGTTTGGTATAGTACCTGTGCCCACAGGGCAAGTAGATTTAGCCTACAAAATGAGTATGCAGACAAGCGAAATACTATGATAAATATATGCAGCAGCATGCAACTCCAGAGGGACAACAGCAGTCAGTGTATTCAAGACAACAAAACATTTATATGCTGAGATGTTTTAACAGTACTAAGCATTTACAGGAAACGGAAGCTGACTTATAAGCATATAGGATGAAACTGTCAAGCCTACTGATAAAACATTTCAGTCCTTTCAGAGGGAGGGAATCTGTCTGTAGAATTGCAGATGGTTAAGTTTAAATTCAAGTAGATTTTGCAAATATTGACTGCATTTCTTTTTCATGGGCAATCACATGAAGGTGATTTTTGCTGAAAAAACTCTTCATGTAAAATACTATATAAAATATGGAATGTATATTAATATTTATGTATTAATATAAACTTTGTAAAGGTTGATTAAGTTAGGCATAAGTAGTCCCATAACAGAATTTGACATACTAGCTTTTTTCCTCTGAAATAGTACTACAGCTTTAGCTAAGTTGAACATTTCAGCTGAAGTGAGACTTAAAAATAAATTCACTCGTCAGCCAAATCCATTTTGGCTAATATCGCCTTCGAAAGATTTAACTAGCATTGCCTGTTCCATTCATAAAGATTAAAGCATTTAACTTAAGGTAAAGTTACAACTGTTTGCAGACAGACAGTCAAACTGACTTTAATAGAAATGAACTATTCTGCCATTCCAATCCTAATTTTGCTAGAAGAGTAGAACACCACAAAAGACTACATCAGTAAGCCTATGACCACAGAAAAATACCTTAATGCATTAGGGCAATTGAAAACAATCCCATTAGAACTTCAAATAACATTTGAAGTGGAAATCTGGGCCAGCATACATGAGAATTAAAATATGGGTGATGTGCTATGCATCACTATTCATTTCCTCTTTTTTTCCATATATGTCAATGCTGATTAAAATGAGTATTTGGTGAAGTTACTGTACCAGAACAATAAATAACAGCAATGTAAGCACCAAATATTATTCTAATTTGTCACATTTATAAAAGCCAAGTTTTCTAGGAAGTTACTGTAAAAATTCAAAAGCAATCAGGGAAAGGCAATGGAAAAATATTTGTTTTCATAAGGAATGGATTTAATGCTTATTTCCTTTTATTTTAAAAAGACCTTTAGTATTACAGTGATAGCTACATTTAAGAAAATAAACTTGTTCCTCAGAGGTACATTTCTACTCTATTAGCAGAAGCTACTATCCTGATTAATATTGCATGAAAATTCCCATTATCAGCTCAAATTGACTGAAAAAATAAATGCATTCATTTCTGCTTTCAAGCTCACTGTGCTTCCCGTGTCTTTCTATAATCACCTTCTCTGCAATCAAAAGATTTCAGTGTTTGTCTTACGTGGAACTCACACAGAAGCAGACCAATGCATATAAGCATGAAGCTACTTGCCAACTCTTTCATTGTTGCATAGCTCTAAGCAACTGAATGCAACAATGTAGTTGGATCCTTTCAGAACAACTGCTTAAACCTCTCCAGCTTTCACAGTTGCTCTGCATGAAGTATAGCAAAGATGTTTGCTTAGGCTCGACCCCTGTGCATGGAAGAGGCCCAGTATCCTCTCCGATGGGTAATAGGACTGAGTTTTGCACCATCACTGTAGCCTGCTCTGTGTGTACTTTTGTCCTGCTTTGTCTTTCTCATCAATACTCAATATACTGATTCCTTTCTCCAATTTTATTAAATTTCTTAGATGATGGGTTGCATTGATGAATGATTCCTGTATTTATTTGAAAACTAACTTATTTACTCTGAGCTCAGTTTAATTTGCAAAATACGTCTTCAAAGACATTCCATATATTGCAGAAAGATATGAAGTCCCTCACAGGAGTAAGGTCTAAATAATCTTTAGGCTTATATACATCAATATACAGATGAATTGAGTTTAACAAGATACCATGTGAAAGTCCAGCTATTTGCACTGCTGATACAAAAGGGTTTTCTACAGAATAATCCACAGCAGTTACGTGAATTGGAATTTACATTAAAAGAAAGCAACAGCAGCATTTTCAGAGTTTACATCCAGTTTTTCCACATGAAGTGAAACTAAACTAGGAATAAGATGAAGTCATGGTTGAAAGAGGTCATTTACAGCTGGTACATTTAGAAATTTATTTAATAAAACCCCAAAATATGCAAAATTAAGGAGCAAGTTAAATACATCAGAATACACCTGAAGCAAAAATATTTTTTATTAACATTTCAACAATAGATGTTGCAGCATAACATAATTATGACAGACCCGGGTACTTTTCTGAGTGTCTGTACTTGCTCCAGGTCTTTGTTACTAAGATATACAACATGATATTGCTGCAGTGCTGAAACGGTAAGGTTTAAAAATGATGCAAAGATAGTGATTCTAAAGCAAGCTTTCAGTCAGGATGAGGATGACAGCTTGATCAGGCAAAACTTTCCAGTGTGATGGAAATGAGTCCAGAATGATGCCAAAGTTACATACAGACTATATATCAAAAACATTACTATTACATCAAAATTTTCCTGACCTATTTAGGCCAATTTGAGAGTTGCTATGCCAGCAACAGGCACAGAACAGCTGCATTAGAAAAGTTGTTTCATGAGAATAACCGGGAAGATGTTAGGTAACATTAACAAAATAACAGTTATTATTTTATTTTATTATTAAAATGGTTATTTTATTTTGTTATTATATATCATTATTTATAGTTATTATTTTATTTTATTATCAAAATAATAAGTCAATAAAATGCTTCTCAGCACAGCGAAGTTAATCAGCAATCTAATTAGTTGAACATCAACAAAACCACCTGTAAACAATTGCTCATATTAGCTTAACCTTTTCAATAACTTAACGAAATAACATACTGTAACATGCTTTGATGCAGTGCTGATGTCCTTTATTTTACAAAACGTTCCTTAATATGCTATACAGTTTTTAAAAATTAACAGAATGCTTACTGAAGCCAGCAAGCAGAAATTTAAAGTTACCCAGACCACTGACCTAATGCTATAGAAGAAATACATATGATGTAGGTTTCCTTTGCCCATAACTTAAGAAAAAACCCTAGACTTTTCTCATCCTCTGTGCATTTGAAGAAATTACTAGCTCCACACTTATTTGGGATAGAAAAGCTGAGTAACTGACAAGAATTGGATTCACTTCATATCCTTGACATTTCTTCAGTATCTGAGAGCATGTAGTGAATTAATTATATCATTAAAGCTCATGGAATAATCAATATTAGAATGCTAAAGCAGCAAATCACATATAAACCAGCTAAATCATCCAGTGTTTTTAGAAATCATTTGATAATGAAAGTGAAACTTCTAAAATATAATTTGTCCTCTGAAGCTGAACAGGAGGCTGTATGATAGAACACAGAACCTGAAGAGATTAAGGTAACAGCTTTTTACTATATAACACAAGCTATCCCAATTTGTTATATTTGACAGTTGTTGCACAAAAAAGCACCTAGGAAGCGGCCTGGAATCTGAGGAGGAAGGACAAAATTAGGACTGGAAAAGGAGAGAAAAAAGTACATGAAGTGTCTTTCACTCAAACTTTAAAGTACTTCCTTCCCTTACACTATTTTTGAATGGGGCAAAGATTAGAAGATTAACATCACATCAAAGAGAGTAATTATGTATTCTACATCTAGTCAAAATGTCTCGTCTTAACAGCACTTGTGCTGATGAACTTGTATATAAAATTGAAACTGAGTGTCAGTATTCTTCAGTCAGTGTCAATAAAACAGGTACGGGAAAACTGCAAGCAATTGAGTTAATGTTAGAATCAGATCTGATCATAGGCAATCCAAACTGAATAACTTTTCAGTTTACTTTATACTAGTTCCTATGAAAGTAAATGGAAAATTAATAGACATGAATTAAACATTTTCATTTCAGAGTACTAAGCATTCACCCATCACCCAATTAAGCTCATTCTTCATCCCATGGGCTTCAAATGCAGCAGTGTCTGCTTAATAAGTGAGTGTTTATTATTTTAAATTATTAAGAAATGCAGTAATTGGCATGTACCCCCCCTCTTTCCCCATATATTCAGACTGTATAGCAGCAGTCAGCCACACAGAATGTAGAAGAGGGCGATTACAACACAGACGTAATCCTAACACAGAGAAAAAAGAGTGCTAGTAGCTGTATCTGTAAGACTGATTACATTGTTTTTTCTTTAAGAAATACAGTCTGAGCTGGAAAAATATCCTTGGAAGTTGTGTTCTACAAAAAAAAAAAATCAATAAAACTATTGCTGTTCCTCTAAGTAAAACATTTTTAACTTTTCCATAAAAGATTCAAAAAACCATATCTTTCTCTTAGATAGTTTCCATATGGAACTACAAACCGAACATTTGGAATTACCAATTGTTATAGTCTTACATTATTTCTTAGCATTACTTACAAAAAATAGTTTCATTACTAGATTAATTAACAAGACAGCACAATCTGATAAGTATCACAATATCACCACCACATCCCCCCAGCAGCCTATGCACAGCAAAATGAGATGCTAAAAAGATGAGAAAATGCTTTTATTAGTACTAACATCTCTTTTTTAAACTAAAATGCTTTCACTAGTTTCAATTATTTTACTGTAACATATCACACCCAATTAAAATAAATTCATAGCAGCAAAAAAAAATTCAGAATTTTGCAAAGTGAAATGCATTAACACATTTTCCAAGTCTCACAGTATTTCTGATTTAAAGTTTTGGATTGAAGATAACAGCTTCTGCCTTGAATAACATTTTCAAACACTCTAAGATAAACAAGACTGGAATTTAACCATCACTATTACAAGTAAATTCAAGGCTTGGTTTGGATTCAAAATTACTTTGTGTTTGAAACCATTTCACAGATACCCATTGTCAGCAATTTTGTTGTCTGTTTTCTACAATGCCACTCAAGACATATATTTCTGTTACCACAATAGTAAAAGGAATGTAAAACACAAAAATTTTGAAAAAACAACAAATTTTAGATTTTTAGGTTGTTTTTTTTAAAATTGGAGGGAAAATTGTGCAAATTAGGCTTTCTGCAACATTAAACAAATTTCAAAATTATCCCAGAAAGTAGTATGTTTTGGTCTGAATTTTTCTATGCATAACGTCCAAGAAAAATTAATTGCTTTACTACAATGCCTAGCAAAGATCAGTAGAGGAGACATTAAAACACCCCAACCCATATTAGACTGCAGGTGGAGTAAAGCTATCACACAGGAAAAAAAAAAAAAGTATAATTTCACTGTAGCATTAGGGTTAACAGCGAGTACAAACCATGACCAACCTCACTACACAAATCCATCTCCTACATAACCTCCCTTTTTCCTGGACCCTTTTCTTTGCCTTGAACTTGCCTTTCACCACAGCTAATGAAGTCAAAACATTCCTCTATCTGCACTGGAGTGATTTTATTGACATCAGCCGCTCAGTCCTCCTAGGACAGCACCATCACTAATTCCACTCTAATTGCATCTTTTAAACTAAAAATACTGCAATATTTGCTGGGTACTTTTGGATGTACTTTCAAACCACTGCAGTTCATGATTTACAGGCGCATTTGAAATGAAACTTCTTATAAAAGCTTTAGAAAACATTCAATTTAATATTGCAGTATCCCAGAGGGGATCATGGGTTTTGGAAAAAAATGTTCTGTAAGTAGGAAACCCATGTGTTCAAGTGTTTCCTGATGGTATTTTGAGGGGCCAGAGGATAGAAGGATGGGGGGAAAAAAGTAATGATAAAGGCAATTGATAAAGGCGGAACAAAAGTCAGAGCATTAAAAATGGGTCTGAGGACTCACTAAAATCTAAAGTATAGCATTTCCTGCCCCAGATAAAACTATGTAAAAGCAGTTGGTTTTAAAAATAAACTAGAAGGCCTCTTCAAACCAGTTATTTCTGTTGTTCTGATAATCAAATTTCACACACTCATAACTGTTGATTCAGGAAAACCTATTAATGAAAAAAATTCATAGCTTCTATTAGTTTTTAGAAGTGTTCAGGCTTCCCCTGTACTGTTTTATTTCTGGATAATTTTCCCTCAGTTAGCTTATAATGTTTCTAATTTAAATAATTAACATTTGCTGATCCCTGATCTGCACCTAGACTGACTAAAGGAAAATTTAAGTTTTCAAATGGTCTATTTTCAGTCAAATCAATCAGACATCATCTTTCCTTACAGTGAATATGGATCATATATTAATCTAATAAGCTATTACTCCTTCCAGTGAGGAACAGTTTTGTCTCAAAGATTTTTCAAAGTAGTGGTAGTTTTGGGGACAGAAATTTTCTCTCATGTTTTTCTCTCTTAAGAGGGTAATTTTTTGCAAATGGAAAGTTTATTTCACATATATGTTTGCGCACTAAGCCTTCACTAGGCAGGAATTGATCCAACAAAGCTCATCTGAAACAATTTACAGTAATTTACAAATTCAGATTCCAGAGCATCTTGTTATTACTCCCTTGCACAGCAGTGACTAGCTACAGTGGGAAGTCCCTAAAGCATAAGTCTCTGGAATCTGACAGTTTTTCCTCTGGAAAGACTGGAAATGACTGTATGCTTTACTCATTCTGCCTCTTCTCCAAACATCTGCTGTTGGCACCAGTCAGAGACTGGATATTGGGCAAAATAGACCCAGTATGACCTTTGTCATGTTTCTAACCATTCAGCTGGTTTTCTCTTCACTTTTAAATATTGATTTTTACTTCACTTTAAGGCTCCACACAACTTAAGTTGTGGAAGACAAATTTCATTTTTAAAATTACAGCTTGACCGACATATTTCACTTTTGATGCCTTCTTCCACTTATATAGTGTATTTGCACACAAATATAAGTTCAAAACAAAAACCAGTCAAAGCGTTTCATTAAAAACAATACCACTGTTGAAATTTTATCTGATTTTCCTCTGAAGAGGAACTGATCTCACCACTAATCAAAGAAATTCTGGCACAATTTCACAATGCTTTCCAGTTCAATTGAACTATATTGTCTCCAAAATTTCTTCAAGCACAGTGGACTTTTAAAACTTTTATTCAGGTCTTCATGTTGAGTTGTTCTATCCTCCTTGAATTCATTCACCTTTCCTCACTTTAATTTTCTTTTTTTTTCCAACAATGCCTACTCCTTATTGCAAATCAGGTTTTCCTGAGCAAGTCTCCAGAATACTGTTGGGTATTTAAAATCACAATAGTCATTTCCTGAAAAACAGACTGATGTCTGATTTTAGACATCCTCAAAAAAGCTATATTCAAACAGCAGTAAATTCTGGCTCTAAGTGAAACTATGCATCTCTCTCTTCCCCATTCCTTACAGCATGAACGTAGGGGTGTTGGACTAGATGGCCTTTAGAAGTCCCTTCCAACGCAAACCTATTCTACAATTCTATGAATGCCATTGTGGCTTAGGGTCTCACTGCACAATCATGCACAGGCAAATGAGACTACTCTGAACTGGATAAACAGCACATCTAACTTGACATTCAGGCCTTTTGCAACTCATAACTAAAGCACCACAGATTAGGTTTAGTTTACAGTCTACAATCTGCACTACTTTACCATGTTATATATAGTCAAGTCCATCTATTATTCAAAGAGCTGACAATACAGTACCATATCTGAGAGGTTTCTGAGCTAACTCTCAACCATATCAGTTCATCTATACCATAATAATACTGCAGTTACACTGTTACCAATGCTTGAAGGGGTTTGTTCAGAATTAATGTGACCATGACTATACAAGCTAAATTAGCATTATGAATTAGCATTAAGAAACTTGTTATGTATTGGAAGAAAAAAATAAACAGTACCGCTTTGTATATTTTATTTCTGGGCACTGTTACAGTTTACCCTCTTGAGAAGAAAAGAGGAATAAAAACCAATGCAAAATAATTCAGATTAAACTGATATTTTGTAAGGTAATAAATCTTTTTTTCTGACAGAGATCTTAGAAGTGGATTTAAATCTGTCAGAAGGACAAGCCTAAAGAAAATTAACAAAAGGAAAGCTTTCTTTAAAATATCTACAGAAAATGCATAACCCACCATTAGATGTCACTGGAAATCTTGCCCAGCAGAACTGTGGTGGCTCAAATGACACCCAAGAGATGTAACTATTTGTAATGTTTACATTAGCACATCTTACACGTGCCTTGGTCTCACTGATATTTAAAACCATCAAGGTCCCTATAGGAATTTTTGAATGGAGAAAGCATGGTATTCAGTACATAATACTGCCTTGAGCACTTCCACAGGGACTGAGTATAGCCCTCTCAGTCCTTACAGATTGCTGACAGCAGTTATAGGCAGATAAAAACAGTGGCACATAAAGGGAACGCTTTCTTCACATGTCACAAACGATACTTTTTCCTGTTTTCCCGTAACACACACTGCTGTCTCCCATATGGTGTAATGGTACACAAATGCTTTATTATTTTCTTTACACTCCTTTCCTATTCCCACTCCAAGGTTTTCTTACTTCTATCTGACCAGGACTTATATTACAATGCCCTCAACATACGGTAGCGCAAAACAAACCTGAAAGATTTCTGTAGCAACAAATGCCCAAATACTTGGAAACTTACAGTCTTTAGTATTTAAAATTCAAAGAAACAGCTGGAAACATTTTCAAAGTCACAAGCTGCCAAAATACAATGCTTTCTCATTTAAGCATCTCTTCATATGACTGCTGAGGAGGCTCATCAGTCAACAGGCTACACTGTAAATCCTATTGCTCTCAAGAGGACTGGAGCTCCATGACTAGTTTAGATGTCTCTTATACTGATTAAAATTAACATTTAAAATATACACACAGGGAACATTTTCTGAAAACTAATGGTTAGATTAAGGCTTTGTCTTGGTCTGCATTTCAAAGTTTCACTGATGAAGTTGCATCCGTTCAATTCAAATCACATACTGCTCAGCAGGTTTTGACTTCATCAGAATTTCCAATATAGACAGATTTCCCTACAGAAGTGTTATTTTGTCTGATTAGTTTATGGGATTTGGGAGGTTCTGATGGCATTTTCTCCATCTACACTACAGTGTTATCAGGGTTTGGCTGCCATTGATTTTGCAGCTATAGTTGTCTACATAAGACCTTCCAGACAGTGCTCAACATTGCTCTGGCTGCTAAAAGTAATTAAATCACTTCCCAACCCATCTAGAATTTATGCTGAAGTTCAAGATTTGTAAATATAGGGCCAGGCAATTTAGGTTGAGGAAAACTGCAGTGAAAATTCTATAACATAGTTTAAAACCTTCCACTGAATCTTGACAACAGTCATCCTACATCATGTCTACAACACACTCCGCCGGTACGTTCAGTAGTGGAGACAGGGGTACCTAAACAGAACTCCTATAGCACAGGACTTGTTCCAGAACAGGGATGAAGTTGCATTGTAGGAGCCACAAATTCTACAGGCTAAAAAAATGATACAAGTTCTCTGCTAACTGGCATAACACAGGGCATAATGAACTCGCTGCTCTCATATCTTCCTCAATGTCTAGCAAATTTCAAAACACATATCCCTTTACCTATCAGGTTCTTGACAAGAGACCATACGGTAAGAAAATTGCCCAGGATCATTTTATGACTTTGTAATGTCCATGTATTCTCTATTTGTAAACTTGTATTTAAGTGACAATATTGCTTTAAGTGGCAATTTTATACTTATATTAATTTTTTACTTTTATCTTTCTGAGTAACGATGAGAATTATTTCCCTCCCTCCATCACATCCATTTTGGCCAATGGTAAACCTGAAATCAGAAAGGGCTGAGGAGTGGAGAGGGAGTAAAAGGAGTAACATGAATCATCCTGCAAAATCTTACAAGTATAAATCAATTCATACAATACCCTGATGACCAAGATACATGTTATCGCATTTTATGGGAATCTGAGACAGACTTTAAGTGACTTGTCTAAAGCCAGAACTGTCAGAATAGTAAACACAAGAGAACAGTAACCAAGACCTCTAATCCCCAATCTGACCTACATCGTAACTGCAAAAAGGAGACATAGCCTGACTTAGGAAATGCTATTAAAGAGAAACTAAAAGAGATTCTAGTGTCCGACTACAACGTATGTTTTGCGCTGTTAAAGAAAATGATCAAAAAAGATGAAGTATCACCTTAGATCTTGGCAGTCGATAAATTTTTTTGCGAAAGGGGGAAAAAAACCACCACTTTGTCAAATACCTACATTCAGTGTAAAAATGCCTTAAAAATCAGATCAGGTTAACGGTTTTATACAGAGATGCGAGACAATATATAAGACAATACTGAAAAAGTAGAAAATCGTGTGCAAAATAGAAGTTTGGTTAGGATCTTTCATGTTCTTAGAAAGCAGCGTTAGATATTTCTTGAAGCGCATTCCTCACATCACTCAGCATTTTTGTTTGTTATCAGCAATGTAACTTACCTGAGAAAACTAATATGCAATTACCCCAAGAAGATTGTAACTGGGTATTTTTGAACCATGTTTCCTCTTCAGGAAAGCAATGATAGGGACCAGGGCATCTATTTTATATCTATGCTATTTTTTGGTACCTTTCTATAATTTAGTTTCACAAAGCAATAGAGGAGCACTAAGTAATTCTTCCCAAGCTCCCATAAAATGCTTTTTACAGATATGAGAAAGGAAATCAAAGATGTAATTTTACTGTTCCAGAGCAGAGGACGTTAGCACTGAACACAGTATGCTAAGTTAACAACGACCTTATTCTATTCCATTTTATTCTCCCCCTCTTCTCCACTTCCCCCAACTCCCTCTTGTTTTTGTCTGACAGACTAGAGAACATCTATCAGAAGCCACAGCCTGGAGATGCCTTAGAGAAAAAAAGAAGGTATTTTTTTTCCCAAGTTTTGAGCCAATAAAGTGGAAAACTTCTGCTAGGTTTACCTAGTAATTTTATATACCAGACAAAAAAAAGGGCTTGTTTTTCAGTAAAAGCCACTGCATACTGAGCCTTATCCACCTTCTGGAGGCTTCTCTGACTTGTTTTTAGCCTCAGTTAGAACTTACTCTGCGTGATCAGATCACTATTTTCTGGTTTATTACAGGTGCTCTTAGAAAAGAGGAGCATGTGCCTCAACTAGGAACACAGCACCATTCTCACTTCATTCAAAAGATCAAGAAGGAACAAGAAGTTGTTCATTTACAGAAAGAAAGAATAAAGCAGAATACAAATAATAGGAAACAGAGGCAGATAAAAGGGGAGAGCAAAACTGGAAATCAAATGCTCCTGCTGTGTTGTTCCTTCCCAGTATCCATGTCAGGCAGAGAATTGGTTGACAGTTCTGGAACAGGAAAAGTTATTTTCATATTTTCTTTCCAAATAATTTTCTCTTCCTTTCATTAAACAAAAAGCATGTGTGTTCTGCAAGACTTGTTGACCTTAAAATCCCTCTTCTTTTGTCAAACACTTCAAATTACTATCTTTGGCAGCCTCCTTTGCATCTCTTCATCCTGCTCAGCATTGCTACAGCTAAAGTAGCGCCTTCTCAAACTGACCAGACTGCTGATGGCCACAGCAGGTGATCTATGACTAACATGGGGACTGCAGCCCCTTTTACAATTGACACAATAGAAGGCTCTATTGCCGGGGGAAAAAAGCCCCAACTCTGCCATCATGAAGAACAGAAGACATAAGAATCCTCCTCTATAAAGGAGTACAAGTTTGTCTTTAAATTAAGAAATAAAAGGAGATGGAGTGTCAGGGGTTTTATGCAGCTGCTGAGCCTCTTTAACTCCAACCCTTTTCCTGAACGGAAAGAAAAAAGCTAACAGCTAATATAAGTTATGGTTCTTAACTGCCTCAGGAACAATTTTATCTGAAAGCAAAACAGCCTGTAATAAACTCAGAAGTATGACACATTGGAGACTGAACAGCCTTCCAAGGACAGCAAACTGGTAATGCATTTTTGCATTTATAAGGTACATCCTAAAGTAATCATTAGAAGCTTTTTGTTCTACCTTGCAAAGAAACCAATCATTGATATAAACAGCTCTGCAGGAAAAAAAAGTGTTAGGTGCCTGATGCAGTTTATAGACATGAGAAGGAAAAGGGGATTTTCTTCCATGAAATTAAACTTGCCTTTACTCCCCACAGATGGGAGAGCTTCCAAGAAACTGGGTGTTACACAGACTATTTTCAACTGAGTTGCACTCTTGCCATAATAGCAAAATCATTTGATATTTCCTCTTCAAAACAGAACTCCTTGAAACTGGATTCCCCTGATAATTCACAGAAAGCCAGATTCAAGTTATTGCATGAGATAATGTAGGCGTTCTGGAAAAAATATAGTCTGCTCCAAGGAAATTGGCAAACATTACATTTTGTATTTAAGGAATAGCACCAAATATTATGAAAACAGCATCTGCCGATGCATTGCATAGTGCAGACTGTTTTGATACATACATATCTCATACATTTGGTGTTATGCTTCAGCAGCAGTTGGAAAATAAGTTTTCAAAAATTAATTCTGTCTTTCAGGTACAAATTTCCCTCAACTTCTAAGTCAGCACATTTGGTAATTTAAATAACACTTCTATTCTTTTATCTGTCAGCATAAAAAGCTTTTTTAGTAGAGTCAGTGATATGACGACAGGCAAACATTCCACAAAGCTGCAGAACACTTATGAATATGGTCACGGACCAATGAGTCTAGCACATTATTTAACTGAAAGGAGTAAAAGCAACAAAAATACTTAATGAAGAAGTCCTGAAATCATTGCAGAGACTAAGATGAAAATATTTTCACAAGGGTTTTTTTTATTATTTTCTGATCTTTCTCATTTTTTTCTTTTATAAGGAACGTGGAATTGAATGCGATTTCAGTAATTAAAGAGAATTCATGACAGGCCGACCTAAAAGTTCAGCAAAAACATATAGGCTAAGACAGAATTATCTTTTTGTACTTCAAAATAAAAGTACATAGTTAGGCACATAAGATGTGATTAGACAGAAGTTAGTACGTTCAGACTGCATGTGTGAATTTGGCTGAGGAAGTCTCCAGCCTTCACTAATCAGCACTGACTGACACTTAAAATTCTGAACTGATGAAGCATTATTTCTTACTTGCAGAGATTAACAATATTTAAAGTAATATTTCCATTTATCATAACTGTTATTAGTGTTGCTTTAAGGCAAAAGAGGGGGAACCTTATGAAGGTGATGGAACATCAGATCAATTTGAAGATCACTCTCCATGAAAGAGCAATCAATATACAAGATGCAAAAGACCTTGCTTTTTATTTCCATAGCATCTCACATGTCTCCCTTCAGGGAAACGTGCTCAAGCACAAACAGAAGCAAAACCCTTCCTTTCATATATTTATATATTGCTCTATGCAATCTATATGATTGCATCAGTGACGAAAATATTCCCATAAGACTGCTTTGATTATTTACAGTAGTCTCAAGCCTTTGATCTGAAAAAGATGCACTTCCCCTGAGCAGCGATTCATACATCAAAACACATATTCAACAGGACCCTATTTGCTTCTTAATACTGAAACATAAGTAGTACTATGTTTCGTGTAAAAGTACCTGTGAGCAAATCTTTGAGGGACTCTCCTTGAAATAAAACAGGCATGGAGATAAAGGGAATTAGTCTGGGCTTTGGTTTGGGGGAAGTTAAATCGTAGTTGGAAAAGATTACCTACAAAACCAGAAATGTGAAGAACTGTGCTAGATAATTGCCCATTCTTTAGTGTAATCATTGTCCAAATATTTATGGAGGCTTCCCCCCCACAATGTCTCCGATTATGCACTATTAGATGACTATGAAGAGTACCCTATTATGATAGCACATCCCTGCAAGGCGTCAGAGATCAAAATTTCACGTAAGACTGCTGAAACAGGAACAGCGTTTTCTCCCTTTTAATGTAAGCTGCAGGTATACAATAGATCATGTTAGGTTAGATTGTTATTTAGCTTTTTTAAACACCTGGAACTATCCCTGTCAATAGCTTTTGTCTACACCATATCAACCTACTCCTAAAGAACACTTTTTTTACTTATTGATTACACAGACTGTTACAATATTTCAAAAAGATAGTCTATATTTCTGGTAAAGAATAGAAATGGTTTAGGACCAAAAAAACCAAAGTAACCACAATGTATAAATGAAAGGTTGTGGTTTAGACGTTTTTGTTTTGCCACCAAGTTGATAGAGATGGAATGCTAGCAAGGGACATCTAAATTCTTTCAGATTTCACAGACATCAATGCTGAATACAATTGTCTGTTCTGTAAGTTAATGGCACAAAACTAAAAGTAACATTTAAAAAAATCCTTATGTATTAGAATTTTATGCCAAAATAGTAATTTGCTATTTTTGATACCGCATACTTTAAGAAAAAAGAAAAATCTTAACACCTATTTATATTGGCTAATTCTATTATAGTGAAGAGAGCACATACCCTTTGTGGACATACCAGGTCAGAAAAAATATTTAGATGCAGAATAACCTTTGGGTATCAGGGATAGACCAGGCTGCATTATGCAGTCCGCATTACCCCGTTCCTAGAAATGCTCGTGAGAAGACCAGACACAGACAGGGGTCTGGTCTCACCAAGAGCTCCACTTTCTCACAAATATCATCTTTTCCAGTGGGTCATTTTGTCTAGGAAGTCTGTTACATTAAATCCTTCCATGGAGCAGAAGTTAGGATAATTTCCATTGAATTTCAACAAACTGTAGAAATTAGCACATTAACTATAATTCATTTTCCAGCTAACATCTACAGTGTTTTATGAAGAGATCAGGGTCAACTGTACTCATAAGTGCTGTTTAATTACTTCCATTTCACTATTCACACAAAAATAGTAGGGCTTTCCAAGTTTTAAGCGTCTTTATCAGTTAACTAAGAAAAAGAAAGAATAAGCAGTAACCTGAGGTACTGTCAACCACTGCAGGGATTTACTCATTCACTAAAAGTAGCTGTCAGATACTTATGGAAAAATAACTGCTTATAATATTTCTGCCTTTAATCAGCAGTATCTGGAAATCAGTTCCTCTGTCTACAAGCTTCAGATACAATTTTCTTTAACACACTTTCAGACATTCAGACACCACTGACATTCAGACAAGTGTAAGGTCTCCAAAACTTTAGTTCAAACAAAGAAAAGATTAAAAAAACCATCAGGCTACTGAAAAATATTCATCCTGTATCTTTCCACCAATAATCCAAAAATACTAATGTCAGACAAAAATGAAAAAAGTGAAGTACAAAAACTGGTCTTGAAATTCCACATTGCCTCAAGCAGAGAATGGGTGAAAGCTGGTTTGAATAAAGTGGAAATCCCTGCAACCTGAACAGCTAAGGAGACACCCATGACCAAGGAAGCATGATTTATGTCACTCTCAGATACACATTATGCAGTCCTTGCTATGGTCTAACACAGGTACATATCCAAGATATCGCAGCAACTTACCTCCCCCACGCCAACAACAAGAGTTGTGGTGGCAGCAAGCTCACATGGTACCAGCACTACAAAGCTACCTCAGGGCTGAATGCAGGTCTCAAATAAGAAAACATTAGTGTTTTACAACCCTACTACAGCATACTTCAGTGGTACTAAGCATGTGTACAGTCCTGTTTTTAAATGAAAACAATGTGTGACCTAGGTTAAGCCAACTTCTCCAAAAAGTTAAGACTGTACTTTAAAACTGCATCTCCCCTCAGCTGAACATGAAAAACAAAGTCACAAACCTACAATAAAAGTAATCCCTCTGTTAACTTCTCTGCTCTACTCTTTCTTGCCTATGAAGGTGACAAGGGTCTGATGCATATATGGCTAAAACTAGCTTTTGCTGAAGTTCTGAAGCAGAATGTTAAACAACTCTGCTTCAAGTCATGAACTACAGATTAAACCTTGAAATCTAAGCGTCCTGTGTTCTGTTTTCTGAAGTGTGTACAAAGCACGTATTTCAATATCTTCTGCTAAAGTTTGATCAAATTTGAATATCAGATAGCTAAAACTTTTTTAGTTGCAGTAACATAAGCTTATTCTAAGGACTTAAGCTTCAGGGTTTTTTTGTTTTGTTTTTAATCCTGAAATCAGAGGCAATGCCTTTGATGTCTAAAACAGGACAATAAACTTGAAAAAGCCCCACCCGAGCTTGTAGGAAGTTACACTGACACAAATGAAAGAACTGACCTTTCTGGAGCTTTCAGAGGTTTCTCATACTTATATATAACAGGATCAAAATACTGAGCATGATGAGTTATCATTCACATGAAGCCATATCACAGGATTTGCAAAAAATCTTTTTGACGAAGTCCACTTATTTTTTTTTTTCTAATTACCATTGAGAAAATCTGGGATACAAATGCAAGATTTTAATGTTTCTACCGAGACTTAAATGTCTGAACCGTCTATTTCAAAAGTTATCATAGCTATAGCTTCAGGATGTAATTTGTAACCTTCTGTTGGGGAAAACAGAAAACATGGAAGAGCTGTTGAGTGAACAAGATTCTGCTATTTTCAACACATTTTAATTGCTGAGCAACACACAATGTAACAAAAGCAGCAAAATCAAGACAAATAATTGTCATATCTTGATGTCACAGGAAGACAGAATATTGGCTTAATGATTTATTTACTTTGGTCAGACTTGAGGCACACTTACCCCCTACACAAAGAATGTAAGTTATCTTTATACTACTGAATGCAACTGACAGCTTGCTTTTGTTCTTCAGGGTAACAATAGCTTTTAAAGCTGCTCCTTAAAATGGGTTCAT
The DNA here is from genome assembly GCA_013396915.1 of Stercorarius parasiticus. NCBI lineage: Eukaryota > Metazoa > Chordata > Aves > Charadriiformes > Stercorariidae > Stercorarius > Stercorarius parasiticus. Next base: position 56,539 of record VWZL01003475.1, on the reverse strand, counting down.
TTTTCAAAGACTTTTCAACAATATTAAAAAGAAAAGGAAAATTACTTTCAGTTAAAAATTAAATAAGATACAGAATAGCTAGTTACTCTGAAATGAATAAGGATTAACTGAAAGTCCAACATCCTTCCAAATAAACAGTAAAGAACCAAGAATTTATAGTTTGAACAATAGCAATCTCGTTGGGTTTCACATTTTAGTGGGTTTATATTGGTAAAACATGCTGAGGTGAGAAAAGCTTAATTTGTTACCTCGAAGGTAATACAGGACTTTTGTTCTTCATTATGATGCTTTACAAGTATATACATTGTATTTCATATGGCTTTGTTGCATATTTAATACTGCTACTGTACCCAATAATTTATGTAGATAAAATTAGCTAAACAACTTTAGATAAGCCACAAGTAGCAAGTAATAAGCAGTATTAGACCTCAAGAACGCCGAAATTCACAGGCTGAACAGGTTGATAGCCTTATGAAAGCCTATCCAAAATAACCAAATTATGGAGTTGATGAACTAGGGTTTAAGTGTTCACTCTGTTTTTTCTGTGTTATGAGTTTTGTAGTGTGATACCATGGAAGTTTATATTCAAAAGCTTCCCTTATCTGGCTGTCCACAAAGCTTCTGATAAAATGCAACCATTAGAGACATATGATAAGATCTGAACCCATTGCAGGCAAATTTTCAAATATTGTAGGCGGCTATTTGATGATTATCCACGAAGTACATTGAAAGCAAAAGAAAATGGACTGATACTACATTCAGTGAAACAGATTTTTAGTTTAAGGAAAAATTGTCTTCCTCAGAATATGTGGAAATTCATTGTTTATTGGAATAGCAGAGATTCCTGTAGATAGAACTAATTACCATCTGTACACTCCCAGACACTGTTATTCTATTGTCTCATTTAGAGATGGCTTTGATGAAAGCCGCCTGCTTTCTGTTGTCTCCCTACAGCTCAGATATGAGCTACAGGAGGACTACAGAATCAGATACCATCTAGATACAAAAGACTATATTTCCTAGTCAGACTAATTCCCTGCAGCGGCTTTCTGATGACTGTAACCCAAATCATAGTTCAGCAGCTAAGACAAAGCTCATGACCAAATGGTTTCATCCTCTACCAGAAGGCTTTCTGCTATCAGTGCTCTATATCTGGATTTGCACTTTATAGACAGAGGTATGACTAAGGAAGACAACGTTCTGAAACCCATTACTTTTAGCTAGCATATTTTCCTGCAGTTTTTAACTGAGTAAAATTATAACCTGAATCACATAAGAGTTAATCTTACAGGAAAACTAGCTATGAGCTTAGCAGGAGAGAACAAGCTCTTTCTCATTCTTTTAAAGTATCATTGCCACCATTGGCAGTATTAAAAGAGACATTATTTAAGTAAGGTCGTGAATACTTCCACGGAGTTCAGGAAACTGAAACATTGAAGTAGAGATCAGAGGTTTATTTAAATCAGCTAGAAAGAATAAGCTAAACAGAAAAATAATCCTCCCCCACCCCAATAGTCAGATTGCTCATTTGGGAAGATCTAACCTTGTAGATGCATGCTCTGTTAAACAGAGCAGTACTTCGTCTGAAAATTGTCAATGTGACAGAAGATGAGGCATTATACATCTGAATCAGTTCACCATTATCTGCTCACCCAGGAATTGGCACAACTATTCCTACCAGGAAACTTCTGTTGACATGCACAGTCTAGTTGAAAGTATAAAGTATTTTCCAATGAAGCCCAGTTCCTCTAGGATAAAAATATCATTATTAATATTATTCAAATGCAGAACAGAGGATAAAAACCATATAGGCATGCAGAGAAAATTAAGGTTTCTTCTTTAAGCAACTGCTTAATCCCTTTTAATTGCAATTGTCTAAAAATAACCTCTAAGTCTTAACTCTTTCAGCCCTGTATGGTTTTTTCAACTAGTCCAGAGAAATTACCTTAAATATCCCACCCAGAATCCCCAAGGCAGATGTACAGCTTTTCTATTTGTCACAAAGATTTTTAAATAAGCATTATGTCAATGTTAATTACGCTATTGATGTAAAAATCTGTACACTCACCTCTTTAGCACACAGGAGCACTTTGATATTAGTATTTTGCATGATCAATACTAACAAGGAGAAAGGCCCTGAGTTAAACTGTTTGTAGTAGTCACAAAAGCAGTGTTGAGAACTAATTTTTATTATTTTTTTCACACATCAAATTTGGATCTCATACTTTGAGTTGTATATTTGTTAGTCAGTAGCCAGACTCCTGTAATCAAAACAACTTTGTTTCAAGCCCAGTAGCCTTAGCACATTCTGAAATTAAGAACTAATTCTATCAGATTTAAAACAAATGCACTGACACTTAATGATTCTCAAGGAGCACACTAGGAGTTACAAATGTCAAAGTTTAACAGATTAGCTTAACATGTGTAACATTACACATGCTGCCTCAAGGCACCACAAGAGGATCAAGTCTTAAGAAAGATTTTGAAGGTAAGCATTGAGAAGGATTTATGACTGTTCCACAGAGTACCGAGCACAGCAAAGAAGCCCCAGTAAGTAAGGTTGAGAAACAGGTTTTCAAGCTGATGTCACAGGGAAACAAAGTGAAGTAGAATCATGGTCTGTTCCTCGCAAGAAGATACAACAGGTAAGTTTAGATTTTTCTTTGTGAAAAAAAGTCTGCAATAAACATTTCTTTGTCAAAATCCGAGCCCTCTGTGGACATTCAGATTTGTGTCAAGTACAGGAAGCATACAGCTGGTAATTAATATCAAAGCAATTATACTCCTTACTTTAACCAATGAATTTTCAGTTCCCATATGTTGAAGCAAAACATGGGAGACCTTTTTGAAATACAAACTTTAACTCTGTTTGGGTACTACAATACTACAATCAGCTTTAAATGCTTAATTCAAGTTCAAGACTTTTTTGAGCCTGGAAAGAACTCCTGTTTTCTAATGTAGGAAACCAACTACCACAAGTAACGTGCAAGATCACGCTGACAAGTCACAATCACTGCTCAATTGTAATACTGCTAATTAATTTCAAATTATAATATATTCAGTATCAATACAGTAACACTTCATTAGACATACTTTTTACAGGCTGTTTACAGGCTTTTTTACTCAAGGGAATGTTATAAAAAATTCTATTTGAAGCTATTAATTTTGTCTTTGTTAGTCATTTCTACTGCTTTCTCACTTTTCAAAAGTCACCTTATTACCTGCTTCAGTGAGCTTTACTCATTGCTATGAGAAATGAGCTTTAGCCTTCATATTTGAGTCATTTAAATGCTAGTCCTTGACTGAGACTGTTAGAGTAAGCATCTAGTTTCATAATCCAGATACAAAAAATTCAATATTTCAAAGCCATACGCATACATGAGAATAAGCAGCCACCAGATACATACAGCCTTGTAATAGTTCTGTCACTACAGGTTAAGTTCTACAGAATAACAATTGTCTCTTAATTGAATATTTACTGCAGTTCTAAGCCTTTAGTTTAGCAAGGTTCAGGCAAGATTCCACCGTTTCTACAGAGGAAATGAGTACAGACTTTGCACCTAACAAAAAATTTAACTAAAGTAGTTTTACAAATGGAAAGTTCCATTTGCCCATTTCTTTAAGGGTCATCTTCCACAACCCTACAAAGAAACTGAATCGGGGTTTAAGAAAAATAATTGGTAGAGAGGGGAATCAAGTAAATCTTCATCCCAATTCTGCTTTAGACCAGATATTTACAGACAGTTTACCACACATTAGGAACTTTCACAGCCTTGCTATACTTCCACCATAGAAGTATCAAGATGCCCTTTAATAAAGTAAAATCTACATCCTTACTAGTTTTCTATACGTTCTTCACCTACCACAACTTTATCCAAACACTGTAATTCATTCCCCATAAATATATGTAGAATGCCATTAATAGTTAAATATATACTTAAAGCATTAAACAAATCATGACTTACAGAATCAGACGCCATTAATCTTCACAAAATCTTTATGGATTAAGTTAAATCACACCAGAGACTAGCAATAACATTTGGGAGGTTGTGTACAAGACCTCAGAGTGAAGTGACCACATAACAGAATTTATTTCCAGGAGGAAAAGAGTAGCTCAATTTATGGTAAGAAATGAAAAAACAAGGGTTAGTTATAAGAAGAGGAGACATTGCTGTTAGATTGCCCTTATTGTAATTTTAAAACAGCAAACGTAGTAGCACAAGTGTGCAGTAATGTACATGTTCTGCTAAGAGGTAAATTCAATAACAAATGAACATCAAACAGAAGTCATAATTTTGAAACCCTTCTCTACTTCAGGATAAATGGTAACAAGTAATTATTAATGGCATATAATTAATTGTGATCATACAGAAACAGCTTCAAAAAGGGAATTAATTCTGTGTGTGTCTGCAGGTTTACGAGGGGCCAATGTCAACTAAAGTCCTAATTCAGCTGGGCAAAGCAATAGCCCAAGATTCTTTTAAAATACTCTTAAAACCATTAAACCTGATCTCGTCAGAACTGTAAAAGTTTCAGTCAACCTCAAGTGACTTTCTGGAAAAAAGAAATTTCTATTAAAACATACTGATTAAAAACTCCCCAAACTACCAACTGATACATAGCAATCCTATGGATATAGCTGATCTGCAGACCTATTATATGTTTAGCTCTTGAAAATAATAGTTTTGCATGTTTTCCTACAATAATTTTGATTATTTCTAAGACAGTTGTAAGCTTTATTACCAAATTCAAACAGTTCATCCATAAAGCAGAATTTCCTGTCCGGAAAAAATCCTTAGTACTTGTATGTTACAATTTTTATTGTAATCATTGAATTATTCTGACATTTGTCTACACCGATGCCTGTCTCTGCTGTTTAAACTTACTAAACAGCAATGAAAACCTGCTGTAACCCCTGCTGCAATGCTAGTGTAGGGAGTGACTGCAACCTGAGATCCAACACAGTGCCAAAAATTTAAATCAATTATAAAATGCTGACAAATAAATCAGGGCTTGTGCCATTTTAAACTTTGATCACAGGAATTTGAGATGGTGTAACCTAAGCAAAATATAATGCATTTAATCAGGAATAAATTATTTCAAATAATTGTCATAGTAATCAGCCCCTGAAAAGAAACCAATGCTGAAGTTCAGCTTTAGTTGTTGCTGTTTGAAGACCTAAACAGAGAAAAAGCTGATAGAATATCAACGGCATATAAAGCAATTTTATTTTTCTTCCAGTTAAGACAGAATGGACTCACATATGAGTAATAAGGGTTTAAGCTGTGGTAAAGTAGATCTAAAGAAGTGCTAAAAATGGCAAGTAACTTAGCTGTTCACATCCAAGCTACCTCTACAAACTACACTCGATACTTTTCCTTTGCAAAATATACAGGATTTAAAATTGAATGAATGCACCTTATTTGTGCTAATGTTTCCCTTGCCAGAACACTCTTATAGCAGCCTAAATGTTTTGATTTGTTTGTTAGACAAGGCACAAGTAAACTCACATAAGTCCTTCTTTATGGAAGAAAAATAGCACACTGTCATCTCTGAAATACCATGAACATGAATAGCAGCCTCCTTTGGCATCCAATTGCAATGATACATCATATTGATTTTAGTCCTCAGTAAATCTAGGCTATGTTTCACTTTAAGTGCCATCTTGTATGGTGTTTACTTCATGGCAGAATCTTATTACATGTAATCCTTGAACTACCTCACTCTGTAGCCCTCAGTCTGAAAACTCTTTTATCTATGAACAGCCTTACTGAAGCCAGGAGGCTACCTTTTCCCATGCTCCGAAAACAATACTGTGGGAAGAGAGATAGTTGTTTGCTATTTCCGCAGGGAGGAGGAAAAGAGAAATAAAAAGAGAAAATGAAAGAATAGAGCTTAGAGGAAAAACCAATGCCACCTAGAATAGGTGACCAAGTAAATAATGCAGGAGAAACACATGAGCTATTTTTTTCTGCTCTGACATCAGAGGATTTGGGACTGAGGGAACACAAACCTACGTCATGCTCTTTCCTTTTTTCAGCTGCAATTTAGTCCCAAGTCCTCATGGGCTACCACAGTAAGATGAAAAATACATTATTTAAACAAGTGACAACATGCAGTACTGCCTGAAGGATCACTGTGCATGCAAGAGGTTAGCTTCATTTTACCACAGTCTGCAGAACACAGACAGCAGCTCAGCAAGCCCATCCCGTATGTGATGCATCCCTGTAGCAGCACTCTACTTTTCCCTCCCCATTCCATACCAGCATTGAAAAGGTGTGGCTGGTACTCCAGGACATGATCCCGAAGTCTCCCAGTTCAGCCAGCAGAGCTGGTGACGGGAAGCCTTGCCTAGTGGCCTGCATTTGGGCAGCCACAGGCCTGACCCCTGCATGCAGCCCCTTCTTAAGAGCATCCCAAGGATGGGTGCTGCTGTCACACTAGCATATGTTTAGTTGGAAAATAAAAAGCCTGATGCACAAATAGAAAAAATATATATTTCCAAAAAATCACGAGATGTGCAAGCATACTATTAAAGTTCAAGTTGTACAGTACTGGCCACTAAATAATATAAGTCCATAAATAACAATCAGCCACAAACAGCAAAGAAGAGAGGTTGTTCTAACCTGTCATCCTCTGCACCCGGAAAAGCTCATCTCTCACATACCCTCTGCCATCCATCCACCAGCAGGAATGTACTCTTTTCTCCTCAAACCCACTCCAGAGACATTTGAATTACCTTTATCATCAAGGTCATGAAGGCACCCAGATAAACTAGTTGGTTCAGTTAGTGAAGGTCTCAGCACTAGCATTACCTTTGCTATAACTTGTATATTTGCAAAATGAAATCTATTATTTGCCTAAATATGCCTAATAGATGAATAAGAGCCTTTCAGAGAATTAGAGTAGCATTTTCTATCCTTTTCATATCTTTAAAGTATTGGCTGCTGGCAAAGCTTCTAGCTGGACAGACCGGTGAATCTTAATCCTGTAAGGACATTCTTAACTACAGATACATTTTGGAAGTGGTCTTTCTGAAGGTATTACTATCCACAGTGCAGGAGGTCAAGCAATAAGCAGCTTTAGAAAGCAGTATTGTGTCTCTGTTCTCCAAGTACAGATTGGTCTGGTATGCAAGCCCTGAAGTCAATCCGGAATCAGAGTACTGAATAGAGGGATTTTTTGAGTTTAGAAAATGCTGACAAGACAAGCTACATTTTAACAAGCAGGAAGCCACAAAGGTTTTGTTCTGAATTTACTTGTGCTACACACACACAAAAAAATACATATTTATTTGATTCAGTAAACTCTAGTTTAGAAAGCTAGCCTCAGAGGAAGATTTGATATGAATGAGTCAGTGTGCATACGCTTTACATAAATACTAAGCTAAGAAAACTAACTCATGCTGCAGACCAGTTGTTCTTGTATTCCACAAATACCTTTGCATAACAGTAAAAAAGGTATTGTGAAACCCTAAATGTAGGCTTTCTGGCAGTTTAATAGCACTTATTTAAATTGTTCAAGAGTGTGCCAGATTAAAGTATTCATACACTGTGTTTGTTGAACATCAGCACTACACAACTGCTCATGGATCACAGGCTTTAAAATTAGTAGGGAGCTATTAATGGGGACATTGCATACAAGAGTTACAGAGTCACGTAAGTGTACGTGAAGTCTTGTAACTTAGTTTAATGCTTCCGAGAGAAAATTTAGATCCAATAAAGCAACAAATTTTTGAACAATTTTTCAATACTACACCTGAGGTACCATAACTCCAGTCACACAAAAAGATTCTGAAAATTGCAGCTGCCTGTTCCATTTTAGCCTCCCCAGTTGTGAACCAGATTACTCAGTGTTTGCCACATGCCCAAAGTTACTTATTTGAATTACACAGAGATAAAGTAATCGTGGTAGGAAGTGTGGTTTGGGAGACTTACTACAGGTTGCACACTATCAATATAAGACACTACATTAATTTTAAGTAGTTCACAGAATATTTCCAGTTACTGAAAGGGCATGTTAGGATATACACCAAACAGGGGTTACAGGGTTAATGCCACAACTCCTATTCATCAAGTAAATTTGTTATATTTGAAGTGCTTAATATTTGTCAGCAGTAGATTTCCATCTAACTGATCTCTAATTACAATTTGAAAGTTAAAAATCCAAGCATTTTTAAACTAATTCACAACAAAATAAAATATTATGGCATTTACAAAATAAGCAGTCTAAATTTCTACAGATGTACTGCCAAGCCAACATCCTGTGTTTGCGATTATCTGACATTTGGAGTGACTCACGGTCATCAGGAGAACTTCAGTCTCCAATAGAGATGCATAGATGGCTTGTTTATTGCTTTGAGGGCATCAATAAAGCACTCTGGAAGTATTATTTCCAAATCCACAGTTTAATATTCTTTATTTACATTTTACTTAACATAAGACACTTATATCCCTGTATCATATTGATTATTACTAAAGTACTATTTTAGAAGCTTTCATAAAACATTTATGGTAAACAAATTCTTCAGATATGTATTTCAGCAAGTGTATTCACCAATTTTGTAGAAATATTGTAATATATTGAGCAAAGTGTGGCACAGAGGGATAAGAGGAAGAATCCCAGCTGGCAATCCTTGTAAATATGTTACAGGCAGTGTTTATAAAATAAAATAATGGTCAAGAAATCATACAAAAATAACATGGTAGAAAACAGTAAAAAACTGTTATCCTTTACAATACTGAATATGAGCCAAGTACCACCTTTTCCTTTTTCCTTTAAGTATCTTCTCCTACAAATATGTTTTTCAGGAGTGTAATCAATTTTTTCAGGACTGTGAGAAATAATGTAAAAATTTAAAGAGTGGACAATAGAGTGGTATGGTGTGTTACAGTTTTGTATACACATATAAATTACAGATCAGAACTTTAGTGACTAGAAGGACTGGTATAGCATTTACTTTCCTGGAAACCAAAGTTTTGTTTCTGATTTTTAATCTCTACTCAGGAAAAAGTTATTCTTGGTCACCTGTCAGGATCAATAACCACACTGTAGTATAGGAGGGAAGAAGGAAAGAAACAGGGTCCCATGTCAGAAAAATTCCCGTGATTCACATTTCTAAAAGATTCCCGTTCCAAAACCAGATAGTAAGTAACTGCAGAAAAATCAAAGGAAGAAAATTGTTTTTGTCTGAAAATAAGTTTTTGCCTCAAAAAAAGAAATCAGCTGATTTTTATTCTAACACCAGGAAAATAGTTTTTTGAATTACATTTTGCATAAATACATTAGTCAAATTAAACTTGTTACTGTTTTTCAACTTCAGTCACTAAAGATCAGAAAAAAAATAATATCATAAATTGCAGAACAAGCATTTAATCCAGAAGATATTTTGGCTATTCTTGTCTGACTGAATTATAGGGTATAAGGCTTCTCATACGCCAGCCATCGCTGCTTGCTAAAATGACTAGATACTAACAGGACATAGATCATGTTGACAAGTTTCTCTTTTAATGTATAAACCTGCAGTAAGGTAAAACATGCTACTGCACAGTAACTCAAAGCGCGACACTCCAGGAATGAAAATAATCAGGTGGTTCTCTTTAGTTGCTGCAGCCACTTTCAAGGCCATGCAAGTACGAAGAGGGCATACAATATTCAGACTAGTAAACCTGTCACACCAGAAATCTCTCAATGAGAAATTTAACGAGCTTTCTTAAATGTATTATCACTGTACATAGTCCAGAAACTGAAAAAATCTTCAGTATTTCATTGTTTTTTGTAGCAAATCTCAAGGGATTATGGAAAAGCTAAGATCAGAGACATGGCTATAGCTGGTCTGAAAAGTGCCATTCTTGTAGCCTTATTTATATTTAGAACTAGTCAAAGTTTTTCTGACAGTACATTATCTCCATCACTGGATCTTGTCATGTACTACAGATACTCACTCTATACAATCCTAAACTGCTCAACTCTATTAGAGCCCGAGTTCAAAATTTATGTTCCCACTGCTTATGCAAAGAGCAGAGTCATTCCAGAATCCCTCTTGTGGACCTCTCCCTTTACAAGAGTTCAGTGTTCACTTAAGTAGTTCTTGCACTGCTGTCCATTCTTGTAGGTACGCAAGCAGATGGTGAATGAAATATGACTATTGGCAGCCAACAGGATGTTCCTCATTATTTTCTTCTCCTTTAGTTATTATACCAGTGAAGATATAAATAGCAGAACTCACCACCTTCAACTTCATCACCTAGTCATACATTATCACCTGAGCTGGCCAACAACTGAGCCTGTGAAGCTGGTTTGACACAAGAAAGCACCAGTACTGTGGGCTCTCAGTGTGTAGATCCACAGATGTTCTTAAAATCATTAGCATTTAAGATCTTGCATTGAAACACCAGAATTCTGTAGGGATTTTAAGAACATAAGAGTGAATAACATCTCATTCTCTGTGAACTGAAGCACTTTTAAGCTTTGTTCACTCGTAATAAAAATACATAGTTTCTCAAGCAACTCAGGCAAGGATAGCTTGTTCAAGTCCCTGAGTGTGCACTATGGCTTCAAGATACCATACTAATCAAATATTAGTCATCTACCTACAATTATGTAGGTATCTGACAAAACCATGTGTGCATTCTAATGACTCTTCTCCTTCAGTCTCCGTGCATTTGTTCAACATTTTGGAAAAAGTTTGGTATGAAAAAATGGAGAAAAATTAAACATCTGAATCCTTAAAAGAAAGAAGAATGTCTTCAACTATGCTAAGAGATTATGAAGAAGGGAAGGTGAACAGATTTAACATGGAGACCTGCAAGGATAATTTTATTTCACCTCTCCTTTCAAAATGGGAAAGGAAGAAAACTCAGTCAATACACTACGTATTAAGTGACATCTATAAATTCGTTATGTTCTGCAATGCAAGCTTAGGGCTTTATATTCTCAAAGCATTTGCTGGCAGTCTTCTCTTGTGCAACCCTCATATCTTATTGGGTATAACTTAGAGGCTTTGGAGAATTTTGTTTTGCCTGCTTTGGATGTACATCAGTTGTAAACAGGAATTTAAGCTAAAATCCTCTCAAATGCTAAACATGAAGAAAAAGGCATATTAATGACAAATTGTTACAAGAGCAGTTCACAATTTAAAAAATACCTAATATTTAAAAATCTTTCAAGCATCCAGGCCAGGATTCCAAATTAGATACAATATTGTATTCAGATCTCGGCTCTGAACTGGAGGATTGTGCAACAGATTTATAAGTATTTGGCTCAGAATTTCTCTGTTACCATATTGCAGCTGAAAATTCTTAGTTCAGGCTCCAGCAGTCACCCGAAGAAAAATAAAAGCTAAGGATGTCTTGAAGAAGTACGCTTTTAAACACACACACACACCCCACCGCTGAATTACAATAATTAGAGGTACAGGCATACAGTATTAGCCAGAAAATCATTTTTAAAACCATTGATTTTTGTGTACTAATTTAAGTTGAGAACACTAATTGTGTTCTCAATTGCAGAAAACAACAATGTGTTTGTGGGAGAAAAACTAAGAACAGACAGCAAATTATTCTCCATCAAAGGAAATTAGTGGTAATTTACCAGGAATTAAAGTGCAGAATGTTCAGACCCATTTGTAGTCCACATTTATAAAAACAGTTAGCCTTTAAAACACAGTAAGTTTCCTATCAAATCAATATGTTAATAGAACTCTACATCATTCACCTGCACATACAGACAAAAAAAAATATTACAGCCCAACATAACTTAGAGAACTTATATGATCTTTTTCAAGGTCTTCCCAAATATTAACATTTTAAAAAATCACATTTTTGATGAGGACATTGTACAAAAACATGTACAAATATAAGTCTGAAAAGTTAGGGAACAGCATGAATGTCTATGAACTCCCCACTAGTATGTCTCTATCACTACCTTCCGTGAGGTAATTTGAAGATTCTGAAGTGAAAGCAGCAGCAATATTGATGAAGTCTTCAAATGCATAAGAGAGGTAATTGTTACTTTTCAAATACTCCGAGAAGGGTTCTTCTAAAATTTCCAAGTTAGCCAGGAATGCAGTACAAGGGTTGTGAAAGAAAGTGAGTTTGGAGTACATACTGGGCCTGAAGATACAGCAGCTAGTCTTTTCATTATGTTAAATTAGAAATTTTATCACAAGTTTGGACTAAGTTGTTCCATGAGCAGCAATTCAGCAACTCTTTCTCCTGAAAATTATGAACACTTAGATGAGCAAGACAGTTACACGTAAAAGTGTTTCAAAATAGGAGAAAGAAGGTTGTGATTTTTTGAGAATTAGATGACATTAAATGTCCAAGGGACAGGAAATAGGTAAATCTGACAAGCTTAAAAAGCACCAATAATTAGTCTGCAGTTGCAGCAAAAAGAATGCAATAGGCTATTCAACAAAATAGGCTACTCAGAAACCCACACAGAATAGTTCATCTCAGTTCCCAAGTTCTTTATAAAATTGCCTTAACAATATCTTAGAAATATTTTTGCCAAGAAAGGTTGGACAAGATGACCCTTTGAGGTCCCCTCCAACCCAGTATTCTATGAAATCATACTACAGGGCTACATAGATCAAGGACAGCATACTTCAACAGGCATATCCACCTATCCTTGAACTGAAAATATTGCATGCCTTACAGCAACTAAAATAATTCAAATATTTTTCTCAGAGAGCTGACTTCTCAAAAACAAAACAAAAAAAAAGAATGTTGGCTGAAGAACCAAAGGAGCCGAAAACCTGCATCACCCACTCTAAACACTACCACCTATTTTCCAGAACACCATAATGCTAAACAGAGCTCATTAGACTCTCCTATATGCCAAGCTAATAAAAGTACCAGATGGCATGTTAAAAGCTGGTAATTAAGTTGGTATTTAAGCACTTAAAACTACTACTCCTATTCTGATCTGTTAATCACATGCAGTAGCTCAAACCACAGCAAAGATATAAAACAAAGAACACATTCCTTGATACAAAAAACTGTATATTTAAACATGACATACCATGTTGTAGAAGACCCTCCCACACAACTGAAGTTTAACTTCTAAAACTAGTTATAAATATTAATATAAAATCATATTCCATTTAATTCTAAACATCTTTCTAAACTTGCAACAAGGATTTCACAAACCAACTCTTTCATATTCAAATATACTTGAAAATGTGAAGGCAAGACCTGTCTCTTTAAAACCACCTACAGTCTTTTAAAATGAGAGGGTGTACCTTACTGCTAGATTTTCAATTAATTCCCCAGAAAGATTCTTGAAAAACTCTAGAGGACAGGAATCAGGTTTACTCATAACATAAGCAGTCTTGAAAACACTGAATAAATAGGACTATGCTGGTTTACATTAATTGAGGCTCCAGTCTTCAATATCTTTCCTTCCATGAATAGAAACAACAACATATAAGAAACTTGAAGAGCTTCAAGTACAAAGTTGTACAAACTAATTTTAACAAAAATAGCTTACGAATTAGTTTAAATGCTGCTTCAAAACTACATGTCCCAATAAGAAGGACTGTTTCATAAGTTACTGTCAGAATCTTTGTTACGGAGGAGTAACTTGCTTAGTTGCTTTGAAAGGAGTACTCCCATCTGCTTCCTCATCTTCATCTCCAAAAGCAGATTTCTCTTTCACCTCCCAATTCCAAAAGCCCCAGGCTTCCAGCTTTGTGTTCCCTACCATCACCCACGTCACAATGCAGTCTTCTGAAAATCAAAAACGCTTTGGCTTTTATGTTGCCCATGATACCATCTCCTATAGCAGAATGAGCACATGGATAAAGTCATACATACAAATCCTGCATGTCAAACACTTAAAAGAGTTTTACAATTCAGTTTATGTTGGTTTGGATTATTATTTTTTTTAAGCTGCAGAATGGATGTGTCTTAGGGTTCCACTCAAGGCTTCAGAGGAGAGTCCTATCATAAATTCTGACACCTATTTCCAAATTTATAGTTTATAATCCCAGTCCCATTCTCATCTAATCACTAGAAAAGAAGCTCAAGTGGCCCAGTTCGCACCTTTTCTTGCAGAAGCTCAACACTTCATATTTTTCTCCTTGTGTTGATTTAAACATGGCTGAAACACACCTATGCAACCAGACTTACAACACCTATACAATTCAGCAGATAGAATGATCAGGAAACACAGCAAGTGATTAGAAGTTTAGCAAAGCAATTGAAAACTAGTAATGAGGATTTACAGTGTTATTATCAATTAGATCTAGATCTGCTATGTGGTAGTGTATGACGTTCCAGTTAGCACGTTAGAAGAGGTTTGCATTAATTGGAAAAATAATGAATCTCCCAATTGTTCAATTCAGCAAATCAGCAGATGAACAGTTATCACAATTTATTCTGTTGCTTGGCTAAGGAATACCTCAGACAGCAATTTAGAAAAGACATCCATTCCAAACTCTAGTCAATAGTGTTTGCCTACTTTAATAATTGAATAATGAATTATTTGATCATATATGCCTTCCTATATAAAGACCTAAGAGGTCTTTAACTCCCAAAGCCTTGGTTAATTATCTCTAGGGTTTTGGCAATGCTACTAAAACTTGAAATATATGTGAAAACAACTTTTTGCATGGTGGTTATGGTGTTCTCTTAGCACACAGAGATCACAATAGAATCCTATATTCAATACATTTTAATTCATATGGGGGGGGAGAGAAGTGCAGCAGAATGTTTTCCTTAGTGATAAAGAATCAAATACATACACCATGATAAATTCCACATTATATATATAATCCTGACTTGCAGTGTAAGTCTGTTAATGTAATTCAGAAGTATTGAGTAATATATTCACAATAGAAATAAAGATTAACCAGATATCAGTGTTAAAGATAAAATATTTATGCACAAAGTAATTTCCTGCCATGCTGCCCTATTATTTCAGTTTGTAGGGGATTCACCTGAACACATGCAGATTTGGACCAACAGGACAGTCCTGAATCTAATGCAAATTAGCTGAATCTCTTGAGCCAGCAACACTGACTTTTAAGTCTCAAGTACAGACTCCCATTAAATTCTAACCTGTGACAGTATCTCTAAAACATCTGGTTAAACTCCAGAGCCCAGGAAGGTTATTTCCCAGAACTGACAATTCACCAATGTCATTATCCCTCAAACACTGAAAAAAAGTTCAGAATTCATCTTCATTTCAAATCTTGTAAATATGACAACATAATTCAGGTTTAAATTAGTTACATGCTGCAAAATAACAGTGTAATGCTTAACACAGAAATTAAGCATTCAACATACTGACAGGCTTTTTTTTTTTTTTTTTACAGGCACCACCATAATACTGTTGTCTACTCTGTTTTGATTTCTTGGCATAGGTAAGCTGTTTGGGTTTTGGTGGATTTTTTTTTTTAAACTGGTATATGAACACTATTATCTGGGGAAAAGTTAAGAAATTGGCCTTCAACATCAAAAATTCTACATGCAGAGTACAAATAAGAGACAAAACACTCAATGTAGAAAAGGGGAATTAGAAAGTTATTGAGAATGGGGAACTAAATTTCTTCACTTACACACATTTCTAAGAGTTTATGCCAGTGCTTCAACATAATGGATTAATGCCTCTGGACAGTTTTGTCAATCACATTGCTTGAAACAAACTACACACAGCTTTCATAATACCCAATAACTCTGGAATCTCTCAGTGGAGAACTGTAAACAGAAATAAAAGAAGCCATGCCTTGAACAGCTTAAGTATGAAACCAACTTTTTGTTACCTTCCTTTTTAGATAACAGACACCTCTTTCCATATTATAGACACACAATACTAAGCAAGAAAAACAACTGACAAGAAAAACAGAACTCCATAGTTCTACCAGGCTGCATTTAGGATATCACAGCAAGTCCTTCAGCAATACAGAGTCAGCAGCTATGAAAGAGATGGCTAGAATGTATGAAGCAGAAATAGATGCAGCAGACTTCTGTTTCTCATTGAAGCATTTTCTGATATTAGAAATACAGCTGCACTGCAGTTACCACTGCACTCTGAAATAGCCAGGACACCTGCAGTTGAACAAATGCAGTATTTCTAAAAATTAATTTACTTTCTGGGAAAGTCTTCAGTATTAGTCAGTGAGGCTTCAGTACAGAACCACATGCTACAGGCACAAAGATTTCAATATCATTTGGACTGATATCTAGTATTGATTCTGAGGAGACACTGAAGTCCACTCAAAAGTTAAAGGCCCATTGTTACATATGCTGAAAAAATACATCTTGTATCTGTAAGACTACCAAGTATCCCACAAACAAACAAATCTATTACATTAATTTATTCATATATTTGAGGTACTTAATATTTGGTTTGACTTTTTTTAAAAAAATCAGATATCAAGACTGTATTGGTCACATTACTCTATATTGTGGTAAAAACAGCAGGGGGACCTAGAAATATAAGAAAGCTCCCAGACATTCATCCCTTCCAGAAGCATGAAGGAAACTTCTGAATTTGAAGGAAATGTCTTTTGATCCCACACACCAGCAGTGAAAAGCATTTCTTTATCAGTATGAAGTTTTTCATTGGTAATCACCCCTTGGTTTGTGTAGTTAACAAGCAGAAAGATCAAAATCCTTTAGAATGTCTTTAGTCTCGCAGATGCTTTGTTTAGTTACCTGCACCGTCCTATTAAATCAATCCCACCATGAACATGATGCAGTTCAAGGGTCTACAGACAAGTGTTTTACTGCAGAGTTGCAGTTGCATAGAAATACAGGAGCCTGAGGACCATCAAAGCTTCAACTAGTTCCTTTGTGCTGTGACAACACTCCCTCATTTATTTTCACCACTTCTTTCCCTCCATTCCCCACTCTTGCTGTAAATAAGTGTCTTTTGGCATTCTTCTTGCCTTCTGCCTCCAGCATCTCTAATGGGGTAGCTATTTACCACAGTGCTGCTAATAAGTTTGCTGTCATTTTGTTACTGGTTTATGTGGTATCTACTTCAGAGATTTTTCATTTGCTGGCAGGAAGTCTGACAAATGTGTCCTCAGTGAGGATTCTCTTATTTCCCTCATTGCTTCCTGAAGAAGTTAAGACATGTATAATGATTCACAGATTTTTTTTGCAGAGTGCTTTGGGCAAATGTGTCACATTGAGTTATTCTGCTCTCTGACAAATACTTGAACCTGAAGAAAAACGTTAAAGCCAAGACAGACAGTTTGAAAGTAGTAGATCCTTGGAGGAACATAGGAGAATAGCAGCCTTGAAAAAAAACTACAGCCTAGGGTAGACACATTAAAAGTCCAGGCAAATCTTGTCACAAACATTGTAAGCATATACAGCATGGTCATGAAGGTGATATGTAGCAGTTATTTTGGAGAAAAGGGCAATTTTATCAGCCTCAAAAGTTGTCTTCCAGTACAAACTACCACAGGAGATTCCATTATGACTCTTCAGCATTCACAGTGCAGGTGCTGTCCTGTTCTTACAGCACTGGGGATATTATGATTTTAAGTGTGTTGCTCGAAAAAGGAAGGGCATAGTGTCCAATATTTTGTAGGATTGGTACAGCAATGGGATTTCAGAAGCAGCAAATTTAGGGTTCTGAACACTTCCTTTCTATAGGACAGTCATGTTGTCAAGTCTACTTTTCATCGTTAATTTATTAAGCAGAAAGGAAATCTGACACTACTATAAGTTTTGAGCCAAGACTCAGTCTACAGAAAGTACTCTAGCGTTGCAGGTTAGCATAAGCACAGAGATTGCTATAACCTGTTAGTTTAATTCCCCATTCCTGCCTTCTTAAACAGCAGTGCTCACGATGAGTTTCTTTCTCTTTGGTAAAAGGAGAATCTGTAGAACACCAGAGTAATGAAAAATAATTCCTTACACACCTTTATCAGCATAGTCTTTTTATCTCCCTCGATGTCATTTAAACATTAGGTAGGAAAGGTGCTAGCATAGATTTTTTCAAGATTCTTTTACTAATAAAGATCTGATTCAGTGCTATTCACTGAAGAAAAAGTGAGCTGAAACATTGCAGTGAGCAGTACCTCACATTCACCAGTTCAAAAGACTGACTGTATTCAACACACAGCTAAAAAGATCACCACAAAAACATTTTGATTTAACTAGTCAATTCTATTCACATGTACTGTATTTTGTGTAACATGCATATATACTATATAAGTAATTTACCTTGTTACAATTTCTTACTGTTATGACTTAAGTTAGTATTGTCTTGTTTATGTGTATTAACCTCAACTTTAAGAGCCATAGTGCCCAAAACAAACAGAAGTTTCAGAAGAGGCTATTAAACTGGCATATATTTTTTGTACCCCTACTTATAGCAGAAAGTTTATTCAGGGTATTTCAGGAAGCCAGAGTTACATTCTAACTTACCGTATGCATCCTGACTGAGCACTAGTGTGCTTACAAATGCTTCAATTATATCAACTGATAAAATAGAGGTATGGAAGTAAAATGGTCCCTTGAATTATTTTTTGTCTCTTAAGTAACTTGTTTAATCCTACCTCTAGAAGACCTAAATTTATGGACAATGATGGCTTTGCTGGATGAACACTAACATGAGATAAGATCCTGCCATTGGCAAAACTTGTTTGGTCTCTGACAGTGCTCCATACCCAACTTACCTTTTGAGTGTTCATTCAATAAAATAAAACTTTTGGAACCAACCTGTGTCAGTCCTGAAGTACTGAGTTATCACACTACTGCATTCAAAAAAATGCTTTGTGAAAATAGCATTGATTTCTTTAACAAATATGATGGCACAGAACACAAATTAGTTAGATAGGGCTTTTTTTTTTTTAAAAAAAAGCTGTACAACTATTTAGAGTCCTCCAAGACTGACAGAGCTGATAAATGCAGAAGGGAGGTATTAAAAAAATACTACAACAATGACAATACAAGTATCCTTATAATTTCAGCTTTATCATTAACACAATGCATCAAAAAATGTTGAATACTTTGATTCCTAGAAGCAGCCCCAAAAAACCACCTGGGTAGTATATCACTGAATGGCCATGAATTTGAATTATAAAACATTACCAGAAGTGAACTAGAAACTCTCCAGTTTCCGTCACGTGAACCCACTCTTCCAAATCAATTGTGTTCTAATAATCTAAAGACACCTGCAAGAAATATTCCAACAACCTTGAAACTATAAATTCAGATGGAGAAGTGGAACACAGACTGGTAAAACAAAATGTAGTTTCAAAGCCTTAAGAATAAATGAAGGTTTAGAACGTATTATTTCAATAAGCTTTAATTCAGGCCTACCATGTTTTACAACTGCAACTTGATTACCTTTCTCCTCATTGTTGTTAGCTCACACCCTTTATCTCATCTTAAATTTGCTAGTAGCATTTTAGGTAAGGGCACTGTCTTCCTAAACTTGATGTAGCATTTAGCACAACGGGTACTTCAATGCAATTTGGGCTTACGACTTCATCAACATACATAAACATTGCATGTTTTTGTATAATCTGAGCATGCACATTTTTGCAAATTCAAGTTTTTGCAAACACACAAGTATTGGGCAGTTACCTATACAGTAAATTTATTCAAACTGACATGAGCTCCAACAGGGCCATCCCACAGTGGCCAAAACCACAGCTTCTAGAATTTTATGACTGCATACCTCATAATCGAATTCCTACAGTCCGAAACCTCTTGAATGAGCTTCAAAGTTGTACTAAGTAATAATATCTTGGGTTATTAACTTTACCACTGCCAGCATGCCCTCATGATTGGATTTACTTTAATTAACATACACTAGTAATTAATGGCACACTTTACACAAAGGACTACTTTAGCATATTGCCAGTTCCTAACAAATGAAGCAATCTCAAAGTGCTTGAAGCAAGATTCTAGATAATCTGTTGAAGGTGAGACATGCAGAAACAAAAAGGCTAAACCAGGTTTTCTTTTCTTAATTTAGATGTAAAATAGATTTAACTGTCATGATAAAAACACGGTTCATATTTTATCACATTTCTTTTGATTTTTGCAATACTAAATTTGATTAATAATAAAAACTTAAGCCTGCATCCACTAATTCTATGCAAAGTTATTAAACTACTGGATAGAGAAATACTAATTCTACTACAGCAATCAGAACACCAAAAAAGAACTCGGAAATAATCTTACTAGCATCCTACTACCTCCAACAGGTCCTTTGCCATAACATTTGTGTTCCAACCGCTTTCTCTCCTCACTCATGTTTTCAGAAGTTTCAACTTCTGGTGAAAGTTTGAGTCAAACTTGATATCTACCAAGGGATCTATCAAAACCACTTTATGCAATCTTTCACAAGCTTTTGAGGAAAAGAAAAAGACTAAAAACCTCCAACTATCAAAAATAAATTTACACAATAAGTACAGCAACATCGCTTAAATAGAAAAGTAATTTTCTAAATACTCTGCTCCATAAAAATACCAATCTATACACTGACTTTGAACTTGAAGACTGTTTAAATTTCCTACTTTGTCTAAAGTCAACAGAAATTTCTTCTGCAGTCAACGTAGCATTTAGACACTACATTTTAAGTGGGTGCTCTTTGGCAGAACTGGATAAATTATCTGAACTGACTGTAAAACAATGCATTGACACAAGATGATTTGATTCTAGAATGAAGTATCAAGTACAGCTGATATATAAAACAGTAATCCAAAAGGAAGCTCAAAGGTAAAGCTCATTTCTTTGACTCTCCCTTTTCCATCCTGAAAGCTGAAATGTTCGTTATCACAAGTGTTTTCACTGGCAGAGAATGGGAGAGGCTAAAGACCTAGGAAGAACAGAAAATAATTTCAGATACCAGATTTCTTTTGGATGATTCAGAAAACCATCTGTCTGCCAGCATTAAGAACAATTTACTTTGAGAGTCATCTGTGGGAGACAACAGCACCTGAAGTCTGGCAAAAAGTGCTTTTTTCTTTTAATGACTCATTAGCTCACTTTCTCCTCTGAGAATAATAAAGCTTCCATTCCTGTCTTCAAAGAGAGGATTAAAGCATTCACAGAAAGTGAGAGAAAAACGTCAAAAACCAAGGGGACAGCAAAGAACATGAAAAAACTGTTTTGGAGAAGGATATGCACCACATTCCCCCCACCTCTTGATTTTCATATTTATTTCTTTCCAAAAGCCTGATACCTCAACAGTGATGAAGGATTCATCTGGAGATGTTAAGTATCATGAACAGGTGGGTGGGAGTCCTTCAATCATCTGTAACCAAGGAGAAATCTCAGAACCACTTCAGTAAGTCTCTGAATGCTGGTCTATGCACCATCTCTAGGCTTGCAGGCAGACTCTGACAGCGCAAAAGAATATGCTCTACCCCCACTTGTGAGCTTTGGTTTTTTCTTCGCAGTCTAGAGTTCTAACAAGGAAAGGTCCACTTAGACATATAAAAATGTCAGTGCAGTGTGAAGTACTGTAAGTTTATATGTTTGTGACCTAGGGAACAATTATCAGTAACACAAATAGTCATAGAAATTATTTACATGTCTGACATCAGAAATTAAGTGGTTGTAGAAATTCAAAACACCTGACTAACAACCGAAATCCAGCTTGCATAAGTACAAGCCAGAGCTGGAAAATCAGTTTAAGCAGATAAAGTTAAGGACAGGACAAACTCTAGTAAAAAGTTATATGAATTAAAGTAGTCACTACAGGAACCATATATCAAGGTAGCCAATCTGCAGACATGGCCAATGATTACAATGTTTTCTGTCAGCCTTCAGTACCAAGAGATATCATAACATGGGATCAGTCCATTGCCACACTACTCTGATCCTTTCCACTTTACTTCAATATAATCATCCTTGATCCTGACTACCCAGAACAGTGTATACTAACCAAGATAATGCTGACATAACAAATAAGCAACCTAGCGCTGAAACCACTCATTAGCAAACAATGTATTTGAATGCAACATCTGACAATGCATTTCTGAAGTACACTCAGACATAAATTATCAGAAAGACATTATATCTCCCCACAAGTGCAGCCCCTCCATGGGTTAAACCATCAAGTCACCTGACCCTGGTTGCCACAGCAACAAGTATAAGCACCAGCCTCTCACTGAACAGAAAGTTGGCTCTGCTCCACCCCAAACCAGGACAGCATTTTAAAGTTTTATGCACTTTAAAACAGGGGTTTCTTTAAAAGTGGATGTTGGACAAACCCATCCATCAGGCTGTTGCAATTTCAGAGGACGTGTTTGTGGATAGATATGGATGCATTTGACATCAATTTCTGAACATCTTTGCCAAACCCTGTTAGAAATGACCTCCTACATGGAGCTAGTGGCTGACCCAGAGCTTCTGGGTAAGTGATCTGGAAGCCACTTGCCAGTTAGAACCATAGCGTAATCCTTCCCCTTGACAAGACATATATTTCAGGAGAAGCCTGACAATACCCAAGGGTTTTCAATCCAGGAAATCCAAGGAAACTGTCCACAGTAGAGTAACTAATTCTCTATAGCTAAATGTAATTTAAAACTTAATGTAACATAGTTTTTATACATATTAATACTAAAAAAGTCAAACCAGTTTCATATTTCTGCTCCACAGGCACTTGCACAAATAATTTGATTTGAGCAAGTGGTACAACGTGACATGGAGAAGTGATGAAGGCAGCCAGTTTCAGCATGCCCACATGTACAGGCTTCAGTGATGCACATGGGCTATTTACTCTGCCCCGGCCACATTAACAATGAACAAAGAGTCAGCTATAATTAGTTCTTCAGTCTTTGTAGCAAGACTTCCATAGGTTTGTGTTTGGGTGGGTTTTTTTTTTTTTTTTTTTTTTTTTTTTTT
>VWZL01003475.1:0-33648 GCA_013396915.1 Stercorarius parasiticus | reverse complement strand
TTTTTTTGTGGTTTTTTTTTTTTTTTTTTTAAAGAGAGTGAGCAGAATTAGAAATGGTTGGCTACCTTACAAAAATAATACAGATGAAGTCTGACAGGAATAAGAGTGCTAAGCCCAAGGCTCTTGCTGTAATCGCAACATCAGGCAATGGACAGGCTGATTAAAATCAGCATTTTCATCTGAGTATTTCAGCCCTCCAGGACATGGTCCAGAGACCAAATTGGTAGAAATTAGTCATGCCTTGCCTATTACCCCAAAGGCACAGACTTGCATGCAAGAATTTGAACATATAACTTGAAAAACCTCACTGCTGTCCAAAAAGGCTGCTATCAAAGAAAAAAAACCCACACAGATTTATAAAGATCAATATTTCTTGCATTTCTTTCAATAATGTTTGCATTGAACATATTGGCTCTTATTTAACATATATCCTACATATCTCGGCGTTACAAATGTATACTTTATCATGTTTTAGCATCACTACACTATGCACAGAAAAAATGCAGACAGTAACTTAACTTTTAAGAAACTAATTCAGCTTGAAGAACTGGAAACAGTATCAGGTACACAGTTTTCGTTTCCACTGTATTATTTTTATGTGTCAAAGTACTGAATTATATAGATAAGACAACTAAGTATATACAACATACACAAGAAATTGCATCATCTGTATATATCTCGAAATTGTAGAAAGAAGAATATGTTCCTAAAACCAGCTAAAGATATCATGATTTTACTTGAAAGGAACATTTTTCTTGAATTTTTTTCATGTCAGGCTTTGCGTGTATCAAGTGAAATCCTAATTAGGCATAACCTTTTCTGATCACTTGAGGGCCAAGGCATCAAGTTAGGTGGTTTATTAATTCCTTAAATTTGCATTATTAAGTGATTAAGGTTTGGTGCTTAAAATTTTTGGAAAAAATTGAGGCAATGATTAATCTAGTTTTTGAAACTCCTAACATTAGGCTATGTTTTAAATGTAATATAGAAATTACTGAACAGCTTCCCGAGTTGACAGATAATGCTACATGATTATTTAGCCTCTTTCAAAGCCAAGGAAAGGTTATGTTTACTAGACCTTTTTCCCCCCTCTTTTAGTCTGTAAAAAACCAATAATGTCTCAAATCCAGCAATATTTAGTTTGCTTCCAGAATCATTATTTGAAGAGCCACCAACTTCCTGCAAGAATCTTTCCTTTAAAACAAACATTAATTTGTCAAGGGCAGATTAAAATAAACTTGCTCTTTGATACACACAATAAAAAAAAACTTCCTTTGTGAATACACACTAGTGTCCTCAAAGCATGCCTCAACTAAAAACAAATGGTAAAAGCCTGGATTGCATGTTCTTTCTTAGAAATACCGAAAATTATATGCCAAAAAGGGTTTAATAAGATTACTTTTCCAAGTTTGCTTCTAGTAGCAATGTCTATATTCACCAAGATAAAGCAAAATGCAGAAATATCACGTTAACACTAAATGAACAGTAAAGTCAACCAGTCAAAAACTGGTTTTCAAATTTTTATCCTCAATTTATAATTACTCTAGTAAGTACTTGAGAAGGCAGGTGTTCAGTTATTTAAAGTAGAGCTGTTGCATGACAATAGTGCATTACTGCTACAAAAGATGCAGCCTTTACTATACTGTTTACACTCCTCTCTCATGAATAAATATCATAACCAATCAATGCTTGCCTGAGAAGTGGGCTACCATCATAATAAATCACAACTGAAATTAGAATCCAAATTAGAAAGAGTTACATTTTGATGATCCATGATATTTAAAATCACGGTGCTTGATAGTAACTGTCAGCACCACAGCATGATGCACAGTATATGTAAATACAGAGGGAAGAAAGTAAGAGTAATTTCATTTCCAAAGAGCTTGCCTTAAACCAATTTTGAAGTGTCTAAACAGGAATAAAGTCACAGAAAGACTGCTGTAACAGCATTTTGAGTATAGGCTGCCTATGTGCACAGTATAACTTCAAATATTATTCTGGAAAAGTGAACAGTTTCACTTCATTTATTTTAGAACATGGAGCAACAGTTGTATTGGCTATTAGTTACATCACTATTTCCTCAAATACTAGGAAAAATTGAACATGCTGTCTAGCTCTAGGCTGGTTATCCCTAAGTATCATTAATCAGCTGCTTACCATTTACAGTACAGCAGTTCATGAGGCTTAAGTTCACTTTGATATTAGTGATATAACTATGATACTATCATACTCATTTTGTTTCTGACCCTAATGTTAAAAGGAGATCAAAGAATATTTAAAGAAAAAAAATTTTTTTAATTTCTCCCAAGCAATTTAGGGACTAAAAAAAAGTTGGTTTCCAGGCAATATTTTAGTTGGTACATTCCACTAAGCAATTACTTTCTATTTTACACAGTTGTGAATTAAAGACATTGAGGCAAGAATATAGTTTTTCAACAAAATAACTCATCTGTAAAGATTATATTTAAGGTTATAAACTGAGGTTGTCCACCAAGCTATGCCCTA
This sequence comes from Stercorarius parasiticus, assembly GCA_013396915.1. Taxonomy (NCBI): domain Eukaryota; kingdom Metazoa; phylum Chordata; class Aves; order Charadriiformes; family Stercorariidae; genus Stercorarius; species Stercorarius parasiticus. The sequence goes on along the minus strand of VWZL01003475.1, from coordinate 31,143 downwards.
CAATATCTTTGCTACAGCAGCAATAGGATTATAACTCTTGATTTTCATAAATCTATGGCAAAACTTAGAGATCTGGAAATTCCCTCTTTCACACAGTTTGGACTTGTCAATAAGAACACAATGTTGCTCTAAAATGGGCTGTTGGTCAGGACAGTTGGCATTTCAGAGTTTGACAGATAAAACATTAATAGAGGCTTTTAGAGTGCTGGTCACTCCCTTGTCATTCAGAAAGTCTGGCCTGTATCACAAGTATGTATTTCTGAAGAAACAGAAGTTGAACCTACATGCTCTCCAATGCAAAAAAAATATCTGTTGTCTAAAGAAAACAATCATCATCTTTTCATCAGAAGCTTGTTGTAATTTCAATAGGAATGCTAGACTGAGTTGTTAAGAGTTTTTAGTCTACTGGGTCAAAAGTTGAGCTACTGATTAAGTATTTCATGAAATTAGGGGAAACTACCCAGTCTGGAGAGCTGCCATAGAGCACAGATTTAATCACTGTTTGAATTACCTCTTCCGAGAATTCTTGATTAGAAAGTTACTTTTGATCTCCAGCCAGGGTGAGATTTCTTGATAAAAATGTGATTCCATAATACACAAAAATTGTTATTAGAAAAGCTAGCATGCTTGTCCAATACAAGTACATGAATTATGTTTTTAAATTATTAAATATAGAAGAAAAATTTTCTAAGGGGCATTTACTTGTACTTTTTTTTTTGCAGTATCACTAAATTGACAAGTTTATGAAACCAGTATGATTAAGTGATAAGCACATTCTTCTTGGACAATGGCAAGACGCCAATTAAAACAGGAAATTGAGGGATCCAATTCACTGCCTTTCTCATTTCATAAGAAAATTTAAACAAGCAAAATCCTGATTGCAAAGAATCTACCATTAAATAGAAGTTACTTTGCAGAGACTACTCTATAAACACCATGATGTAATCAAAGTCAGTTATGACAACTTTTGAAGGATCAAGCTCAAAATAAGCAGTGCTTAATAACTTAGAATCAATCTAGAAAAAAATAAAGGCTTATTTACAGTTTATTAATCTTTTTAGAAGAAAGAGATTTTGTAAGGGACAATGCATTTCCTATATAAACCACCAGATTCTGCCAAAGTTTTCAACTATTCTTCTCTAACAAAAATCAAGCTAAGGTTTTTGATACAACCAGAGAAGCTAAAGACTGAATATGTGATGTGACATACTAAACCATTAAGCATCTAGCCTCTCTGTTGTGGATCAAGTCATTAAGTTCAGAGCTAGAATGAAGACAGCAAACAGTGTCCAAGTCTCTCCAGAATTGAGACAATTCAAGAAATAAGCAAACAGGCTTCCTGCTCTACCCCAGCAGCAGAAGCAGATTTATTTCTATACTATATCTTACTGCCAAAGTAGTAAAGGGAGCCTATGCAGCTACTGTTAAGAGATTACAGCTTTTAGGAAGTCCAAACAGAAATTTGTTTTACAAGGTGTATTTAAAGGTAGGCATAATGAATCATCACTGATGACAAGGGGTTTGTCTTGGTGTTTTGGGGATTTTTATTTTTATTTTTTTTTGGAGGCAGTTAGTTATTCCATCTGTTGAACAATGCAATTGGAGGAGAGGAAGGAGGCAAAAAGAGTAACCTTTCTACTTCTCTTATGAAAAATGGTTCTATTTGTTACTTCGCCTATACTCTGTACCTGACTCAGGCCAGTAAACTGCATCCCTCCATCTTCATCAACTAACAGATAATGCCAAGAGCATATGTTACATGTCATAAATGCGGGCTAGCATCACAGATGCAGATCACCAGCTCTCAAAAAGTTAATACATTTTCCCATACGCATTGTAAAAGTATTTCTACTGGTAATTCTAGATACCATAACTGTATTTGAGTTTTCAGCAGGATGACCATTTGTTCAATCCTAACAGAAATAGTTTAGTTGTATTTACAAGAGATATTTATACTGGAAAGCAGTTTCAGATTCTCTGGTTTCTACCTTTAAAGCTAGCATGATATTTTCATTCAATATATTCATTTAAAATCATTACTGTTTTCTGCCCAGAGTCCTTCTTTTGCACTTCATCTTCATTTTAATGAGATGAGAACAAGTTATTTAAGCAGCTATAAGCCACAACTGAAGTTTTGACCAATTGATAAGAAAGCTAAAATATTTTACTGCAGAGCCCTAAGTCTTCAATAATAATTGTCTACATAGCATTTAAATAACTGGTCTGTTGCAAAATAACTACTGTGTTGCAACATGTCATCTTTAAGGTAAGCCTCCAGAACATTGCCATAAAATGAGTTTTGGACTGAGAGAAAGCACAATATTGCAATCCTTTGTATTTAATCTTACAAGTTTTACTCCTTTGCACATCAAGTGAATTTAAATTGTTATTATTATGTAGAAGTACACTACAAGCTAAATTTCCTAGCATTACTCATATTACAAACTCTTAAAGAATCTAATATACATTTCCTTCACATAATGCTTTCCTGATCTGTTTCAAACAGTGAATTCTAGAAAAGGAGGAAGAGAGGAAGCATTAAATTCTCTGTACAGCCAGGCAACAGAAACAGAGAAACTTAGTTACCTGGTGAAATTGATTAAGTCTTTTTCCAAACAAATCTCTGACACAGGATCATTATTCCTTTTAAAGTAGCATAGGAGATTTCTAAAACACCTTGAAATAACAAGACAGTCCAAACCTTGATTCAGACTGCAATGGGTGTTTCTTCAGTAGCTAAATAGCTACTGAATTCAAAATCAAATTCATTTAATCAGGAAGCCACCCAATAGTAAGACTTCATTATAAACATTGATAGATATGTAACATTAAAAAGCTACTGCCAAAGGGCTTCAAGTTTTAAGTTTAAAACCTGTTCTCTGAATTTTGGCAAAAGCAAATAGAAGTCTTCTAGAAGTAGTGCCTTTGAGAAAGTTCAAGATATCACAAATATTACCATACAGAATTCCCATTTTCATTGACATCACAAGAATGTTCCATCACTTGTTGAATTATAAAGAACGAAAACATGGGATAAATAAGTAAGAGGTAATTTCACTCAATAGTAAGACTATTGTTGCTCATCAGGCTGTTTCCCAGATTGAATTTGTTTTTCCTCCTTTTATCAATTTCATAATCCTATACAAGTTTAGAAATAAGAAAGGTATTAAACTGTGACAAGCACAGCAAGGAATTTATTCAAACCAACTCTTGAGAAGGGCAATGTTGAAAGGACAGGAGATTCCATTATTTCTCCAGATCTGTTTGATAAGTCTTATTAACCTTTAACAGTTCATGATAATTGCTTGAGGCATTTATGTTCATCACTAAAGAATGATGGGGTTTTGACAGTGAGAAAGACATCTTACTGTCAAATGCAGAAGCTGTAACACAAGTATTAGTGTCATCTGATCAACATATACTTTTTACAAATATTCTGTTAAGTGTCCTGTCATTTTGTGATCCTGCTCTACTAGAATCAAGAGATATACACTACTCAACTAGTCCTTAAGTTCTGCAAATACATCCGTTTTTCTGAAGTAGCAATATAGACTTAAATAGCCTTTTTGTCTGACCTTAACTATTATTTTCCACCAAAGAGGAAGAGATACCTTGTCACAAAACATTGCTATAAGAACAGAGTTACTTATGCCCATCAAATAATTCCTCAAGGGAAAAGCATCATATTTCTTTGTAAGGCTTAATGAGACTTACCAAATTGAGAGGAAGACTTGGAAGAAAGACAGCTTATTAGTAAAATTCCTCAAGTGTTAATATGGAAAACTTTAATCCACAGGCGTACTGTAGCTAACCTCTGAAGATAAGATGCATAGCAAAACCCACCATAAGGAAAAGGGTCTTTCATATTACTAAGACAATTGCTACTTCCAAAGTTCATATTCTTCAACATGCACTAGATACAGGCATGCAATTCCTACAATCCAAAGGTCCAGAGAAAAGAGTGCATAACACAAAAGTAGGAGATTGAGCAAGTGACACCAGGTGTTCAGACAGATGTTTTTCCAGGTCAGACAATCCATTAGAAAAAAAAGTGGAAGACTGAACACTACTGTTCTTCCATTTACCACCAGAGAATTAAAAAAGAAAAGCAGCCATCACCAAGTCAGTGCCTCCACACACAAACTATGTTTTGGAATATATACCTAGTCTGGGATATGCACTTGCATAAAGAATGGAACAAAACATTTTCAGGACTCTGAAGCAACAGCCCCATACTCCAGGTTAATGCTTATACTTGCTTTGAGTGTTCATCCATTGCTGCTTCTACTTTTACCAAACTTACTCCCAGAGATTCTATAACATTCTAGTTATTTTAAAAAAATTTGGTCCCTACTGTTTGAGATTTTTTTGCTTTCAAGTTTTCAGTCAGGAAGCAACTGGCAAGTGGTCACAGTTACTGCACTGTTACAGAACGTTTATTTTGAATATGTTTTACTTGTCACATGACTAGTTACAGCACAGGTATACTCATATATATATACACTTATGATCTTCATCAACAAGAGAAGGGAAGACATTTGCTTTCTGCATTTCAGACATGCCATCACTGGTCCAGAGGCAGAGAATCATACACTTCATCTGCATGCAGTTAACATGAACTTCAGCACAACACGCACTGATGTTGAAAACCAGTATGTAGGTCAATATAAAGTTATAATCCAGCCCTTTGGAACCAGCATTTCAGTTCCTCATCTTAAGCAGTGTGGAATAGGCACCAACATTCTGCATGTTGGCAAGACAACAGTTTAAGCCATGCATTATATACTCATCATTTTTAAGCTGGTATCAGTTCAACAGGCGTTTGTTTGAAGATGAGTAACATCTGAAAGTCCTTTGCTATATCTAGCATAGCAACCTATTCTTTACACCTCAAGAATTGTTCTCCAGTGCTTCATTTCAGATATAACAATAAGCTTCACCAACAAATATAAGCTGTCTTCTGTCTGTTTTGAGTTGATTTCACCCATTTCTGATAAGGCTATAAGTTAATATTCTGTTTCTTGGAAGAGTAAATAAATAGTGTGAAAAAAGTTTGCAAATGCACTGTAAATAATTGATTTTATTTGAACTACTTAGTACTAGCAAATTCTGCCTCATTTATTTTAGAATATTCTTGTGTAAGCGTGGTATGGTTTTCTCACAGCTCTTCACTTGATTTTCATGAATATAGGAGCAAACCACTCTGCTGGCAGGACTGGTTATCCAAAACATCAGTCAAAGCTTTTATAGAAACACACAAACATGAAGGTAGAATTGAAATTATTACACTAGATGTTTGCACTGGATCATAAAAACACCCTCTCATCTTGCAATGACTTACTTACTGTACTTCAAATGTTGGCTTAAAAGGTGGAATGGGTAATAGAAGGCTCTGCATGGTACTTTTGCATTTGAACAACTGTGCAATGAACATACTAATTCAGCGAAACAAAATCCTGGTACACCCCACCTCATTACTTTGTAAATCAGTTTGAAGAAATCTGAAATAAAACAAATGGAGCTGAGTTCAGATCTCATTAAGTTTAACTAAATCTCTGGCTTCACATTTACTATGCATTCTTCATTTCTATGGGGAATGAACTAATAGGGAACCTTGTTTTATTTTCTCAATTCCTTTAAAAAGGGAAGAACAATACATAGTTTAAACTATTGCCTCACCTACCAACAAATTAAACGTTGGCACTCACTGCACACTTCTTAACATGAGGAACTAAAATACCGTTTCCAAAGGGCTGAACTAGAATTTTATACTGACCTACATGCTACTTTTCACCATCAATTTGTCTTATGTTAAAAAAATACAAGATGAAGCATACTAGGTTTGAAATGCCCTTCTCCAAACTCCCTAACAGAGACTTCTCATCTCAAACCCACCGCTAGAGCAATTCTTTGGAAATACTCAATAATTCTCATCATTTCAGATGCCCGCCTGGCATCCTAGCAAAGTGGAACTCAGACATCACTTACAAAAAAATATTTGTAGAACTAAATTCATTACTTGGAAATTTTTGTTACTTTGCACCCATTAGCTTTATTTTCTCAATGATATTAGAAACAATACTATACAAAACATGGATGCATTTTAAATCATTGAGCATCAATTTCACAGCATTTTTAATCATTTTTATTTTCAGCTTGTTTGTTTTGAGGAAATGAGCATTTTTAATCTATTTTATCATGCTTCTCCTAGTATTTACATTGTCTCTGTAGAGCTTTTAACCAATAACCTATGCAATAGACTAAATAAAGTCCCTTTAATTTTGTAAGTTAGGTGAAAAATAAGAGGAATAAAATGAAATCTTTAGTATAGCAAAAGTACAGTCTGAACTCCAGAAGTGTGAGCCATCAACTACAGCTATATTATAAGCCTTCCCAAAAGTATCATTCAAATGGAGTATTATTCAAATGCATTTAATTCAAAAAGCAGGAATTGCTTGAACTCTATTATTCTTTCCTGAATTTTCAGGATCTTTGCAGGCCTTTGGTTCTTTTGCATACTTTAGAACACTAAATCCATAGTATTACTCTTGACGATGCATAAACGTTTTGTGAAGCATTCATGTCAATCAGTGCAGTAAATGAGCTAAGAATGGAGTTTCTCTAATCACGTTATAAAGTAGATTTTGTTTGGGTTGGTTTGTTTTGTTTGGTTTTTTTTTTTTTTAAAAGGGAAAAAAATGTACTTTTTCCACAGTGCACAGCTTGTATTCTTTTGTGGCTGCTCTAGGAAAGGGAAAAAAAACCCCACACGAGTAGCTGAGCTTATTGCAGCTAAACAAATGAGTTAAAATGGTAAAGTCTTTATCATCTTTATCAAGCAAATCTTCAGAAAGAGAACTTAAAGAACATTAAGTGGCTAACTTGCTCACTGGCAGACTGGGAAGAAGGGACAAGACATATAGCAACCCCTTCTCTCACATGAGAATCATTAGCATTTACAAAGTCTTAAGCTTTGAAGGGAAGAAACGCTTCCAGACACATTCTGCAAAGGAAACCTTTCAAACATCAAGTGAGTGTAAGTAAACGATGTGCCAAGTCTGCTACAGAGAGAAAACCTCAATGCCAGAAAGTCTCCCTCCCCGTTCCTTGGAGGACAGAAAGAGAAAGACAGATTGTTGATGCCTAGTCCTGTACTGAAGTTCCCATAGAGTTCTTAACTCTTGATGTACAAGCTCTAGAAGTGTGATTCATCAGTTAGGCAAGAAAAATGATCGGCTATGGGAACTGACTTAATAGCTACACCATAAGATTTATAAGAATTTCTAGAAAGCTCTACTCCCACACCAGACTAAATGCTATGATGTTTCTGATACCAAACATCTGATCTGAACTGTCCTATCCAGCAAGCCTAGAGGTAAGGAACAGGCAAAAATCCGATTGCTTTGTTTCCCAATTCAAGTCTAACATGAAAGAAAGATTTTGATGTTGAAAACAAAGAAACAGTGTTTTAGAAAAGGAATTTAACCCAACAATAAGGTTAGGATAATCAAGCACGTAAAATTATAGATCACTGAAAGTTTTGCCAACATATCTGAACTTACAAACACTGTAACAGTCCATATAAAAAAGATATTATCTTTAGAATTTATTTTATTCTGCTATGCAGAGCCAATTCCTAACTTCCAAGGCCAAAGTAGCAGGTATAAGAAGGGAAAAATAAGTCTACAGAAATAACACTTGTCTAGTTTATATCCCATTCCTCTGTTGCATAAAATGCATGGAGAAAGAAATTGTGCAGAATTACTTTGGAAGAGATGGAATCAATTTCAGTCTAAACTGGCTTGTGAAGATAACCTGTGGAAGACAGTCTTACCCTGAAGCTTAAACAGAAACACACCTTGCTGTTAGTTTCTACATCATTTGATTAGTCTCTCAAAATAACAGCCTGTTAGTAGACTTATCTTAACTTCGGACCTGGTTTATCTGTTTTAAGAGCCATATTCCATGCTTTCCCTATTCTAGGTTCTATGCCTTCTATGTGCCTGTCTGGAAAAGTCTAATAAGTAAAAACTTATTTCTAAAATACAGATGACAAGTAATTCTTATGTGTACTCTCTTCAGTAGAATTACACCATTTATGAAGTACCTGAGGGGTCTGTTCAAGGCCCAAATTCACCAAGATCCTTTATGCAGTTAACCTAGACTTTAGGAGTAAATGGTGGGTCTAAATGTTTGCATACCACAGTCCCACATACTGAACATTTCAGTGACATAATCCATATAGGTCCTAACACAAATGAAATGGGGCTGTTTATCCAGCAAGATGCTACATCTCATTTCTGCATTAACAGCCCACAAACCTTAATATTATTGCTACATTTGTGGTAGAGTACATGCATATATACTTTCTAGGCTTGCAGCCTTGAATTTAGAGACAAGGGTATGTCTCATTACAGTTTTTTTATCTGCACAGGGAAAGTTAATGAACTTAATACATATCACTTAAAACTCAATTCTTGAGTCATTGAGTTTCCATTTACACAACCCTGGAACTGGCAGGCGTCTACATCCTGTAGTGATTATCTTATCTATCACTGAGCATAATAATTAATCAGAAAGTTCAAAAGAACATTTTTGCTCATCTGCTTTATTCATAATCTGACTGGAAGATTAAGACATGCCTTAATTTGCAGTTCTACAATAACAGTTCTTCAAAACTGATTAGGCAGTTCACTGAAATAATTTTAAAGCATGTGGATATACATTAAATCCAGTGATTAAGATTTCAGACACACCTTATTACTAGTTTTCTTCGAAAGTCTGAGTTTTCACTTTGCATAACAATCCTTGCTTTTTTAAGAGCATTCGACCTTTGTTGCCAGCTAGCACAGTTTACAGTAGTTAATACTACAATTAACATTTTATTGTGACTAAACTTCAAGCTGAAAGCTCTATGAATGCCTGCGAGCCACACAGACCGTGCTCCACAGGTCTTTCCTCTGACTTCAGTTGAAACAAAATAAGCATTAAGTAGCTTTGTTTTAAAAACTCAACATAACACCAACATAGAGCTAATCTCTCTAACAGATTGTATACACATTCCTTGCTGTTCCTGGAGCTCAATGGGCAAAAACTGTTCTGTTACTGCCTTCTAAGCTGTATTTCTTCTTGGCTTAATTTTTCAGCTCCTCGTCCACAAAACAAGGGTCTTTTGTTCAAGACCGTTCAGAGTTTGGGCTTTTACCCAGCCACCTTCATCTACATAGTATCTTCCCTTCTTCCTCTGTAACAGAAGTCAAGCCCCTACTTCCCATCTGTCTGCACCTCAGCTGTAGACACTCCTCCAGTGCGGCCTCCAGTCCTAATGAGCTAACTTGAGTCACCTTCTGCAGGCCCAGCTCCTGAGGGTGACCCCACTGCCCTACATGCTTGAGCTACTATACAGAATTCACACTAGCCATTACAGACTTTATTGCACATAAAAGGTAAAGGACCAATCAGTGGTTCCTCCAGTGCTGATGTGTCACTCAGCCTCTACATGACAGTAAACTCCAGCTGTCTCCAGGGAGTACGACTTAAAGGTACATTCTTGCTTCAGCCAAACATAAAAACAAGTCTCAACATGCACGAAATTTAAGACCATGCCAGAAAGCTCTAGGGCTCAGTTGTATATTCTGCTTCCTTTCTGGAAAGAGGACAAGACAGTATCTACTTTTCTAGGGCAGCCGAGTTGGTAATTCTGCTTAAGCAAGGACCAAGCTCTCTTGCTTGCAACTACTCCCCTCCCCCACCACCAGGACAGGTCCATTGCCAGGTGACAGCACTTCGAAGGATTAATATCATTTTTTAATTGGAAATACATACAGACACAACCTCCATTGACCATGGCAGAACTCCATTTTCCAAGTGTGCTACCATTCATGTGTTCAGTTTTCTGTTTATCTGCCTCAGCAGCTGACTCGTTTTCCCAATGCTGTTCTGTAGTTAAACCATGCCATCTTCTAATCATGAAGAAATGAGTCTGCCTTTTTAATAAGCACTTATTATTTGGACATCTTTTTTCCCCTGAATTAGGATATGGCAACACTAAATATTAGCAACCACATACAACCCCACTTCACAAGTTCATGCCCCTAAACCTTTTTCCTGTCGTAACATTTAGTACAAAAGGAATTGCACCTGCTTTAATTATAATACCTTCTAGCAAATCAATTTCAGGGAAGCAAGAAAAAACACAAGAAGCAAAGAAAGGAGTTTTGGGGTTGCAGTATAACAGGGTTGTTACTGAATTTTTTGTTTGTTTTTAATGTAAGCAGTGTAAATAACGGTCTGCAGCTCTAATTTGGTCACCTGCCTCCACCATTCCCTTACCTGTGCTCAGCAAACATACCAGAACTTCTGTTTCTGCTACTGATCACACACTTTTGAACCTGATCAGATTATTCAACAAGATAGATAGCTAATCCTTTTGGTGCATTTACACTTTCTATCAATACCACTCTAGAAAACCTTAATACATTTCTTTCTAGTTATCACTGAGCAGATTTTGTCTAAGACAAATCTTTTGCATATGTAAATTTCATTTGAACAACATTTAGCTCTATTTTACTTCCAGACATTGCTGTCAAGTGTTCAATAACACAGCTGCAGCATCTAGCTCTCCCACATTTATAGTCTATCAATGCCTGAGCTAGACATGCAGCTTTGAATCTCTCAAAATTTACCAAGTACTCCATCCATACTTTTAATTGTGTTCCTTCAGAGGTAAACATTATCTACATCCATGAACTCATGAAATTTTGATATTAAACTACAGGCTGTCCATAATCCATTTTGACTTCCAGAATAAAACATTAAAGAATCAACAAACTCTTACTTGGTTGTTGATGCTGCCTATGGACTAGCGGCATACATGGAATGTCCACCACAATGGACATCAATGTTTCTAACTTAAAACATGACACATTTTCCTGCAAAACATACGGTGCCAAATAAAACCTATACACAGCCTGAGAAAGTTTCCCCTCAAGGCCGGGGGGAACACGACTGAATTTCTACTTCATAATACCTCGCACCCATTTTCTGTGCGAGCTAGATAATACTTGATTACTAAAACAGACATTCCCTATGACTCATCTGATTATTCTTCACTTAATTTGAACACTACCAATAAGAAATAGTGACTACTGTGGACACTCCAATAAGTTGCACTTCTTACCATCTTTTATCCCACTTTAACCTTCACCAAAAGAGGTTACATGTCAGAAAAAATTAAGCAACTAGATTTTTACATTGAAGTAGTACAAAAAACAATGGCAAAAACCCCCAAACTTTAAACCAACTAGAAGACATTTTCCTACATAATTGAGTTCTTATTTCCAGATTTCTTCTGCATCAGTAAAAAAAAAGTTCACCATGAACATCATTAAGATACAGCTGTAATCCTCTGGCCTGAACCACAATTAACCAAGAATGACAATACCTTCAACCCCTTACCAAATGTATTCTCATATGTAAGACCCTAATAATTTAAAAAAACCCCATGAATTACCTTGCAGATCAGTCTTATTTTAATAGTAACATTTTAAGGACAAAACCCCAAATAATCAGTGTGTTAATATTGTTTTTCATCTGCAATACTGATGACTGAAGCATTAGAAGTTTAACATTCCTTTCTTAAACTGTTTCTATTTCACATAAGTATCATTTGTCTTTGGTGTTCAAACTAATGCTTTATTCATTGCTCCCTGTACAATACTGATTGACCTTGTAGATTAATCTTTTGTATGATATTATATAGAATTCTTTACTGTAGTTAAGTGCAATTATACCCTACTGTAGTTAAGCGCAATTATATCCAGAGAGTCTTCCATCAGTCCCCTTTGTTTCAGATTCATCACAATTTCCTTTTATAGTGACTCCACTACAAAATCATAGCGTGCAGGAGCTCTGATTTCACCCAGTTAGTTTTACCAGTTGAGATAGAAGAACAGATTCAATAATATAATTTAGATAATTCATAAAGATGAGGATAAATGGGTCATTTAAGATCCAGGACTCCCAATCATTTTCAATGTATATATTTATATATTTTTTAGTTTAAGCTTTTCTGTAGCCTTTTATTTTTCACATCTTATATGCTGAACTTCCTTCCTTTATTAATTTGAGTTATATCTTCCTGTCAAAAGTCAGGCCCTGTTTATAGAAAGATCTATACCCATGCCTATGTTTATACAACTACTTGCCTCCCCATCCTTTACTTGCTCAGTCCTCCAAGTAAGATTCATGACTGGTACCAGATGTATATAAAAACAGACACGGTTTCTTCTGAGAATAATAGGAAAATATAATACAAAATAGTATCAAAGAGAATTAGACCAATGCAACCTTTTTGCTTTGTATTACCCTGTATAACCAATGTCTACATGGAAAAAGTGCTTTTTAGCCTATTGTCTTATGTCTCATGTCCTTTTTTGACTGCTTTCTTCAGCCAGTTCTGCCTTCACAAGTTACTCCACATTCCAAACGTAACAGAGGAATGGAAACATTCTGCACATTACCCAAATGGCCCAGGATCAATCAGAATTACAATTCTCTCCTTTTACAATTTATTTCTTTTGGAACACAATTTACTCCAGGATGCTTACAAACAAGATCTAGAAGTACATACTCACAGGACTCTCATTTCTCCATTTCTATTTATACAGTATTTTAAAATAAGGTGGATAAGGGAACTACAACTTAAAGCTAAGGCTGGCAATATAGAAGTAAAAGAGCAGCTTATAAATCCTCAAAATACACTAAAAATCTTAGACTGTCCCTCCTTTCTCTGCTACAATCTAAATAGCAAGTAACTCATGAGCTAGACCTCCTCTGACATGAGAGATATTAATAAAAATATTTTTGTAGCCAATCCAGACTCAAGTCATTAGCTTGTTTTGCTGTCCTCACTTCACTGCTTTTCACCCCATATTTCTCAGGAGAAAACATCCTTCCCGTTCGATGAGATATATCACTACAAATTCACTATTTTTCTGAGAATAGACTGTTCTTATTCACAACATGGAAATATTTGTATGAGGCTTGCTAGCCTCAGTCTGGAGCAGAAAGTGCTTTGCACATCATCTTTATCTTCTCAGAAAATATTTGATCAGCCCTCAATTCTTCCCAGCACTTCCTGGGGGAAGGCAAGGTGGGAAGGTAGAGACAGTCCATAAAGCCTGACACATTCTTCTGAGAATTTTTGATTTCAACAGTTTAGTATTTGAAAAGCCCACTTTAAAGTGTGCTTAAAGTTCCTGAATTTCACTTTAACTTTTTTTTTTATTCTTATCTGTTGATTCCATAGTAAGGCTGCAATGCTGGTTTGAATCCTTTCAAGTAATGCTTGTTTTTAAATTCTTAGTTTAAGATAAGTTTCTCTTAAGGCTGAGATTTAGTAAAGATAAGATCCTTCAGGAAAGAAAATTTTAGATCATATACGAGAATATATAACATAAGAAATGGACTTTCTTTCCAGTCCCTGTTCCTTGTAGCTTATCAACAATCCATAACCAAAGTTTTTGATTGTGCTGCCTACTTAGTGCAAAGAAATTGTTTTAGAGTTTTCTTCCCAGATAGTGATTTCATATGCTACTAGGTATATAAAATCTCATCTTATGGTTCTGGAAAGTCAAATAAATAGATCCATCACCATGAACGCACAACCACAGAAGTAAACACGCTCCTTGATTTCAAAGGGAAATGTAACAAGTATTTATACTCTAGTCCTCTATTAACTTGTTGCTGCACACAACCCTATTTATGGGAAAATCCAATAAAGTCATTATAACAATTTACATTCAGCAGAGTGAAATCTTCGTTTACAAATACTTATGATTAAAACATACCTTGTTCTGTGTTTGCAAAGCAGTGGGAATACAAGTGTTGAAGTGTTTTTCTAGCTGCAAAGTGAAGACTTGTAAAAAATACGCTTGGCTTTAGTCATTTGTTCAGGAAATTCAACAACCTTTGCAAAACAAAACCTGCAGAATAAACAGTGAGGCAAATAGAACTGGAACGTTTTTCCTTAATGCACAAATCAGTGTCTACTACAGCATGGTCCACTGAAATTCACAACTGTTTCATAGGAACACATGCAGGACATCTAATCACTCAAACTCTCTTCTTCCCTGCATACAGCCTCAGAGCACCCGCTCTAGCTCCATCAAGGCTAATACTTCAGCATTCCACAGATACCTTCAGAAAGTTATATGAACAGATAAATAATGAATAAACAGAATTCCTTGGGATCAGGAAGTTTAAAGCTACAAACAAGTAAAAGTGACAGTCAAAGAACAATGTGTTACTCTTAAGTTTTTGGGAAGGAAGGAGTATTATAGTTAACGTAACTGTTCATAAAGTGTTGAAACAGCAGCATTAGCAGCAATTCAAAGTACAGTAATAACGGAAAGAGACCAATTTTTTTAATAACAAATGCATAAGACAAGACCTTCCACTAAGAATGACAGAAGACTAAGATTTGCAAAGTACGCTATTCTATTTAGTTACTTTGAAGAGCATAATGACAAGAAAGTGTTATTCCCCAGCAGTAACATGAATGCTTTGTCAACATGGAAAACAAACTCTGATTTTTCTTAATCTTAATACAAAGCTAAAAGTGCAAGCTAAAAAGAAGTCAAATTATTTGATGCAACTCTACATGAGCTTTTAGGATTTCAAGTCTTCCAGTTTGTAGTATTAACACAGCCAAGTTTAAGTAGTCTTAATTCAGAGATTAATAGCCAAGATATGCCAAATAGTTTTTACATGATAAGGCTGGAGAATCCCTGATTAGTTTAAAGTCTCCTTAATGAGGCAAATCAACAAAATAATATGCTAGTCTGCTCACTGTGTCCTTATCTGCATTTATCTTAAAAGACTCAGCAATTCCAGCAGTATATATGTTTAGTTTCTGAAACACTAAATACTTAAGAGCAGGCAGTCTTTCTTGGTCATGAGAAGGATAGCGTTTCTGGTCAAACCTTTAATACTGCTGTAATAATCAATAGAGTGATACTGTACATCCTGTAGCTTTAGTTTAGCTGATTTTGAACAGAGTAATACTTTATATAGTTTTTTTGGGTAAAAAAGGTCATATATTTTTGAACAAGTCTTTTCAGCTTATACATAAAGATATGGAGTGACTGATGAATATTCTACTTATGTTTGCATAAAATTAAGTTGAAGAGTTACTACCCTAGCTAGAACCCTTTCTGCACTATATATGTTTATGATATTTAGAGAGTGAGCATAATTATTTAAGTAGCACAAATTTAAGGCTTGAGAGGTCTAAACGTTCCAGAAATGAAATGAATACTATTACAGTCTCATATTCTCCACTCCCCATCCCCCTTTACCTCTTTGGAAGGGAGCTGCTAGCAATTACAGGTTCATTCTGTGGGAGTTTGTTAGGTCATCTAATGCTAAGGAATGTGGTTTTCCCTAGCTAAGTCTTTAATTATAAGAAACATTTACTTTTTCTCCTTGTCAAAGACAGAAGGAATTATAGCAGTATTTATAATCAGGATGTCCAACTTCCCTGTTAACTTAACAATGTGACAGGCAGGAGAACATACTGACCATTTTTGTAGAGTGCAAAGTCTACCTCCTCTTTACCTGTCTCCCATGCGTTTAACAGCATCATCTCAGACGCTCCTGGATTACCGCATAACCATCTTCATTCACCTTTGAGTGTGCTTAACTTAATAAGTTCTTTCTGTTAAATCAAATGAAGTAGATGTTAGTAGTACTCTACTGGGCATGTTCATTTCTCCAAGCTTTCCAATAAAGCTAAGTAAAGAAATAAGAATATACAGTCTAGTAAGACTTTTAAAATAAGACAATCTAGTAAGAAGTGCTTTTCCTAAGCAAAATTTAGTGACAAACAGCCAAGGGACAGAGAATCATAACAACAACGATAAGCACCATTCCTCCCATCTGAGCGTAACAGCTTCTCAGAAGCCTTCCTTTTAAATCAGCAGAGAAGCAAAAACATTAAGCATATAATAACTTACTTCTGTGCACTAAGTTCAGAGGATGTGCAAGCAGACTAGTATCAGAAAGAAACAAGGACAGATCTAGTCCATAGAGAAAGCACACAAGGAGACAAGACTAACTACAACACAGACAGGAGCAGCATCCTCACCAACAAGGATGCAGTCTTATAGACCACAGCAGAACATTCATTGTGACATCACTAGGCCAGCAACTATGAGACAAGCACTAGGTCAGGTCCAAGAACACACTGCGAAACTCCCCCTCCCCCCCAAAAAAAAAACGGTACTAGCTTTAAAGATGGATCTTAAATAGCTTTATGCAGAGGGTGTGTGGGTAGAGATCCCAGGAGAAGCTGATTTGGGCAATTAAGGCCTATTGGTGCACTCAGGGCCCTGAAAACTAGTTAGTTGAAGTTGACATAATTCCTTGAAGCTGAGAATAATTAGTTAACCTGCATGTTTTGACACAGCTGAATAATGTCTTCCCTGACAAAGGCACTAATTACTCCTACTATACTTGGGTTATCACAGCTATTACTAGATTTTCTCCAGCTAGTAGGAACATAGGTATATTTTGCAAGGCTTTCTCCGAGGGATTTCAACAAACTCCTCTGCGGATATACTGGGAGATATTTGTCAAGGCTAGTGACATATTTTATGCCTTCTGCACTGATATTTTCTACTGGATTTGATAAATCCAGTTTTCTTCAGAGAAATCAGAGAGCTGCTCAAAGCAAGCACAATGTAGCTTAAGCTGAGAGGTTGAGAGGAGTCAAGCTGTCTTTGTGTCTGTTCTGAACAAGATTAGATTTAGGCCTGTGTAAATCACCTTAGGTACAAATTCGCAGGGCTTGTGACAGAGAGCTGTGCACTATGGTTACACACACACATCATTCTTTCCAAATAGGACTTTCCAACAGGACTGTGTTAACGAGGCCTTAATTTGATGTAAAACTGATTTGACAAAATCAAAAGAAGCAGCCATTTCGGGCAGGTTCAGTGTTTTCAACAATGCTTCATTTCTGATCAACACAACAGGAACGTCTCTGTCTTTCCTTCCCCCTCTGAGAGTAGCACATCCCTCTGAAAGAATGTCTCTGCACAGCCAAATGAAGTGTGACTGAAGCACATGCAAGCACATTTGCACTAATATTAATCCAGAAGTAAAAACCCAGATATTGCAGGAGGGCCCTCACTATAGAGCATCACCTCTAGGATAGCTCTGCTGAGGATCCAGTAATTCACCTGATAAGTATTTTAGTGCTAGTCCAGCTAAACTCTGTAGTCACAGCTGTGGTCAGAGATGTTGGCCAGTTAACAGCTGACAGCATAAGCATGCCAGAGAGAAACCATACGGTCATGTCATGTTGTTACTTAGATATAGCATAAATACTTTCTGCACGTACTAGTCTCTGATTAATGTGTTCAAAGCTTTTTAGCATGTCTCCAACCTGTTTCTGAACCGTAATTAGGAATTAAACCTGAGGTCCCTTAGAGCTGCTGGGATCTCCGTGTGACTTTCCTTCTGGAGGCACAAAAGCATAAAAGTCTCTGTGATCGCTATTTCAACATTTATGTTAATTCAGTGTTAAGCTGGGCTTTCAAAGCCATTAGGAGGAAAGCAGTTACTGTTTGTCTACTAGAGCTGTTGAGTATATTTATTGAGTAAAAACATAGAAATGTTCTAATGAAATTTTCAAGCTACAAAAAGAAATATGTGTCATATTTGGAAGATGTTATATATGGCATTATATATGATCTGCTGGTGACTTTTTGAGAGTATTGTATGGACTAGGAAAAGATTTTTTGTGTTTTATTTATGACCAACTGCCAACTTTCCAATAATAGCAGAAATCTCATCAGAAGTGAAGCAATATTTTCCAATAGACCAAATTCCTCTGGAGAAAGTGTAAGGAAAGGAACAGTTTTCAAAAAAAACCCCTCTGATTTTTGAAAAGGAACATTGCTAAACTTTTGTTTAAATATCAACCTTAAGTTCTTCAAAATGCAGGAAAACTACAGAGGCCATGTATTTCAACTGCCATAATGTTTGCACGTCACCTACATGAGCTTACTCGTGAGAATTAATGTAGCACCTTCTGTGGAAGAAGTCACTGGAGCTTAAGCCACTGCAGAAGTAAATTTAAAATGAGACTCTTACAAGTATTTTTCTGACTCATGTACCCACAGACATATGCACTGATATGCTGAAAATACTGTGATACTCGTAATGATAAAGCACCTCAGAAATGTCCCAAAAATATACTTAAAGAATGACTGTATAATAAAGCAGCTTCTAGTAAAAAATACATGATTTTAATGCAAACCACATCTGAAAAGCCGTGACTCTGTAAAGAGCTGGGGTGTTATACACCAAATGAGTACAATGTCCACCTGTGTCATTTATAGCAAAATACTCACGTGCAGAGTGGCACGTTGCAACATAACAAAAGTACAGCACCTTAAAGAAAAAAGGGTTTTGGTAAAGAATATCAAAGCCCTGTGTGCACTAATAGGCCTTAACTGCCCTGAGCAGCCTCACCTGAAGCCTCCTCTGAACAAGGATTCCATATAAACTCAGGCTGGGGCCTGATTTAGCTCTGTTCCTGAGGGTCTGTGTGGTTTCCCTGGCTGGACTGTAGTCCTGGTGTGTCTGCTTGTCACCAAACTGCTGGTCCTACCTGCATGCCTGCTACTGGTGCTGGGGGATGGTGCCGTGTTGGTGAGGCCCCAGGCCTGGGTTGTGGTTCCCCTCAGCTCCTGGTTTGCTCCCCCTGAGGGAATAGCCCTGCTCTTGGTGCTCCCTTCTGTATAAACAGCACTCCAGCCTTGGTAATTTTATTTTTTTTAATGTATATGGGGTATGGCATTTGGGAGTGTGAACTGACCCACTGTCCAAAGACTCCAGAAGCCATATGGTAAAAGTAATTGTTGCCTGTTTTTAGCAGGTTACTTTCCCTATGTAAAATGCAGAGGAAACAACAGAGGCGGTAACAGCTTTCCATCAGGAAGTAAAGCCTGGAAAAGGGGAGGCTTTACGTATCACATGGAAGGAGTGGAAAAATAATTTAGCATGGATCAGAAAAGATAGTAATCGTTACCATAAAGTTTAATGCAATTTATGCAGGAGAGGTTTTACAGTTGCTCGTTGTGGGCTATTAAGCATAAGAGAGTGTGCAAATGAGCAGATTAAAAAAGCAGGTTTTACTCTACTTCTAAGGACTAAACTAACTTTTTCTGGGATGATGAGAGACATAGTCAGTGAGTCAATACTATTTATATTTCCTTTACAAGACATTAAAAGGTTTTCTTATGCTATTTATAGTGTTAAAATTAAAATAGTCTTATCTGATGTATACTAAAGCTTATATTCATTGAAGGATAGGTTACAATAAAGAAAGATAACTTTGATAAATGTAATTCTTATCTAATAGCCTCTCAGGGAAAAGAAGAAAGAGCTGAAAACTTATTTCAGTGCTACAGCTCAGATCTCAAATATGTGATTGCTATCTTGATTTCCACAGTTACTTGATCAAGCCAATTTCTGTGAAAAAGGTATGCTATTCTAGAAACGTCAAGTATTCTTGAGTTTTAAATGATAACAGGAGGATGGCTATGGGTTATTTTTCCCAGAAACTTTGTGTTCTGAGAAATACCTGTGTGCATCTCATGTTAGAAATCAGACTATTTCTTCTACTCTGTTTATTAAAGCTTAAAGAATATCATGCCCATTCACTCATAGGTAGAGCAGGGAAACTGCTTTTTTGTGTGTAAACAGACTTGAACTGAGTACAACAAGCTGTTGGTTAAATCTAAGCCTCAGATTGAAGATGCCTTTAATTGTACATGAAGGAAGCTTTTTAGATTGGAAATATGCAAAATGGATCATTTTTGCCCACTAGTGCATTAGACAATAACTGATGCTTTAGTGTCCAGACCTCTGCCTTCAAATATTGATTTCATGTGAAAGTTGGCACATCATATGAAATGGTGTTTTTGAACGAGTTTGTTAAAGTAAAACAATATCCATTTTAATGCAGGTTTTCTTTTGTTTTAATTCTGGCTTTGATTTGGCAAATTTGGTCTAGTAAGTTTTTTTGCTTCTGACTTTAAGGTCTTAATAGGACCCTTCTCTTTTCAGAAATGCAAAAATTGAAAGGATATTGAAAGGCCTGGGTAAAGAAAGCATAAAGATAGTATGACAAAGTGACGAATTAAGTATCTTTGTATAGAAATTCAAGGCAAAGAGACTGCTTTGCTGATGTGACATCTTGTTGGGCGACTCATTCTGAAAGCCCTGTATCTTTCTACCTTGAGCCTGCAGCACCTCTCTGGTTCCCCTGCCAGACTGACTGCACCAGGGAGTTCAGGAATTGCATAGGCTCCATCAGGCATATATCTCTCTGGATTCTACTACTCCATTTTCAGTTCATTCAGGTATTACAATATGAATGTAGATGAAGATTTCATTGTTATTTCTTTGCCAAATGACACCTCACATATTTGCTTTTCAAAGCTTGTATCAGCAAGAAGTTATTATAATATGCTTGATAACTTCTGCAGTGCTGACAGTAGCAACAATAACAGTTGTTTCTACACTGTTGTGATAGATGGAAACAGTTTTGTGTGCTCTCAGCTTTATGCCAGGTATATACCCTGGGGCAGGAGGGATCAAGTGTGGTGTAGGAGAGAGGCCCTGAGGCAGGTTTGAGGAAGAAGCTTGCAGACGCTGGAAGGGGTTTAGACTGGTGAGCTGCAGCTCATGCAGAGCATAAGCAGCTGGACAGGACTCTAAAGAACAGGAGGAACCACATAGAGACCCAAGGGCACTTAGTGGAGTTTGCTGCAGCTCAGTTAGTTAATTGAAATGAACACTGGGAGCAAGGAGCTGCACTGTAAAGACAATGGCTGGAAAAAAGTTCCTTGTTAACACTTTCATTTCTGTCTTCTATAGTTCACTAAATGTTTTTCTATTTAATAAGTTAATTATCCTAGACTATACAGAAATATAGTCCAGCCTTCTAGATATTCAAAGCCTTTTGGTCTTGGTTCCATTGATACAGGAGACCATCTTGGCAGATTCATTTCAAAGGGTTGGCCAAACTGGGTTCAATTATAGCTGCTGCTATCACAAAGGTTAAATCCTGATCCACCAGTGCCCCAGTGCAAAAGTTAGGCTTCTGTCCCATGGATGCCCCATGTGGAGGCAGGGAGAGGATTGTGGTCTGTGCGAGCAGGGCCCCTGCTCTGGATGATCCAAGGCCTCGGGCTGTGAGGTGCAGGTAGTGCTAAGCACACCTTTCCCACAGCCAGGTGGTCACTGGAGTGTATGGTCTGGACCAACATAGCATGTTGCCCATGTACCACAAGAGGTGTAGCTAAACTGACCAAAACATGATACCTTTAAATAAGGTAAAGTCAACTCACTCAATAAGATATTAGCAACAATAAAGGCAGGTACAGAAGGAGCAATTGGGTATAAGAAATTTATAAAGGGACTGCATTTAGATTTTCTTTCAGCAGAGGTTCTAAATACTGAAGTACCTATTTAACTATCTGATTGTTCTTTTAAGCTAATCAGATTTATTTGCTGATTCTTCACTATCTCTGCTATGTAAAATTGACCAAATACAAGGATAAAAGCAAAGCAATACCCTCTCACTAAGAAAGAAGCACGTGTAACTTCCCATATTCTAAATGCAATAAAGCTTTTAATTTAGAAGAGGAGGAGAGTAGGTATCTGAAGACCGGCCTTCACAATGTCTGAGGCTGTGGTGTGTAAGAAATGTTACCTCAGTTAGTCTATTGTAGTTGTATGTTATGAATATCAGTTGTTATGATGGCCATTTCATCCAACATCAACAAAAATAATGAGACAAAATGCCATAAATGTTATACTGAACTCAGGAGAGCAAGAAATCATTTACACAGGACAGATGTGTCTTCCTAATTATCTCCATGTAGTGGAACATTTTACACGCAATGCTAACTTGTAGTTTGGGGATCTCTGGAGACAATCATTCTCCTTGTATAAAGCCTACTGGAATAATTGTATTGAACAGTCATAGTCCATGGTTTAAGAATCGGAAGTTTTCTATTTGAATTTCCTTGACTTTGAGATGTATATGTCATTCTGAATGCTATTTAAACACTTTTGTTCGCAGTATTTTCCTTCTTTCAAAGACTAGAGTATGATCCTTTGCATGTCTTACAAAATGAAGGCAAAAGAACATGATAATTTTGTTCAAAACTGTTTTCTGAAGCTATTTTAAACAGAAAAATTAAACAGTTTAATTCCTTTGCATTACTTTGGTTCCTTGCAATGACCTGCAGCAGCCAACAAAGCAAATTAAAGTGGAAGAGGATTGTACTTTTGTAACATACTTGTAATGCAACCTTGCAGTAAGCTATTAAAAAAACAAATTACAACCCAAATCTAGAGAAGCTGTTATGCAGTTCATATTTTGCATTTAAAATTGTATAGATTTAAACATTCTATGAAAGTCTTTTAAAATGGCAGAATTCTATGATCTGTTAATGCAATAAAGTTGAAAATCCGTACTCCTACCCTGAAACACAATATGGTTAACATTTTAGGAAGGAAAAAGAGGGTTTTTCACTTTTACAGGAACAAAACAGATGTAGGAAAGAGCTTTGTACTTTTGCTTCCATGTAAGAGCTGTATACACAGGTGAAAAATAATGGAGCAGAGGGAATAGTAGTTAGTGCTTTGTGAATTTGATGTACTTCTGGTGCGTGAAAAACATTTCATTTCACATTGCATTGTGGAAAAAGACTGCACTCTGTTTCTCATGTTTTCTGTTCCTCCCAACACTGCTCATTCCTACTCAAGCTAGTATGTCCATTAATTGAACTTCAATTGAGGAAAATATTTTTTTGCAGATTCTGTTGTAGATCTAAAGAATATAATTTCTATAAAGAAAGGTGAAAAATTCAGAAAGTTTAACTAGTTTACAAGTTGTTCTAGTCCCTAGATGTTTATATTGAGTTTTCATACATCACTCTGCTGTCTGAATGCAAGGTCTGTGGACCTTTAAGACTGAAGCTTTCCACTTCTACTTTCTTGATTTCATAGTATTTGTCTCATTCTGATTGTTACTGATGAATAATTCTTCTAATGTATTTTGAGCTAGCAAGAAATGAGTTTAATGTGAATATCCTCTGTAACACCTGCTCATTATAGTAAGGTTATATTGTGAAGGAGAAAGATGGTTCACTTTCTTCTGGTATCGTCAGAACCTCTGTAGTTCAACAGTGTATGAGGACAAAGGATTGCCATCCACACTGTCCAGGAGAGCTGGTACTTATTGTTAATCTGTCTTTTAGGTTTCTTTGGCAGATTCTTTTCATCTCTGCAACATTTTGGAAGTGTGCAATATTCTAAAACTAAAACTCCCGTAATATTTTCATTTTGAGAATAAGAAAATCAACACAAAAATCACCAAAAACAAACCCCAAAATGATTCCAAATATCTATTATTTGATTACTTCAAGTACTCTTTCTTTTTATGAATATAGAATATATGTAACAAAATTAACCTTTGTGGATTTTCCAATTTTCTAAAGCAATAAAAACCCTGGCCCATGATATATACTCTCACAAATTGCAATCACAGCTTGACAAATGAAGCTGAAAAGCTTGGTTTCTAGAATTCATTCTGGGGCTAATATACTCAAATTAATATAAAATATCGGGAAAGTATTTATTTTTCAAGAAAGAATGGATATGACTTTTCTCCCTGTGTAAATAAAAATGTCAGTCCCAATTAGGCCTTACCTTGTATCTTGAATTGATACTTATCATTGTAAAATATCACTGTTTTCTGCTGTACAGTGTTTAAAATAATGGACTAGAAATAAATTACTATAGAACTACATTCTGCATTTCTTCCAGTTTCTAGAGATGTTTTCAAAGAGTCTGCATGCACAGGCTTAATGAAAACTTTTTTAAAGTGTTTGAGAAGTTTGCCAGTGATAACAAAGAGATGATGATAGGGAATAGTTCAGAATAGCAAACATAAAAGTGATGTTTATCATCCAGATTCTTAAAGCAGAAGGAATAACCTGCAGCTAAAGGCTTTTTTCAACATGACAGCAGGTAGCCAGCCATAAAGCCAAGTTATTAAGCAGAGAGCATGATACCCTATAGGAACACTTCTTATGAATTAGGGAGAGAAAAATCCTGCCTCCCAGCAATCTCAAAGGAAAGAATAAAATAGAGGGAACAGTTCAGAGCCTCACAGAGGAAGAGGAATACCGGTGAGTGGATAAATACTGTTTACTACCCAGCACATGATGGAAGATGTAATAGCTGGGGAAGGCTGATTGGGTTAGGAAGGATTTGGAGAAGAGTTCTTAAGCAGTTGAGTCCGTGCTAGTTAATTTAAGGCAATAATTTTAAGGCAAACACAGAAGTGTCACAGGAGTTGGTTGAGTCACAATTTATTTTTGTATGAATTCGTACAATTAATGGCTGTTGTCATGGAACAAAGGAGGGTCTTCAATACTTATTCCCTATCTAACTTCTCAGTACTTGGCTCACTTAATCCTCCTGGGGTTATGATTTGACCCAAGGAAAGTTTTAATCATTCCAGGAAAAATGTATACTGCTGCTAAGTTAGTTTTCATGCTGTTTTGAAAAGAATGATTTCTCACAAGCAAGTGAAATGGTTTACAATCTTAATCAAGTTAAGATGTTTGTAGTTTCAGTTGAATTAAATATTTCAGGCTAATTGTCTAAGGAATCATCATCTTTTGACCTTTTCCAGTTCTCCCACCTTCTCCTTTCCTTCTTACTTGAACCTTGGGGCAGTTCCAACCAAATTTGACAAGAACTGAAAATACTTTTTAGCTGCTATAAGCTGCACTAAAACAAATGTCTGAGGAGACAGATGGGAGAAACCTCAGGTACAGGAAAAGCTGTGAGTTTAACCACAATGCAAAAAAATGCATTGAGGAGATGACATATGATATCCATATGGTATGTCAGGTTTCAAGACTTACACTGCTCACATTGTATTTTGTCTAAACTACTCATAATTTAGACAAAAGCAGAAATGTGAGTGGATGATAATGTACAAAAGGAAAGAGAGCATAGATCAGGCTCCTCTAGCAGAAACACTAAATGAGGCATGCGGGCAGTGATGAATACTTCTCCTTCAGCAAAATATTACATTTTGAAAAAGAGCTGTCTGTCTTAGAGAATACAATAACTGTGTCACAATATGAGTGTCCAGTCACATTCCTGCAAGCAACTCTGCTTTTCAGTCTGTGTTTTCTTCCTTCTTTTCAAGACTGACTATACTAGGTACCAAGGTCTCCTTGATATGAGTCTACAAAAGATGGCAAATGAGAAATACATTTCCTCTGCTTACCTTCTTTGACCATGTGTTTTTTATAAGTTCTTCAAGGAGAAGTTTTGCTTCAGGAAGGCAATACCAATTCCAAAAAAACCCCATACCTTTCTCTTCTTCTCAAAAAAAATAAAAAAAAAGCATGCAATAAAGTGCCCTGGGAGGACTACATGCAACTAAACAGTATCTGTATTTTGACTGGACTAGCTAACATATTTAATTGGCTGAAAAATTTTGGGTAAACTGAATTTAGACATTTCTGAATCCATTATGATGTAGCTAGCAGATCTGTTTTCTTATTGAAATTCTATCATTTCCTTCCACAGAAGAATTATCAAAGACAGCTGCCCTTTATTTTTTCATATTATATGTATGAATTTTTTCAAGGGACAAAAGGGAAGTGACTATTTCTGTGAGAAAAATCTGTCCTAGGAAAGATACTTATTTCTGTCTGTAGTTGTACTTTTTTTCCTTTCCTCCAGTCCATTAGATACTCATGATCTGGGTGTTGTTTACATGGTATGTTGGTGTACTCTGATACTCTGAAAAATCTCAGTATTCCTTTTGGAACTACAACACAATGGCAGTTTGAGCAATCTTCCCAAATTCCCGTAGTATTTTTCCCCCGAGCTCTTGCTTGGGATTGTAGCTGTGAAAAAAATAACCTGGAGAGCAGGGAGGAGTATGGGGTTGATTTGTTTCAAGTTTAAAGAAAAAATATCCTGGCACCTCTCCCAGCTAGTTCACATCACTCGTTTAAAAACCTAAAACCAAAAATATTTAATCCCATCTCTATTTGTTTCAAGATATACAGAACCAGTTTCAGAAATCTGAGCAGGGATCATGCCTGTACCCAGAAAGAATTGTCTGTATTTAGTTCAGTTTTGCACTAAAGCAGAGGTATTCCATCTCTGCTCTATAGTTGCCTTTACTTTTCGGAGTCTGGTATAATAACATATGCCAAGTAATGGGGGAAAAAAATCCAAACCACAACTTGATATATCAGGGAATATTATATAGGGTACAGAGCCATGAATATTTTCCTTGGAATTTATTAAGAAAAGTCAATAGAATGTTGTGTTGTCTTTTCCAGCAATGTCCCTCAAAGCAGAGGTTCTTTCTTGTTTGCTTGCTTTTCCTCTGCTCTTGGACATAGACTTTCTCTTTCTACTGGGATAGAGAGATTTGAACAAGTCTAATGCTTGTTCCAAAAGGGACAGGTCCATAATATCTGAGGAAAGAAGCATTTTTCTGGCTCCAGATCTCGTTTGCAACAACAGGATGCAGTATTACAAACAACGCTTCCAACGTGAATAATGAACATAATTCAGATTACCGCATGACAGCACAATATGCATCAATAGATAACTTGTCTTGGTTTATTTGCTAAATGAGTAGATTTAGGTTAAACTACCACATCCAGTCTTTTCTCCAGTGTGTAAGTAGGCGGAAGAATAAGATTTTTTTTTCCCATTAAGAGCTTAGTGATGTAGAAAAATCACACCATCCAGACACCGGTTACTTATTGTTGTATCATGCCTGATTGATAGGTTTTATTTTACTATCATCACATTAGATATGAGGTGAGATAAATTTAGAAGAGGCATGAGAACTCTCTTGTTTTGGTGTCATGTGCCTACTAAGACTACCCTTGAGAGGCTAATGAGGTTAATTCACAGCAAGCTGCAACAGTAGCTTAGTAATTATCTTTAAAAGGGCTTGCTACCTTTTTGCTGTGAATTTGTAATGAAAGTACTCTGCCAACTCCCAGAGACAGGTAAACAACTTGGATACAAATTGATTAGCAGTTGGGAGATGGTACCTCCTAGAATAAACAGATGAATGAGTTTTGTTTCCGTGTATTAATTAAGTTAATGACAGCCATTTTGTATGCAAGATTTTAACTTCTTCGACACCATGTAGACTGCTTGCTTCAGTCCTCTTGCCTAGACAGAAAGCAAGCAAGCGATTATCCAGACCAACTGTCATCCTTCAGGCTTTCAGTAGATTACCAACATCATATGGAATATGGACCTTCCCTGGTAAAGGCTCATCAAAAATAACAGAAAAGGCTGGCAAGTATATCTGCAGGCAGGTTCACTGGGCAGATAATCCAATTTGCTTATCTTCTGCTCTCTTTGTAGCACCCTGTCATCCCGCTGAACTGCTTCTTGAGAATTCACTTGCACTTTATTGTACTTAGTTTCTCTGAGGACTTCCTATAGTAGAAGCAGAAGTACTGTAATAACTGCAGTGACTTAAAAATAAGCTACATGGGCTTGAAAAGGAGTTCAGGTAAGAGAGGAGTCAGTATTTTAACTCATGATAACATTCGCTGTATTCATTTAGCAAGTGACTTGCAATAGGACTTTGATTTTTTAGAATTTGCTTGTTTGATAGACAGTCATTAGTCTATGAGATGATTAGAAATGATCACACTAGCTGGGCATCATCACAGGAAGATTAATGTAGGACATATTCTTGCATTTTAAAGACACTCTGCAATTCTGCATTTTAGAAATATATTCAGTCCTTTAACAGTGTGTATTGGAATTTGTAAACTTTCTCCCTTGCTCCCTATTTCTTGATCTCTGGAAGTTGTGCTAATATGGCAACTGGTGAACATAACTTGAGCAGTAAAAATAACCAGAGCTATTTTAAGACTAGGACACTAGGAAGTGAATCACTTAAATAAAATGAGAGATAAAATATTAAGACATATATTTTGCAGCTTCTGCAACGATAATCTGAAATTAACACATAGCCTTCTATTTGCAATGAAATTTAGGGAAAATAGGAAGACATACTTTAAGAAATGCATAATAGTGAGTGCATTTTGCATGCATATTTACAACACATGTCTCTGAAGTTAAGTGTGGCTTTAATCAGTTTCACAGTGGTCAAGTATCATTCAAATTAGAGTTCATACACGGTGTAGCTGGCTTTCAAGGAACATCCAGTCTATTCTGCAATCATGTAATGAAAAGGGCCAGGACCTCATCCATGCTTTGAACCTTCTGATGTATTTTAAGATGTTTTGCACTCTGAGGTGAAGCAGTAGATTCTAATACCATTAAATGCACTGACTTTCTCCTCTTGCCAAGCTGGAGATGACAGACCTTTTTTTGCAGGCATTTTTTTCCCTTAAGGCCCTTAAGGGCCTCCCTTAAGGCAAATTTTTACCTGGTTTCCATTTTGTAACAGAGGAAAAACAACCTATTGTATCTGTTTCAATAGTCAGGACATTCAAATATAATCATATAAAAAGAAAATGCGTTTTAAAGTTATAGAATCTTTATTTATAGAATATAGCCAAATGATCAGATGAGTTGTACAAATATTGTATTAATATTTCTTTATAATTAGATTTTCTTTTTCACAAAGAAATTCCTTTAATAGAAAATGGTTGAATCCCTATGCAAATGGTCCACACAAAACTTTCTGATTTTCTTGTTTATTCAAGTTTATTTTTAATCAGCTCTAAAAGGTTTTTTAAATAGTGTGGTTTGTATTCTTCACCTCACATAGGATTAGGGAGAGTTGTTTTCTCTTCAGTCTGCAAACACATCTGGAATGAGGAATAAAGTGCAATCAGTGTCCTTCTAAAAGATATTGCTTTTAGGATGCAGTGCTGCAGCCAACAAAATTAAGGGCCAAAGTTCTTTTGCATTAACCTAATCTTGCAGTATTTGAACTGTGAATAATGCACAAAATTTTCTGATTGCTGATTACTTGATTATTTTTTAAATGCAGAGAAAATTTTCTATTAGCATATATTGATCACGAGGTTTTATAAAAAGATAAAATTAATAACTTTATTCCAACAAGGACCTGTTCTTTAAATTATTAAGAATTTCACTGGACTTTTTTTAGTTCTAATCCTAAATGAAATGCAAAAAGGTACAGAGCAACTTGCATTTGGGCAGTCATACACATGTTTCAAGAGAATTGCCAGATGTTTCTCACACACACTTATCTAATCTGTAGTGCTTTCAATACATTCAACTGAAGATCCAAAGACCTTTACTCCTTACTGTGCTCGTATTTTATTGTCCTAAGGATTCTTCTCTTGCTTGCTCTTTTACCCCACAACTGAACACCAATCTGACTGACAGCCTCATTATCTAAAGTTTGTTGCAGGACACAAAATTAAACTCAGAGTTATAATACAATACATGTCTAGCAATACATTTTGTCCTAGTTAGTAACAAATGCTAAGATAATGTGATAGAATACTACTAGTCAATTCAATGTAAGCTGTAGTCTTAAATCAGATTTGATCTTAAAGGTCAGCTTCCTACAGCAGTTAACTTTCCTAGCTCTTAGAAGCATTAGAAGTATTACGCAGCAAGTTCAATTAAAAATCCACTGCAACTGTGTCTGTCAACTTTCAAACACTTCAAATAATTTTAAATATGAGAGCTGGATTTTCTCCTACCAAATCGCTCTGTTACTTCTTCCTTTCCTGTGAATTTTTATGTGCTATGAATTAAAAAGAGGACAATGATGCCATCTTGCTTTTTTTTTTTCTCTGAGTAGGAATATTCTTGCACAGATTATCAAACACCTCGCTATTTCTGTTTTTTTAATGCAAGCCAAGTTGCATAGGGGAAAAAATAAAATAATGATCATGTATTTTGATAAAATAATTTAATCCTACTTTCTTTTCTAAATGTACGCTTTATACTTCAAGGAAGGACTACATATTTTTTCAGGCTCATGTTTCTAACAGTCTAAGTTTGGGGGCTTTTTTTGTTGTGGTTTTTTTTTTTTTGTTTGTTTAGTTTTTTTTTTTTTTTGGTAGCAGAATGCTCCCACTTCTGTTCATATCAGATATTCCTCAACAGAACCCTCTGGATGACTGTTTTTGTTTGATACAAGAAGCTAGTTTGAAATGGTCTTATCCATCCGTGGGGATCAATACAGGTTACTTCTTTCTCTCTAGATGTTTTTATTAATGTTTTCTAACCAAGGACATAAAGTACCTCTAACTTAAAAGGCTGACTTGCAACTGTGGTTTTCTTTATTCTGGAATTTTTACTTTTTTTTTCCTAATAAAAATATTTTTGCAGCAAAGTAAATCTCCTCTTTCTGAAAACAGCTGTTTAAACTTGTGATTCTGTGCACTTTGTGTCTGTTTTGCCATAATTTGGTTAAATGTTAAAAGTTTCTTTTGGAAATAAATACACAGACCTAAGCAGTATTTTTGACTGCTATTGATGTTAGCTTTCCTCAAACTTGAATCTTTAAAGCCACTCTGTTTCTCATGTTCCCTTTTCCCTATTATTATTTTTATAATGCTTTTTTCTCTTTGACATATAAGAAAAATAAACAGGCAACAGCACCTCTCTGTTCTGCTGCTCATATGCTGAACACATACAGTCTTTATGCATTATGACTGGGACATAAAATCCAGCTGGTGTTGATTTCAATAAGGAGACATTAATCATCCATCCTTCCTCTTTAATGAAATTGCAAAAGAACGCTCCCAGTTGTATTGACACTGAAGATGTCTCAAAAGAAAAAGAAACTGTAATAATACGGCAAAAATAGCTGTGCCTTTATGAGTGCATTTTTTAAATGCATAAACTTT
Organism: Stercorarius parasiticus; assembly: GCA_013396915.1. Classification (NCBI taxonomy): domain Eukaryota; kingdom Metazoa; phylum Chordata; class Aves; order Charadriiformes; family Stercorariidae; genus Stercorarius; species Stercorarius parasiticus. The sequence goes on along the minus strand of VWZL01003475.1, from coordinate 178 downwards.
TAACAATTGAATGTTCTTTGGCATTGTGTAGAATAGCAAGATTCACGATGAGGAGACATGCAGTGGTATGTGATGCATGCTGATAAATAGCTCTCATATGAAAGCAGAGGTATAAAAAGAAGATTTAGCTTCACATAGACTAGTATAATTTTTTTCTTGTGAAAATCATAGAATCATA
>VWZL01003474.1:162851-304373 GCA_013396915.1 Stercorarius parasiticus | reverse complement strand
TATAAAATAATAGCTCCAAAAATATTTTTCCACACGGGAGAAAGTTTTGAGTATAATACTCAAAACAAGATTGAAAGTATTCTTAAAAAGAACCCCCTAAAAACAGACACCAATTCTGAAAATGGCTTTATTTAGTCCGTCATCGATTCTAGAGGCCAGACGTGTTCCTTACTTCAAATCACTCTTTCCTACTTTGTAAACATTTTTCCCTAAAACCCCCCTGTCCTTGATATGCTGACTGTCAGCACTTGCCTATCCTTTTACAATAGATACTGCAGTGTGTAACACAGTGCGTAAAGTTCAATCCAGCTCTCAGTTGCTTTCTGTGGTAGGAAGATTTTTAAAAGACAATTTATCCTTCCACATGAAAAGATGCTAACACTTAGAAAAATATTGTTTCTAAAGGACAATCTGTGCCAACACTACTTTAGTGACTGGTGTGCTTCATCCCCACCCCCACCCCCATCCTCATTTTCCTTTTTATAATCAGCATTTGTAATGAGAAAGACTAGAATCTCCTGGCATATTTTAAGCAATACTGGCACAGGTTAGCAGAATTTCTCAAAAGTTTAAATTGCTCATATATACATATGTGTGTGTGCGTGTGTGTATGTATATATGTGTGCGTGTGTGTGTATATACGCAAAGTAGTCTATGAATATAAACAAAAGGCTTTTAGGAGTTCACTTTCAGCAAATTTCCAGTGAAAAATGAAAATAGTCTACTCTGGCTTGTAAGAAACGTCCAAAATTGCAAAACTTAGTCATTTAGAGAGCTGTTAATTCTGTCAACCCAGAAAAAGCGCACAAGTATTCACAGTATGAATTAGGCAAAAGAGCTGGACCTTGCTTTCAATTTATTGGGCTATTGGCTTTCTTTTTATTCATCATTGTCTCATTCCGTTTCCACTAAAATAAGCATTTTTTATGGTTAATAAGCCTAAAAAAATTAGAAATACATTCTGAAAAATTTTCTGTCAGATTACTTAAGTTCCAGGCAAATACTGATTTAATATTGCAGTTGAAGAATTGAAGCAGCAAGCATCCTTTTCCCAAGCCCAGATATGTATAGCTAAGTAGATCCTGTTGTGACAACTGCTAACACTTCTGGAACTGTTAGAAATAGTTATTTTGTTTACAATTATTTTCTATTTTATCTGTGGTTTAAAGCAGTCACATTGATTCAGCATATTCAAGAGTCATATACTTCTGTAATAATGTATTTTTACATAAGCATAATCTTTAATTAACTTGTAAACTAATCTATTAAAAGAGGATCCACATATCCGCTATTTTGATCCTACTAACTTGTTATAAAATCTGATGGAAATGAAGATACACTCTTGTAAGCTAATTATTCTCATGTAACTCTTTACACAAACTCCTTGCAAACCATTTCATAGATTTCAGCCATATGAGTTGTCAAAGTAAAATAACAAAAACATCAGACTAAAGAAGACGACTTTTGTCAGCGGGTTTCACAGACAGAAAGCACATAAACAAGGGAAATTACGAATCTTGGAATCCATCCTAGTCTCTGGATGGGAGACTTTCAGTGGGAAGTGGTGTTTCCCCCCCCCCCGTTGTCTCCCACCTCCCTCTGTCTTCTGATCTTTCCTCTTCAACACGAATGGCTATCCCTCTCAAAGGAGTTTTCTATTAAGTCTCCATAACACAAGATTCTTACCCTGCTGCCCACCAGCCCTAGTCTCTCCTGTGTTCAGTGCCCAACACCCAAGCTTCCCACAAGCTTTTTCCTCCACAAATCCAGTCCCAGAATCAGTATCCAGACAGAAGAGATGAAACTCACCTGCTTAAAGAGTGATACCCACAGAATATTTAGTCACTTCAAAGTAACCAAGAAATGTGCATAGATTTGGCAGATATGACAGAGAACCTTCGTGAGTGGCGACCAAAAGATGGGCATCTAAAATGGCACCAGACATCTACATCTACGCAACCAAGTCCTGCTTGTAGAGGTTTCTCCTACCTCTTCCCTTCCACTTTCCATTGTAGCCCTCTCCACCCGTTTGTCTTCCTTTCTTCCTGCTCTTCTGGCTCATGAAGATCCATTCTCCTTGCCTAACCAGTTCCAGGTCTTTCTTACCTTATCCTTCACTATCACATCCTATTCTGTTCTTTCTACCCAACTAATTCAGTTATGCCTTCCTCAATTCCTGATCTTCTGTCCTCTTATTGATCTATTTTCTGCCCTTCCAAGCAGAATTTTACTGGAGTCCTTTTTCAAAATGATTTCTCTCATTTTTTTCAAGTATGGGTCTTTATTCTGATTCTTGTTTCTTCTCGAAGCCCAACAATGATCTCAGAGCACAGAAGAATGACAAACTATACCCCTTATCTCTGGGCAAGAGTTGAGCATTCTCATTCACTCCGTGAAGATGTCTCAGACTAGTCAACAGTTAGGGGGTTAGAAGTAAATACTTGCTCTTTAATAACTGTGATATGTCAGATATGAAACTCCAAAGAATTATACCAATATATGAGATGTGCTACAGAACAAGGAAATATTCCACAAGCTATTAAATCAAGAACCTGACTGTTCCTGAGTAACTCTGACACTGTTCCCCCTAATGAGAGAGTGACTTAGTTTTTTAATTAAAATTTGACCTTTGAAAACATATGGGAAGGAATCAGCCATTTAAAATCCCTTTTTAAAGAGACTATTCTCCAGAAAATGATGTTTCCAGTTATAAGTGGAATTTCCTAGAAGAATTTATTGCAGAGTCATCAGGTTAATTAGCCAGGATATAATCACAACAATGTATTTTTAAGTGTGAACAATTATTCCCAGGTTAATTCATGGGTATTTCAGACAATGTTTGAAAAGCTCTGAATTTTGCAAACTCTTTTAGCATGAGCATTTCTGGCTCATACTTTCAGTGCTTCCAACTGTAGGCCACTATTCCTTTTTGAGGAACAATGACCCATTATCAGATGATTCATGTTTTCATACCACTTCTTTTCTGGAATATGACAAAATACTTCTGCATGGAAAATTCAGGTATTTAAAACTACAATAAAATGGATGTGTCTGAACAGCACTTCTACAGGGAGAAGAGTTCTGGCTCTACTTTTATAACACAATGAAACACCAATAGTGAAGATGCAGGTCTGTATTGCTACCAACTACCAGGGAACAGTTACACCCCTTGATCCTTTGCCCCAAATATAAAATGGTTCTTTAACCTTGTTTTAACTGTCAAATTTGGACAGAGGCGTATAAATTTCTTTACTACTACGTAGCATAATAACAATTTTATGTATTTATCTGAGCCATCTAACTCAAAGGAGAGTTTATTCTTATTATAATCCTTTTACTAAATTCTACCTAAATACAAACCTACGAACAATAAAAAAGGTAGGCTGTGAGAACCTTTATATATCAAGCATGAATGGAACTTTGTCAAGTTTCTTTAGGCCTTTAAAAATAATGTGAAATAATTAGATCAACATCCTAACAGTTTTAGGACAGCTATGTGTATTTCCACAAAAAACCTGCCTTCATATTCTACTTTTTCTTCTTGCATTCTCTTGCACTCCCTTTCTTGTAAAAATGGAAAAGATTGGCTTGCGTCACAAATTAAAATTTTGCCATAAAAAGAAATACTATTTGAAAGGGTAGCTGTACATTAGATAGATGAATAATCCTTAATAAAGAACGGTCTTTGCATCTGAAAGCTTGTCTGTTTGGTTTTGGTTTTTGTTTTTTCCTCCAATGATACACAGCTGGTCTTACAAAAATGTTTATTCCCACAATCTTTGATTCCATTAGATTCTTAAATGCAACAGGAAAAGTTCCCTCTGCAGAAAAATTAACAAAGCTGTGGATATAAGCAGTGTATATCTTAATTAAAGTGTGACCGATAGCACTCTTTCTATTAGCAGTAGGAAGCTCAGATACAAGAGAACACAATGACAACAAAAAAGAGAAAGAAAGAGGAATACAAGTGATACTGCATTCCAGAAGCAAAACATTCCTCAGGCATCAGAAAATGCAAAAACAAACAATAAAAACCCAACAGCCTGCCTGTTCAGAATCTCCTGCTTGAGTAATCATTAATCTCATCAAAGAAGATTAAAGTTGCATGTTACACAGAAGTATCTTTAAATATACAGTACATCAAGTGCAGAAGATTAAAAAAAATTAAAAATGTGGAGTCCAAAATAATACTGTCTGTAATACACACAAAAAAAATAATCTTCCACTTCTGTCAATCCCTGATCATGCAAGAGTCATAGGAGAAAAAAAAAACCACCCAAACCTCAAAAACCCCTCCACACTCCCATCTTATGGATGGTATCTATATCCATCATCTCAAATAAAACACTGGTTCCCTTAGTCTGCCTTTGTTTATCTGACAGCAAAACTGCTCCAAAGCTGGACTTAGTCTGAGCTAATTAATAGTAAGGTTGAATAGCCTTTCACCTACCTTCACCCTCAAGGACTTAGTAGGAAGCTTAGGAGCTGCACCTCTTCCCTTGCAAACAGTAACACAAACTCTTGTCTCAAGAGCCTATTGCTTATGCCGGGTCCATCAAGCCAAGAAATTGAAAGTAGGTGCTGCTGCACCATCTTTGTCTAATCACTAAACAGAAATTCTGTGACTCCTAAATACAGAACTTGGTTTATAGACTTTTGAAACGTAATAGATTCCAGGGGGGTAGATTTTTCAAATATCAAAAATCTTATACTGAGAAGTTATGCACTGTGCCTAAAAATTAAAATCATACCATAGTTTCACTTGCCAAAAATTATTGTAACTTCAAAAGGAAGTTTACCATGCAATGCAATGGAATGGAAACCTATCTTTCCCTAAGCAGAAAAAAATTTTAAAAAGCATTTGTAAGTAAAAAATTCATCCAATTTCCTTTGTCATGCTACAATTGACAATATAAATAACTCAAAGAATTGAAAAACTAAAAGCCAAGGAAGGGAATTTTCTTAAATCATGAAGTTCAAATTTTTTTTATTCTATTTCATAAAAACTTACGTATGCCTGTTCTCTTTCTGTCAGTACGGTCAGAACTGACAGTGGTTCTCACAGTCTGATACTTTTTTAGTGCAGGAGTTTATTTCAACTTTGTCAAATTGGTAGTTTGAAACAAAGTTTTGCCTTCCTGACGTCTTATTCAGGCTGATCATGCAGTATTCTTCAGATGTAAATGATATTACCATACCCAGTACTACAATTCAGGAGAGAAAGTGTTTTACAGTCTTTAAAGTTACTTTAAAATGAAATGGAAAAATACATGGAGGGTGTTTTAGTATTTGCCACTGAAAATTCAGTGGCTAAATAAGGAAAAGGAGGATGCAATTTGACTGGTATATGCGACTGGTACAGCTTGGGAAGGGATGGAAAGAGAGAGAAAAAAACCCAGTATGTTTCTGGGGCCAGAAATGCCTACAGAGATCAGGATGCAAACACAATCATCTGAACTTGGAATAGAACCTAAAACATGTGCTTCCCAACGCAAATTCTTTTGTCCAGCAAACTGCCATGAAACTACTACAGAGAGTGTGTTCTGGGGAATGCATGATATAAGACTATTTTTTAATAAAGCAGACTGAAAAAGAAGATACTTTAGAGAGGGGAAAAAAGAAAAAGATTATGATTAAGCTCATAAAAGCATGGACAGAAAGTCAGAAAATGCTGGAACTGAAGGTTCACATTCAAGTGACATACAGTCCCTTTGTGAAAATGCTTTATGATCCAGAATTTATTTGAAAACACACAGACATGGCCCCGCAGGAGTTCTGACTCCGTGTAGTAACCGTATGGACTTGGACCTGGAAATTAATTCAGTTTATGTGAATTATGACCAACGTCTATAGGATTTCTGGCTCATTTGTTGAAGAAATTAGAAGGCATATAATAGCAGTTTTGCAAATAGAGTTTTGAAAATAGAGAAAGACTCATAATTAAGTCAACCGAATACCATTCCAGATAACTGAATTCCCATATAAATCTGAATAGGTAACTTACAACATATTTTTCACCAATGGCAAATAATTATGTTCATTTTCTAGATGCCAACTGTATGAAGCTGAAGCTACAGTTCTCAGTAGCTCTGAAAACCTTAGCTACACTTAAACCCAAGACTGTATTTTAAACTTATGCTATCAAAATAACAAGTGTTATGAAGAGTTATATGGTGAGCTTCTCCTGAAAATAGATTTTTGGTGATTTTGACACAAATTGCTCTGTGCATTAGATTCCTATCTATAAGACTAAAATTACAATATCAGTTTTACGAGTGTGTTGTGAGGATGAATTAATTAGTGTCTGTGAAGCACTCAGTAAGACCATATGAAAAAAAAACTAACCCTCACGATGAAATTAGTAACTCAATGGAATGCAGCGCTAAGCTGAAGTGTGGTTAATAAGGCCTCAACCCCTACACTGAATGATAAAGATAAAAATGGAACTCTGAATACTTTCCATTCAGTGAATAGCGCTCATTTTTGTCTTGAATGGAGCAGAGATCCTGTGGAAAAAAACTGCTATACAATCATGAGAAAGCCATTTGTAATTCATTACTCTGTTCTGTATTTGATTCTGATTAATGTTTTCTTTTCCTTTTCACATGATTTTTCTTTTATTCCCATTTATAGTCCTTTTTCATATTTTTTTCTAAACAGAACACAGTGTCAGCAAAATTGATTATAAGGAACTTTCCAACCTAACATGTTACAGTGCCTTCACAATTAGGCACAGAAAACTCAGCCATTCACTGTGATTTCACTTCATTTAAAAAAAAAAAAAAAATTGATGGGCAGTTTTGATTGCAGTATTTGTCTCATGTGCTCTGTCAGCAGTGCCCGCTTACTGCAGTTTTGTTGGCTATAAATCTAGGGGTACACTGTGGATGGAGAACTACATCACGTTTCTTCCACCCAGTGATAGAGCCCAGTCTACAGCATTATTACAGCACAGGCCCTGTCTGATGTTCAAAAAGAGAGTGGTCCAGAGGGAAGCGTGGACCGCATGACAGGCCACAACAATACAGCCAACAACTCTCATTATGGCCACTCATGCAAGGTTTAAAGCATACTCTGACACTTCATGGTAAGCTGCTTAGAAAGTATACCATTCATACCCTGAAAAACACCTGCATAATATTGCACGCCGTTAAATTTGCCGCTCACTGTAGGACATGCCATTTTTGAAGCAGGCTACACTCTTTCTGTCCTCCACCGGCCTATACCCCTGTCCTAGATCTAGAGCTATCACTGAATGGGAAACACTAGCAATGCCCAGCCCTGCTTGATATGCTCCATCATCTCTGAGGAAAATACATCCTATCTGTGTTCACATTCTCTTCAGCACTCATAGTCAACTTTCCTCTAAGTAGTCCAGCAGAAATACATTACATTTCTGGATAGAAAGAAAAGCTATGCAGAGATCCAGACTGCCAGAATGCAGGATGTAGTAGTCTTAATGCAAGTCAAAAGCACAAGCAGTTTTACAGCATATATACTACACAAGCTGTAAATGATAATGATCTGGTACTTCCTGGATATCCCTGCACTAACTCAGAAATCAGACCAAGAGGGGAAACTGGGCCACAAAGGGAACACATCTGGCCACTGAGATGAAGCAGCAAAGCAAGCAAATGATGTCTATCTTCAGGATTACATACTGGGATAAGCATCTGTGATGCCACAGAATTAAAATTAAATGTGTTTTACACTGTTGTAGTGTTCTTTGTTGACTAAATCAGTCTAAGAATAAAGTAAACTTACGTACTCATACAAACCCCACTCACGTTATTAAAACGCATCGTTCTCAAATTAATATGCATACTTCAAAATAATTATGCTCTTGTAGCTTTGACTGGATTTTCACATGGTGTTCATTGCTATTTAATGTTAGAAGAAAGAGTAAGACATTGAAATAATACAAAAACATCTCAACTAACAAATGTAACACTCAAATTTATTTTAATTTGTCGGTTCTGGAATCTTCTGCAGATAAGCCTCATGGCTACCAATTTGTGCACCCACTTTTGCCTTTTTTCCTCCTCAGGAACATTCCTGGATTCCTCCTCTTGTAGGGAAAATAAAAATACAAAAAAATTCTGAGAAGGCAGCTGAAGACAGTATAAGAGATCATACTGGGAAAAGCAGAGAACGTGCAAGAACATCCCAGTGCCTGCAGTCGTATCTTACTCTCTAGCTTTTGTTAGGATCTCAGGTTCCCTACCCTCCTACAGCCTACCAATATCAGAATGGTCATAAAGTAGGGGACTAAGGAGGGGAGACAGAAATCTTTACCCACTGACTCCTAAAAATTCACAAAAATCACTTGTCCAAAAAACTATCATCTCTGCAGAAAATTTTAGTGGTGTGACCCATTAGTAATGCAGAGCAGCTGGGATGTTCAGAAGACACCTAACTAGTCTGCTCAGTGAGCAGTAATTTACATATATAAGGGATTTATTTTGTTTCTGGGATGATAGTTCTGGAAGTTTTATTTGAACTGAAACATTAGGGAGGCATTTAACTATTTTTATGCAAGCTCGAGAAACATACATTCCACTAATCATTTTCAAAGCACATTAATGAATGATATTTAGTTAATTTTATTTGTATATATATGTATTTGGGGATTACTTTGGTACATTCCAAAAAACTGCAACATGGTTATCAAGGGACTATAACTCTTCTTTAGCTGCTCATATAGTTACCAGTTGCACATGAGGCCCTAGATAAAACAGGTTTTAATTAATTTTTTTTTAAAATTACAATCCCTTTATTTAGATAGATGTTAAATAAATGACTTTCAGAAATCTGATCACGCTTACCAAAAAAGAAATAGTAGGACACTGCATGAAAACACATTTTGATTTCTTGACAAATTAAAAAATGAAATCACCCTAAGGAACTGAGGCTTGATTCTGTATTCTAACAGTTAAACCTTAAGCTGCTTTGCTACTTACCAAACCCTCACTGGGCATAATGCTGGTGAGATGAACTACCTCAAGATGTGCTGACTGTGACACCAGAGAATCAGATGAGAGCGAAATGATGTGGTCACAAATCCCAGACAAGGTTTTACACTACGAAGAAAAACAAGTCAATATAATTCCTCATATTAAACTGAAACTACTAGTGAAGAAGTTCTTATTCTGAGAACTACCTGAGAATAAACAGATAATTTTATTTCTTAGCATTGTAAAAACTACAGGTACATGAAAGCCAAGAACAAGAAGTTAAGGAAACAGAAAATACCCATAAATGTCAAGAAAATGTACATGCACGTACAGTTCTTCTGATTAACAGATTTTACTGTGCACTGATAACATCTGTATATCTAAACTATTTTCTCCCCTCCAATTATATGCACTTTTTATAAAAAAAACCCAAATCCTGATGAGCTTTATCTTATCTGTCATTACAATGTATCATTATAAATACAATGGAAGTTGAGTAAAATATGTTAAAAATAAATGCTTTATGCACAACCTAGTAACATATTTTGGCTACCAAATAATGAGAGCAACCCTACCAACAGTGATAATTAGGTGACTTTTTCATTATACAATTTGGAAAATATTTCCTTTGTTAAAAATTACACTGGCAGAAAAGTGCCTTAGTTAATCCATTTCCTGAAGTAAAATTCTTACGCATCTTTGAACACATCCTTTAATTGATATTCTAGATCACTACAACTATGCAATAACTTTATGTTATCCTGCCTTCCAGCTAAAGATCTCAAAATCTTAATGCCAATCCACACGAACACCTTTGAAGTACGAACCCCATTGCATAGATGGTAACAGTGCTACTGACAGATTAAACCTATCCATCAAAGAAAGTCTATGGATCAGAAAGGAGCTGATCCGTACTCTCAGAGAATCTTCATATGTAAAGATTTATTCCCAAATTTGCATCTGTTGCTTAAAGTGTTCCTTTAAAAAGGCTATGCCTAAAAATATTTGAACCTAATCTGAAAGCATTCACTTAAATGAATTTCAGAATGGTCTTCCAGTCGAAGTTGTGCTGTATGCATTATTTTCCTTTGGGGACTATACTCTCATTTTCCCTAATTATAGCAAATTCTAGTGAAATCCCTTAAGGGAAGTTTTATTTCAAGCATTTGCAAAAGCATGAGGATTTCTAATATCTCATTTGATACTATATGTATAAGTTAAACAAATAAAGTTGTCACAATGAATAAATTAACTAACTGAATTTATAGATCATATTTCCATTCACTGTATGGTTACTCATCTGGAAATCCAAGTACAGCTCTGGAGTACTGGATGTGGCATTTGTATTTTGTATCAGCTGCAAGATGCAAAGCATCACATTCAGGTATGCATGACTGCATCTCAAGGTCAGCATTACCAGAAGTATTTTTAGCAGTTTCAGCTTTGGGCCAGAGCCCCTAAACAAAACTTTAGGCCCTGTCATCTCCCACCAGAGATATAGAAACCAGCTTGCTCAAAAAATGTATTATACTGTTATTCTACATGTGAACTGATGGTTGACCCTGACTCTGAGTATATGCTTTCATCCAACTTTTGAATTACTGTCATATAAAAATATTACTGTGATTTCAAACTGAGACCCTCTTTGATGCCTTAACATTTAAGATCATACGTACAGATTAGATGCAGACTAAATCCCAGAGACAATACTTTCTACTTCCTGATGTAATGTTTTAACTTTACAGTTGTCACATGAAATACTTTTTCAGTAAATAAACTTTGGAACGAAATAAACAGCAAACAAGTTTTCAATGAAATCTAGTCTTTGTCCTGGTTCCGGGGAGGGATAGGGTTAATTTTCCCCGGGATCCGGCAGGGACACAGGTATTCCATCCCATGTGAGCCATACCCAGCCTGTAGCCGGGAGGGGCGGGGGAAGGGGCCCGGAAGTCACCGCTTGGAGCAGGGAGGGGCTTCCCGGGTCCAGTCGGTGGTTGCCGGTACCATCGTGTGTGTACGCTCCTCTCCCAATATTATTGTTGTTTTCTTGTTCCCTCGGCTGTTCTGTTAAACTGCTTTTGTCTCAACCAATGAGTTTTGCCTTTTTCTTCCAATTCTCCCCCACGACTGTGGAGGGGAGAGAAAGCAGCCACATGGTTCTTTGTTGGCAGCTGAGGCTGAACCACAACAGTCTTATGAATCTTTAAGATCTCCCCATGATTCAGAAAGTTAATTAAAATCTATGTAGGATTTTAGCACCTGGAAAATATTCAAGAAAATTATATTAGAATAATTAAAAATACCTGTTTGCTGTAAAAGTAGTCGAGCAGATACGAGAGAGGCCTGACATCAGTTGTAAATAATGTGAAGGCTGAGATAGCATGAACAGGAGCAGAATTCATAAATAATAGCACAGGGTCAGGCAGTAATGTTTGACATGGCACTATCATGAGATGATACATTAACATACGCTAAACTATTTTTGGCATAAAAGAATAGAAAGGACCAAAGTCTTTGGTACTGGTTCCAAAACCACAGAGAAGCAAAGTGCATGCTCTCCAGATGGTGCGATACTACTGCACATAAGAAAATCTACGACAAAAATGGGTTCTTCAAGAAGTACCTGCTGCAGAGGAACTCTACATAGAATTTTACAGGCTGTCCAACACCTAAACCAATTTATTACATTTCTCTCAATGGGCCATAACAAGAACAGGATCTCTAGGAAACCACTAAGCTTTGAACAAGGCATACAACTTGTACATCAGAGTATTTTTAGCGTGACAGCCACTGCTGGGTCTGTACAAGGAATGGAAGTTAGTAATCTGTATTTACTGCTGAGAGAAAGAACAACTAGCAGGTTGTAATTTTTGATTATCATAGGTGTACAATATTAGTCCAAAGAACTGGTACAGTTTTGATAACCATATTTTGCTAAACAGATATCCAAACCCAAAGAAACCTGACTCTTGGACATGTGGTTTAAGTGATCCTGAAGATGACTCCTCCATAATTTATCTTTTCCCATAATACTGGAGTTGCAGAATAGACACAGCCTAGTCATACGGCTACTGAGGGAATGGCAGCTCCACCTGCAATCACATCATCTGAGCACATGCTGGCCTAGTCTGGAGCTCTTCCAAACAAATCTACACCTCCATGAATCTCTCCAGTAGCCAAAGAAGAAAGTCAATCATGGATCATAATTTTATAAATCTGTCTTTAATTCCAAGTATATCTTTCTTAATATCTTTCAGAAATAAAAAACCACCATGTGATGTTTGAGTTATAGATTCTATGTCTTTCAAACGTAAAATTTTACTTTAGAGCATCACAGTTATTTTTCTTGAGTATTTTCTTTAATTTATTTTTAGAAATAAAATGATGATAAAATACCCAAATAATTTACAAAGCTTATTCTTGAATTCAGTATCCTTGAAGTAATTATTATTTTTTAAAATACTGTGAGAAAGATGGTGATTCTTCTCACAGAGTTACAATGCTAAACAGGTTGATTCTCAGAGCCTGGATGCTCCGGATCAGGTAGTTTCAGGTGATTTTGCTCGGGCTAAGACAAGTTCTACTGCCTTGAGATCCAGGCTCTTCACTGTTCATCACACTTTCACTGCTGAGCCTATAGAATACTTAAAAATGGAAACTTTTCTCTCATCTCTTCTTCCTTTTCAGGCTTCCAACCAGAACAGGTAGAAAAGTCAAAAGTTACATTCCTGCTAAAGATGTGTTTCTAGAAATAGTGTGTGTGTGTGTGTGCGCAACAGTAAGGTTTTTTCTACAAGTCACTGCATGCTTTCTGAATTTAACAGCACATCAATGTTTTATGACAGATTTTAATCCCTGCTGGAAGCAGAGTATGTGTAAAAGGCTTTAAGAAAAAATAAAGAACAAAAAAAAAAAAAAAGTCAGGCACTTCGTCAGAGCTTGTCAAAAGCTGATCTGAACTTGTAAATCCTTTGAGATTTCCCTTTCAGCATCGGTTTTAACTCTATCTCAGTGTCAGTACAAGTTATCAGTGCCAGTATCAGGAAAATAAAGAGTATTTGAACTTAAAGGCCAATATCTAATCAATGACTTTGTATAAGATTCTTCCATTCCACTTTGTTGTTAGATTTTTGAGTGCTGGAGGCACAGAGTGCTCAGTCTGACGTCCAGTGCAGCTAGTAATGCACCAGTCTGATGGATCCATTGCTGTAATTCCATGCCAGCAATCCTAGTAGGAGTATTGTGAAGCTTCTGAAACAATCTAAGAAAAATAATTATGTATTGGTAATGTATATGTAACAGAGAGCATTACTCCAGGGAACTGCATGGAAAGGAAGAGTGAGAGGGAGTATCTGGCCTTGCCTGCTAAAATAAACAATCATAAGTTAGGAAACAGCAGAAGAAAGCTGATTCTTAAGCCTTAAACTTGAAAGACTTCCAATTTAGAAAAGAGTAAACGGGCTTGATAGAAATGGTTCTTAAGTGAATGACTACCATCTTCCATAGGCCTCCAATCTTCAGAGAAACCGGAAACAATATCTAAGGTGAAAAATATTTTATTGATATTTTTTGGGTAGTCTCTGTCAATTTCTTTACATTGATGCAAAAAAAAAGAAAAAGACATTTTGGAGTGTTAAACCTCGAGTACTGGGGCAGTCATTAAACTGGCTGGTAGGAGGCACAACTAACTTGCACTAAGTTGGTTTCAGGGGATCACAAAACATAAACTGGTATCTTACTCTTGCTGGTCTTGAACATAAATTTTAACTTTTTATCTATTTGATCTTATTTATGAAAACTTTAACTTTTAGAAACTGATATAATTCATCAGAAGTTGCGTCAAATAATAAGGAACTTTATTTTCTTATGATAGCTTTAATGTTTTTTAAAATCATTTAAGTGGATGGGATAGGATTAGAGAATACCAAAGCAGAATACTTAGATTACTTACCACGTGAAGAATTTTATTTTCTGTTTCATACACTGTACAATCCTGTGGTAAAATAAAACAAAAACAATTAATACAGATTATCTTGAATTTCCAATTAAGAAATAAAAGAACGCTTTATGCCGATAACTATCTCTTACAGATGTACCTGTAAAGAAAATGATCTCTTGAGTTTTGTCATGTCCAAAAGGTTACTTTACAGTCTTAAGAAATTTGACTTCTCTTGTAGCTGGTTAACATCAGGGATCTATTCTTCCCTTTACAGTCATGAAACTCATGCTGAATACTGACAACAATATAAATGTAAGGCAGAGGGGACAGATTCATGATACTGAGAAAAAAGTAATTGAATCTAATTAATCTAGCATGTCAGAAATTCAGTGATGCAAAGAACAAGAGAAACATTGCCTAGCCTTAAATCAGGCAGAATGTTTATTAGCTGTTCTACAGGTTGTGTGGGGTGCAGACAGTTGTGTCAGACCTACCACTAGGTATATTGTGCTACTATAAAGCATGGGAAGGAAGAGTAAATAGAGAATATTTTGACAAGTAGTACAGTGATAAAGATGTCAAAACATGGTGTGTCCACACAGTCAGTTTGGTGCACTCCCATCTTTTGCTTCAATGCCCTGATTGCCTACACCATCCACAAGGCACAGCAGCAGTCCCGCCTCTTGGGAGAAGTCACTTAACTGCTCTAGGTTTGGACTTTGAAAGGCACGAGTCACAGCAAAAAGGGATGAGAAAGGACATGGGCTTGCTCATGCTGAGCATTGGTCCAGGGATATCCAGCGGGTTTTGCTGCCTTAAGGCCCACACAACTCCCTCTCAGCTTCCCATTACACAACATTGCTATTAACCAATTTAGGCCTGAAAAGCAATGTTCCTGATCAGCCTCTTAATTTACTTAAGACTTGTAACTTCAAGAACAGTCATTTTCCTATTTTAGTTATCCTTTTAAGAAGAATACTAAATCTTATCACTACACAACTTAAGAGTCATTAATCCTTTAACTTGCATTTTGATCTACTGATATTACAATGGCTAGAATATGACTTTTCCGTCATGAAAGAAAGTATACAAATCCTTAAAGAGATCTACTGCCTCTACTGCTTTTTAACGTTTTGAAGACTTCCTCCATACAATCCACTATAAAGCATGACAGTATTTAACCCTTTTGTACAGGAGAGGGCTCAAGTGCACTGAGGCAGCTGTCCCCGACCCTTCTCCTCCCAGTCAGCACTCCAAATCACCACATGGGCTCTCAAGCTATACTTCACTAAAATATAAAATTAAGAGGAAAATACAGAAAACTCAAGTTTTCTGTATAGAAATAGACTCCCCGAAACCCTTGGTCATCTCTGAGGCTGGCTGCAGCCCCTGCAGCCCCAGAACCTGCTGCCACTTGTGCAGCCCACCACACTCCTGTGTGGTGAGCAGCGGCCTGACACACCTACCTGTCACCAAGGGGCCGCTGTTCTGTAGCAAAATCTGAGGAGAAGATATTTCTGAGGTATCCCGGCCCCTCCCTGTGTCCAGGGAGTCTGGCACCCCGGCCCTGTGGCTGGCAAGAGCCCTGGAGCCCTGTGAGGGAGGGAACGAAGAGGCTGCCGCAAACCACGCTGAGGGCCTGTCAGGGCGGGATCCTTGCCAGGGGCCTCGTTTGTCATAGGAATCTTGTTTATAATGCCATACTGGCACTGATTATTTACATTTAAGTGAACTAATGGTTAGTAACTAAAAAAATTATGTTGGGAAATTGCTAAATACTTCTCCAAGCGCTATGTCACATTGGAAAAGCTTTCTACAAAGCAAGATAAGGATTTCAGGACATATTTTTAAGGATGAGGATATGACAAGTTAAAAAAAAAAGTCTTGTTTATTTGTATTTTTTCCTTGAATAAGTTTTTAAGTAAAATTTAACTTACCGATATACCTAAGAGATCCCCTCAAGCAGCTTAAGATTCTCTATAGTTCTCAAGATTTCCTCTTTCCTGGATCTTAACATGTTAGCAATAACAGTTAATTGCTTTAAACTTCCCACAAAATAATTCCAACATCCTCACTCCATATACTCTAGAAGCAGATGAGCTACCTGATCAGGTCAGGCCGTGGTACTCTTTATGAGAGAAGTAGCAGCCAACGGGCAGATCTCTGCTCCTCCTGTCCCTCAGCTTGGATCTCGGGATGCGTCCCATCCCCCGAGGCCGTGCGCCATCCCCCGAGGCCGTGCCCAGCGCTGGGACCTCCTTTGAGGACATTGTCCCTCACCTGGCCGAGGCTGCTGCAGAGCAGCTCCAGCCTGGGCACAGGTAATGATCACACACTCAACCTTAAGGGTTATGTTTATTTTGGAGGATTGGTGTTTTTGTAGAGAAATTACTTTCTAAGTGAAACCAGTTAAAAGAATATTGTTACAGAATAAGGAAGTTAAAATCAGAAGATTGTGAGTGCCGAGGAAGACAGAGAAGAATTTATATTAGCATTTCATGGTCAAGTATCCCTTTGATGTTTCTTCTGTATTCATACTGTTATTTTCTACAGCACAAAAAGAGAACTCAATTAGTCAGTTTGGTTGGCAATGCCCAAGGCATTTTTTCCTACAAGTTTTGCACACTTCAAACGGCGCATCCGCCATCTCCTTTTAACCCTCCAAGTACCAAGAGAACAAAACGATCACACCAGGGCTTACAGCTTGACTTCAGAGCTAATGCTCCTTTTTAAATTATTCCTTTAATTTCTGTGCTAGAAATACAATATGAGCTTCATTCTGAACAAACTTAATTACTTCAGGTCAAAAAATAGAGGACTTACGTATTGTAAAACTGGTATTTTACTGTTTTGTAGAGCACAATTAATGTTAGCTATACTTATGTTGCACATTCAAGATTACATTAGCATAAAAAAACCATTAATTGCTTTGGGATTCCATCCAAAATAGATGCATATTGACTTTTTTTTTTTAAAAATACATCAGACTAGTTTAACTGAGAGGTTAAAAGCACTTGCAATGTTATACTAAAATATTAAGATATGTAGGTCATAATAGTCTTCTGGTTTATTTTTCTCTGATACATAGAAATGCACTAGGGATCTCACTAAAAAAAATATCTTCCAGGACTAACATTTATAGAATTTTGATTTATTTTTCTTAGAAAATAAATAGTAGTTATAGCAATGTTCTTTCTAGATCCTCCATGAGCAAGATGACATGATAAAAATGTATTTTCTTACTTTAAAAAACTCTTAAAATTAGTAGCTGCCTTCTGTTTGCTGTCTGTAAAATGGCAAAATACAAGAATTACAAAAATAGTCACAGCAGCAGTATTACATACAAGCCAGCTTCTGCACTATCCAGAACATCCTACCTTTCAAAGGTACAGTACACCTTCATAACTCTGATGAAGTAAACCAGCATTCTTTTGAATATTCATAAAGAGAAAAGGTCAGTGGGACTTGTACTCACCCACACTATAGTCACAATTTTAGTCTATAGTTCCAAAGGAGAGAAATGCAAGTACTACTGAAATGTAGAGATACCATAAAGAATGTTTTATGACAAGTCTTGAGGACAGTTAACTAACACATAAAAATACTCATACATGTAAAATATTTTGTTCATTAACTTAGTGCAATAAAACAGCATGAGTTAAGTCAAGTACTGAAAAGAAACAGAGACCCTATAAAGGAGCAGCTCAGAAGAGAACTTAAAATGTTGAGTTCTTTGCTAGTTGAATGCCATTTCCCAATATAACACTGCAGTAAAGATCTACTGCAATCTTTGAATGGTGGATGTGACAAAATGATATTTAAAAGTATATCGCTTGTATACATAAAATCAAACACTCTTCTGGAATTCACACATTAAAAAGAACAAGATTGCTCTGAAATTAGGCAAATATATACCGGTAAATACACTAAAGTAAGTTATTTTACTTGGTTTAATTAAGGTAAAGACTTGATCATAATCTGTATTTAGAAAACAGTGAACAGATGTTTGCTAACAAAATGTTCTTTAGCAAATGCAGGCAAAATAAGATTGAGGGGCTGAAAGCTGAAGTCTGCAAAAGTTCAAACTGAAAATAACACCCACATTTTTAATGGCAGTTGCTGAATCACAGAATAATTCAGGTTGAAGGGACCTCTGGAGGTTATCTAGTCCAACCACCTGCTCAGAGGAGGGCTAATGTAAAAGTTGGACTGGGTGCAGAAAACTAAGAATCAACAATTTCTATCAATTGCAGTACAAACTAGGTAGCTTCATCTTAAACACAAAGTATTTGACTAAAAAGAGGGTAAAAATCTGTGATACGGCCTCTGAATTTATCTCAGTGAGGTTAATTAAATGTTAATAAAGGGGAGAACAAGCAAAATTTTGTTTGGCTTTCGTTGGAAAAAAAATGAACCTGAGCTGTGCTGACATTCTTCGGTAAAACACAGACAAACTTTTTGTTTAGAGAACGTTCATGCAGTTTGATGCATGTATCAAAAGTATCTAGCAAAGGTTTAAATATCTTTGACATAATCAGGAAAAAAGTAACCAGAAAACCAACTTTTACTAGAAGTAGTGAACTCTTTCTACTCAATGAAAAATTAACCAATGGCTACATTTTATGAACAAAATTCCGAACCTATTCTTCCCTAGTTATTCCAGTTATCTTTCCCCCTGTGTAACTTCAGTACTAGAGCATGACCAAATCCAAATTCAATTAAGTTAGTCTGGTGGATTCATTTTCAGAGCAAAAATAAAAGCTAGTCTACCTTAAAGCTAGAGCTATACTTCAAAATGAAGTCAGAGAGCTCAAACAGTTGCAATACTCTGATCTAACATGCTTTTTTGCACATTATCGTCAACACTTTTTGATAGGACATTGCACCTCAAAATGTTTCAGGATGTTTCTGCAGCTTTCTGCGTAATGCTATTCTTTTATAGTTTCCCTAATTATTTTAGGGAAGGTGAGATCGTGAGTGATGAGAAAACCGAGTGGAATAAAATGCATTGCCAAGCATAAATGGACAACTTCTCTAAAACTAGAAAATAAAGACCAATGTTCTTATAACCAGTATAAGAAGATGCTGTTTACAGATAAAGAAGTGACTGCTTATTCATCGTAGCATTTACATGGTATGTAATAATCATAGAACCTTAGGGTTGGAAGGGACTTCTGGAGATCATCTAGTCCAACCCCCCTGCCAGAGCAGATAATACTCAATATTGCAGATCATCTGGTTTAAATTTTGAATGAAGATCCATCCTCACACTAAGAGAAAGAATATGACCTAAAAGCTAAAAAATCTGCTTCCTTATTAGATCTAAGAGTATGTCACTCAGATACATACAGTACATCCTGGCAAGAAGATTCATAAGCAGTGTCTATATTAAACTAAGATTACATAGTAATGCCCCCTATTCAGAAGGAAGATCACCTTGAGTGGCAGCTATAAGTTATGCACACAAAGCATGCTAGTTTTGCACAAAATAAATCTTCAGATTGAAGACATTTCTCACTTAATGTGCCAAATGAATGGCCTTGACTGCTACTTTCACACTGATTAAATTAGATATCTAAAATATATATTGTTCATAAAACCAGGAGTATCTGAAAGGATCTGAAACCTAGGGTTCTATTAGTTATGCCTTTCAATTCGTATTTTAGCCTATTGTTAAGGCTGCAATTCTGGTTTAGGTGAGACATTTCTGCTTTCACACATTAAGATCAATTTTCCTCAGATTTAGTAACAACAAAACTGAATTATTTTGCTTATCTACTCTTTCCGGTGCTGTTTAATATACTGTAAGAAGATCTTAATAGATGACTACTAAACAACCCAGATCTGACAATAAGATAAGGAAAAGACAAAACTTGATTTGTAACTGATCTGAAAAACTAACTAAACATTTTTCATCTTGGAATGTGTTGGAGTTTATGCTAAAAGATTGATTGTTTTTAAGTTGTCAAAAGGAGGACAGCTTTGGGAGTGGAGTTGAAGAATTGAAAAAAAAGAACCAAACTATTGCCGGTAGAAGAGAACTGAATTTCATCTGCCAAAAGCAGTGAAATGAACAACAGAAAGGGAAACCGCAATTCAAAATTGTACTATTTTCACCTAGACCACAGGGAAAAGTAAAACTCACACAAACAACGTGCAATATCAGCTGAAGGGCGGAATCAGAATCTGAACTTGTTATAGAGAAGTTCATTTTGCTTGGTCTGTAAATCAAAAATAGCGTAGTGCTATAAACACGTTGTAAGAGAAAGCTTAATAAAGGCACATAAATAATTAAATGCCTACATGGGAATTTTTAAACCAAGAAAAGAGAAAAAGGATTTTTGGTGAGTTTTTTTTTTTTGTACTGCGAAAATGCATAAAGGACAAAATTTGTAAAAGAATAAAGCTGAATATTATAAATTAAGGATAATAGTATAAAATATAAAGACTCATATTTATCAGCCTTAGGTCTTCTTTTTTTTTTTTCCCCCACCCCAAGAACTAAAATGAAATTGAAGAGGAAAGAAGAAAAATAAAAAAAAAAATGTTTTCAGAATGCTACTACTCCAGGAAGCCTTTTAAGTGGAATGAGTTCTATGATTGGACTACTGTGAGATCACATGGAAAACCACACCAACACAGGGCAGAGGCAGGCAATGGAGCCCTGTATATTGGAGGCAGGGTCAGTCTAAGGTGCTTACAAAACTATAGCTTTAGCTAAGCTTTCTTCTTGCTTTCCCTCTTTTGTCTTTCTCTTTTGCTTCATTCCAAGACAGCCCTGCCTGTTCTCTAACCTCTCCATGTATTCCAGTAACACTGTTTTGTCTCATCGATATTTTTATCCACTCACAAGAGGAGAAGCTCACTGTAAATATTTGTAGAACTAATTTCCACTCAGTCTTTCTGTACCTGTATGTCACCTCTTCTCTTACTTCAGGGCCAGATGCTGTCAGAGACTATTATTATTTGTATACTATGTAGCACTACAGAACCAGCTAATTAATGTTATGTATCTGTGGACTGTGCTATATTACAATTAAGTAATGAATGCCAGTGATGATAGTGCTACTGCCCTTGTTTGTTCCATATTTGGTTTGTTTAATGTTACGAATATTTCGTGTTAGTCACTAAATAACTTTCATGTAACTGGCTCTCCTTTAAGTGAAGAAGCCACAGTACAGGTTCTGGGTATATTTGTATGTATTCTAAGAACTTGTCCCTGAAAGATTTTTGATCATTCACATTTTAATCTGTAATAAACTGTTAGCAGTAGTTAAGCTGTTGCCTACTGTGGCTTTGTTCTTTTGTTACACTTGCATGGTGGTAGATAACCTAACATGAAATTGTCTACTCAAAAGCAAACTTGATTATTTTTACCTTCACACTATCCTTCAATCTATCCAGGCATAATAGGATAAACAGAGTCCAAAAATCTTCCTGTTGCTTGCAGAGAAAGAGGATATGCAAAGAACAGAGACGTAATGCTAAAACAATTTTTCTGGTGAAGTAAAAACTTATCAATTGTTTTTTACACTTGCAATTTTATTATTATTTATTATTGCAACAGTATGAAGAGGACTCTGAGCGGAAGATAACCACTCCTACCTGTTGCACAATGGTTGTTAGTTCCAGGCACAGTTGAACAATGTTGTTTTTCAGCAGCGAGTATTCCGTCACGCTGACAAATGGAGACCTGTGACAAAGGAAGGATAGGTTTATACAGCATTAAGGATTATAAGTTCTGTTTTCAGTATAAGCAGTTGTTAAGCATGTTTATAGTTAGTAAATTTGTTTTCATAGAGGCAAATATAATCAGGTTGGATAACTGTTCTATAGTTTAATCAAGAAAAAAAGTCCTGAAATAGCATATATAGTTTTCAATAGCACAGTCTTACTGGTTTTTGGAGTCTTCAGAGGCATTTAGAAGATATATGTAATATAGAGAACAGAGCTACAGCACAGAAATGTGAATTACTGAATCATGACAATCCTCAGCAGCAATTCACACAACTTTTGTAAAATACACCTTTGAAATAGGAAAGGCAAGAAGGATGTAAACTGGATTTTGGCCAGAACATCAGAAGTTATCATTCTTGTAGAAAGTGGAAATAGGAGCTTCCAAATAATTATTAGTCCAGATTTCCTTTGTACGGCGCATTAAAGACAGCATTTCTAGTATGACATCACTCTTCAGCAGCAGCTTAATTCAGAGAGCAAAGTAACGCTTACTTAGTCACTAAGAGCTTCCCACACACTTGAATTTTCTTCAGGCTTTCCAAATTCTGGCTGAATCTGACCCCATTTGAATTTATAAGAACTGACAAGGTCATAGCTCAAAAGAATATGACTGCTGGCATTAGGTTAGGAAGATGTCACCAGGATTATACAAATCCTGTAAAGGAGGGTGATTCACCCTCACTGTGATTTTTAAGGTGCCATTTATACATTCAAGAGCATTCAGATTCAAGATAAAGCTATCCATTGCTATAATTCCAAAGACAGAGAAACAAAATATAAATGCTCTGATGCTATTTGATGTTTTTGGTTTCTTTCCACAGTCAAAGTTAACTACATTTATTCAGGGAGATACTTTTAATCAAATTCTCATTTTGTAAATGAAAAAAACAACAGTGGTTGATTGTTGAGGAGTAAACAACACCACATCTGTACTTAATAAATTGATCCCACTCTTGATAAAAAAATCTAATAAGAAAATTTAATTTTCAGACTAACAAGTACTGTAATTTATTTTGAATATTCTGAATTGATTTGCTAAACTCCAGCTTGTTTGAGTCTTTTTGATGGCTGAAGGACAGTTCAGACTCCACAATCTTTTCTTCCTTACCCTTCTGAAATTACCAATGGTGTTACTACCACCTGTGACAGTAAGATGTCAACTTGGAACAGCACAAA
Organism: Stercorarius parasiticus; assembly: GCA_013396915.1. Taxonomy (NCBI): domain Eukaryota; kingdom Metazoa; phylum Chordata; class Aves; order Charadriiformes; family Stercorariidae; genus Stercorarius; species Stercorarius parasiticus. The sequence goes on along the minus strand of VWZL01003474.1, from coordinate 281,567 downwards.
AGTATTCATTTCGCACAAAATACTATCAGACTGAAAAGAATCTGAAAAAGTAACTAGAGAAAACGTTAACACCCTCCTGACAGAAAAGGATACTACATTTTGCCTTCAATATTTGAGAAATTTGCACACTGAAATTTAGAGCTAGAATTCCACAACTGCCAGTTTAATATTAGAAGAGTACAAGGAAGAAAGAAAGCACAAATACAAAACAACCCAAAGAATTATTCTCGTGCATAAAGGAGATTAAGGAATAGTAAATTACCTGTCCAGCCAGGCTAGTAAGTTCTTGGCAGCACCAATCAGGTCAACTACAGAGGTAAGAAAATCATTTGGTAGGCGTCTGGAGGCCCTGCCATCATAATGGCCACTCCTCCTTCTACCTGTTATAAAGTTCTGAAGATTTTTGGCTGACGCATTCAGCTTGTGAGACAGAGTTCTCAGGTTTTCGGTCTCCAAACCATAATTCTGAGGGGAAAGAAGATACACAATTAACTGAAATAGCGCGTTGTCAGCTACCTGAACAAAACTGTGAGGTTAAACATTCTGAATGGTATTGGTTGAAAGGATAGGATAGTTATGGATGCCTGGTGTTAGACTAAGCAACAGGCTACTTTGTTTAGAACATACAAGATGCATCCATCCTGTGATCACAAAAACCTCTGTGGTCATTAATACTCACAATACTGGAGTCCCCAAACCCATTGGTCCAACTAAGTCACTGAGGGGAAGGCAAAAAGAATCCCCATATGCTGAGTCTCAAGGTCTTCCCCATTTTCAAAAAGTGAAGGTGAGTCTGTCCACTCTCCCCTACCTGCTATGGTTCAGTATTAACCAACCATTTGGTGTCCTTGTTACCCCTGAGAACAGGTCTTTAGCAGTCCCACTGCGCTGGATCTCACTCACTCAGATTTGTGTTAGTCCCTCTACTAACTTGTGATAACTTCACCTTAGCAGGAGTTCCCTTTTACTTACACTGTGAATAAGGTATAAAATCTTACGTGGCCTTGGTGACAGGCTTTTACAGGAAAATTCCTTCTTGAACCCTGCTATTGTTGGTGAGCAGCTGTCCCATATGTAATATGATATGGGAACAGTCAAATCAGGTCAGAGCAAAGACACAGTACTCCTGTTTCCAATGACTGTGTAGGGAAGAGGCTCAGAAAAGAGCAGGCATGTAATAACAGCTGTTAGTGGTTTAGAGACTTCAGCCAGTGACGGCGTCTTCATATTTAAGAGTTCTAAATGGATTTTCTTCCCTTGCTCTGAGGGGAGAGGAGGGGGCAACAGGTTGAATCAAAGTAAAGTTTTCTACACACAAGTCCCTCTTCCCTTTTTCCACATTCCTTCATCCATGTCTCTGTCCTTTTATCACCAAGCCAGTTCCACACTTAGACCCAGGTAACAAGGAGAAAGATATCTCAGCTCATATACGTTAAATAATTCACTCAAATTCAGACAGAAAGTCTCGAACCCACTGAATTGAATGTAGATTTCTTGCTGCCACAACAGGACGTAGCATATGAAAGAATTTAATGAGCATTTAAACAAAATTGGCTTTCAGAGTATGAATTGATTGCCCACTATTAGTTTCAACTACGCATGTTACAGGGGATGACTGATCATGAATATCACGTTAATTTTTCTGCCTAAACTTCTTCCTCAAAACAGAGAATAAAGAACCACAAACACTACACAATGTATTGACTAATAACAAGCTTATGAAACGGCATGTTCGGAAGTCAAAGAAAATACAAACAAACGCTTGGTAAAATTGCTTGGACCACTTACAGCTGGTACTTAGGACCATGCCTCCTCTGCCAGCTGTTCTCCCTCTCAACGGGCACTGTGGAAAATAAATCAAGCCCCCTGCCTCCAGCTTGGAGGGCAACCTACAAGGAGTGGAAACACTTTGCTATCTTAGTTAGCTCACTTTTTATTTTAAAATAGTTTTAAATACTAGGAACAGAATTAACTTCATTGTTTTACACATGTCATGCCTAAAGCATCACAATCAGTCAATAAGGTTTGGAAGCATCCAGTTTAAGACGGAATAGTGAAACAAATTAAAGTTATATTGGTTTAGCTACAGATGAGAACAATTCTCTTCATCTTTTTTTCCAGAATTAATACTGTACAGTTAGCAACAGCATCACTGAAGCAAGTCATTCTATTTCGGAAAAGTTTAAAGTTAAAGCAAGTTGTATTTATTTATTATTTGCAGCTAATCTTTCTTTTATCAAAGCAATGAAGGAATTTCCTCCCCAGCTCTGTTTTTCTCACAATGATTCATTATTGCATAAAAGCTCTGGAAACTGTCAGCTTACATTCAAGAAAAGCGAAGCAGGAGAATAAACAGTTTGGTGAATCTTTTACACTTTCATGAGAGAGTAAATGCCTGGATTTTGAAGAAAGTGTGCTAGACGCTAGCACTGTAATCAACCGGAGTGATCTTGCCCAAGTCATTGGAAAACACACAGGATTGAACAAAAAAGTCTGTTTGAGGAAATCCACCTGTTGAGCAAGTTCTTTCTTTTATCTTAAAGTTCATTAACATGCTGATGGCAACCTCAATTAATGTCAATATAAAAATTAAAATATAGCAAAGCGTAGATAAAATATGTCCATAAAGATAATCAGGAGATGAAAGGAAATTTTTCATCACAGTAAAATTGCTGATGCAAGTTAGTGATTTAGTTGAGACTTAGCAAGACACAATAAAGGGAAAAAGATAAAAATATTACAAAAATGACAGCGAATCAATATCTCTGTGGAAGAGCGAGACATTGTATCGCTCTAAATTTAAGCTTGCCTCAAATCCAAGATCTTCATTTTCAAATGAAACAACCATAACCAACTATAAATTGGGAAAAAGAGTGGTTAAAAATAATCCTTGAAAGTACCACCTCTGAGCACCTCATCCTAACTTACTGCACCACAGCTCACCTCGCGTCAGCTGCAGATGTTTCTCTCCACTGCCGTCTCGCACACAGTCTGTTTGCTGGGCTGAAGCTCGGATGCCACAAAGCCCCACAAGCCCCACTGTGGCAGCACATTAAAAAACTCTTGAAGGAAGTTGATGGTTGGGCTCAGTTATCTTAAAGGTCCCTTCCAACCTAGACAATTCTATGATTCTATGAAGCTACGGCCCCTTTCAGGCTTCTCTTGTCAGCAACCAGGGTGTTGGGATTTAAAAGAGGTTGTTCCAGAGGAGAAAAGAGAAAACAGGTGAGTACACACACATTTGAACTGCATCAATTATGATTCAGTGAACGTGCTTGAAATCACAGACAGAATAGTTGCAGTTTATGCTAACAAGCGAGTAGGTGGATAGCCTTGTTCTGAATACATGAGACTGCAAGTATCCAGATCTCTTCTGTTTCCTGTAAGAATCTTATCTGCATGATGCTAACTGAGAGAATCTCAAACCTGCCAGACTAAATCATTATCACAGCTATCATAGCAGAGTTCAGTTTTCACAGCCATATATTCTGCTCTCACTGTGTTAAATACATGCTGTTATTGTGAGACACACCACAGAAATGATGCTCCTGAGCCTGTAAAATTCTGTCTCCTGGCAGATGACTTCTTTCATGCACAGCAAATCCTAGATATAATTTCTTGTTTAAAAGAAAGGGGAAAAAAAAAAGAAAAAAACCTCTGAAAGGGACAAAAGGGTGCTATTAACATAGGCGGGAAAAAAAACCAAGCAAGGTTTGCTCCATTCCCTGGTTTTGTTTCATGACGTTTAAGGTTGTTGCATAGTAATTTTTACCAAGTTACTCCATTAGTGGAAATGGACATGGAGGTTTAGAGAATGAATGTTGACTATTAAAGCAACCCCAAATGCTGTCTTTCTAGAACTACACAGCCATAGAGTTTGTCAAATTATCATGAAATCCAGATCATGAAACTGCTTAGTGAGAATAGAAAGTAGACTAAAGTCGACTGCACTCCGTTTCAGTGAAAGGGCCTGACAGGTCTGTTGCAGAAAGGGTAACTGCTGGAAGAAAGGGCCAAAGTAACAGCAAATCTTGAACACAGGAAGATGTGACTGGTAAATCTATTAAATGTTTACTTAAGCTTCTTCACATGAAAACACCGTTCAAACAGTTAGAAATTCGGTATGTCCTCCGAGCGTAATGTATGATAGCTTTATTACTGTCACACAAAAGAGTTACATAGAGATGTAACTGTTCCCTTCTCCTGTTCAGTTTGAGCTGCCTGTTTCAGTGTTCCTAGTGGTTAGGGTTATTGTAGGATAGCAAGAGGGAAGAGACAGGACAGCTCGCCTCCAGGGCGTCTGCAGTTGATCATTTTTTTTGAAGTACAGAAAAACAGGTGACTGTTGTCAGAAGCGCTAGAATTCAGAAAACAGGAGAGAATACAATTTTTTTTTTTTAACAACCCGAAATAGACTGTTGTTTTCACTAGTGCAGAGTGGAAGATATGATGTAAGACATAAGTTGTTCAATACACCATATAATTAAAATTGCATACTGGAAATTGAAAAATAGGAAATCTGCATCTAAACACATATTTCTTCCTTTTTATGTCATAAATCCAAAATGCAGAAATAGCTAAATACACTGTGACAATGAACTTTCCTGCTCTGTGTCTGTATCACAATTCCAGCTAAAAAGTCTGCTTGTTTTGTACATACACTCTGGTATGAAGTCCCATTTTTAAAAGACAGTGGTAAAACGAGTAAATTTTTTATCTGACAATAACACCTGTGTTTTTCACATATTCAAAGAAGTGGAATGAAAAAAAGTCTTCAGCTATAGCTTAGGGTGTTTTCATATCTTATTGCATGTATGTAATAACATCACAAATTAGTATTTTATGCTAATAAAACTATCTGAAAATTTCAGCTATTAAGATGAAATAGACCAAATTATTGTAGCAAACATTAAGACAAAAAATAACAAGTACAATGGAAAAAAATGATAAGTGCATTTTTTGGTAAACACTAACACCTGAAGATCACAAGAAGAGCTAGAAATACATGCAATATAAGAAGAGTTTATTTCTTCTGTGGAAAAAGCCACCAATATTATATACTTAAGGGTACTAATATAATGAAATTGTTTTGCTATAATGTGACACACAGAGGTAAAAAAATGTATGCATATTGAAATTTGTTTGACACAGGAAATAATTCTAGCTAAATAGCTTATATTGCATAAAGTAATGACTTTGACTTACCTTAAAAACAGATTTATTTTTAATTATAGTTTTTCTTGATGATTTCATTCATTTAAGTAGTTGGTGTAATATATGTATAAATATATGCATAAATATGTATAAACATATGGATGTATATACAGCTTTTTCTTCAGGTAATATTTCGAGAATGTTATAATTTTCACTGAAATGTAAGGTTCAGAGCAATTGCAGAGCAGTAGATCTGACTGAGGAGATTAAAGGAAACAACTCTGATTGAAAATCAAGCATCTTACATGAAATTCACCATGTTAAGGCACTTAAACAACACAACATAAACATTGTGCTACACTCCCATTTTTATGTTTCATGCATAAACTTAAAGAATCTCCACAATTTATCAGTCTGGCCCAACTGCTGTAGCCACAGCTGCAGGTCTCTGTTTCAGACACCGGCTCAGGACCATTACCAAAGGCGGGCAGTAGATGTGCCTTTGCCCTGTGAGTGTCACCCTGCCCCTAAACACAAACGTACATAGCAGAGCAGGCTGCTCCCCGCTCCCCTTCCGAACCCACCCCCAACACAGCACATCTGGACTCATGGCACACTCCACTCCTCCTCAGGGCTCAGTTTCCCATTTGCTTTCAGCTGACATATTTGCAAACTGCCACAGATAGATGCTGCCATGCCCTCTTCCCAAGCCTCAGCACCATTGTATAGTGAGCAGGATTAGGAAATTAATTTAAAAGCTCAAATCTTCAGGCACATCTTGCCCAGTACAGACTGGTTTTTGACCCATTCTCAGATCACACAAATTGACTCAAAGTTATTGTGGACAGCTCTGCGGGGATGCTCTGCCCCTCCTCTGCTGGGAAGGTAGGTCTGGTCCCTTCCAGGCTGCCTGCTCGCGCTGCCAGCCCCCCTGTTCCCCGGGGATGTGCACTCCCAGGCTCTGCTATGACAGTGGGGGACCTATCCCCACTTGTCTCCCTGGGGCATGACTGCAGCACGGGGCTCTGAGATGACTGGGAAAGAAAACTCCCCAAAGCAGCTCTGGGATTTTGGAATTTCCTTTGGGAATACACGGCATGCCAGATGGGATCCCACAACTCCCTGCTGTCTACGGCATTGCGTATGCTGCTCCTGCAAAGGCCATAGCTTCACAACAAAAATTACAGTGTTTGTGAGAGCATATAGTAATCTGGCATTTAATGAATAAAAACAGGCAAACACAGCCTGTTTAATAAAATCAAAAGTTCAAAATAACCATACACTATGATTTTAGCATAAATAGTTCTGACACTTAAATAGAATGAAAACCATCAAAACCACATTTTTTTAAAATTTCCTTTCTGGAGGTATGTTTTTAAAGGTAAAGAGGCTAACAGAAACTGCAGTAGAAACCTAATTCTAATGTAATTGTCCCTATAAACATTTATTTGATTTCATCAGGTAGATCTGTTAAAATTTTGTGGTGATATTTTTGAGATACAACTTAAAACTGAAGTTATCAAAACAGTATGAAGTCAAAGTATGTGAGGCATTGGATTTCAGTCAGGCATGTCATTTTTTCCTCTTTAAAAAGAATTTACAATCTGAATATCCTTTATATGAATAGCAATTTGAAGGCGGCAAAATAAATTTTTCATGTAAATCACAAAGGGCCTTCTTCTGAAACTATCTTACAAGGAAACAAGTTTTACTATAACATTTAAAATACTAAATTAAAAGTATTTATTAAACCTTGGTTCCACAGAATATGACCCACTTTAAGTATTTATTACAGATTTCAGATAAAGTGCTAGAAGATTTAGATTGGTATTCTTTGTGAACCAAGGTGACATGAATTGAGCTGAAGGAAAGAATAAATTATACCTTGTAATTAGCGTATTATCTTTGGTAGTGTTAAAGTTCTGGTGGAGTGCTATGCAGATAGGAAAAACAATTACTTGACTTGCACTCTGCTAACAGTTACACCTTTGGCATAGCTATTGCTTACAGCATAGTGGGGGCTTTTTTTTTTTTTAATTGAGCTATCACTGCTCTAAACACATTGTATACCTGGTCCTGGGGAAAACAGTGCTTAATTGCCTGTGACCATTTGCTGACTACCAGTGTCTGAAGGCTCAGAGCTGAGATCCTGCTTAGAATCATAGGATGGTTTGGTTTAGGTTGGAAGGGACCTTAAAGATCACCTAGTCCCAACCCCCTGCCATGCGCAGGGATACCTCCCACTAGACCAGGTTGTTCAAAGCCCTATCCAACCCGGCCTTGAACATCTCCAGGGATGGGGCATCCACAACTTCCTTGGGCAACCTGTGCCAGTGCCTTATCATCCTCAGAGTAAAAAATTTCTTCCTAATATCCAATCTAACTCTACCCTCTTTCAATTTAGAACCATTACCCCTTGCCCTGTAACTGCAAGCGCTGGTAGAAGGTCTTTCTCCATCTTTCTTATAAACCCCCTTTAAGTATTGAAAGGCTACAATAAGGTCTGCTGGAGCTTTTTCTTTTCCAGGCTAAACAATCTCAGCCTGTCTTCATAGGAGAGGTGTTCCAGCCCTCTGCTTATTTTCACGGCCCTCCTCTTGACCCATGTCTTTCTTGTACTGGGGGCCCCAGAGCTGGATGCAGTACTCCAGGGGAGTCTCATGAGAGTGGAGTAGAGGGAGAGAATTGCCTCCCTCGACCTGCTGGCCATGCTTCATTTTACTCAGTGCAGGATACATTTGGCTTTCTGGGCTGTAAGCGCACATTACCATCTCACGTCCAACTTTTTATCTGCCAGTATCCCCAATCCATCTCTGTGGGACTGCTCTCAGTCAATACTGATACTGGCAATTGCCCTGACCCATGTGCAGGACCCTGCACTTGGTCTAGTTGAACTTTGTGAGGTTCACATGGGCCCACTTCTTAAACCTGTCAGGGTCTCTCTGGATGGCATCCTTTCCCTTTAACATATCAGCTGCAACATTCAGCTTGGTGTCATCTGCAAACTTGCTGAGGGTGCACTCAGTCTCATTATCATCATTAAACAGTATTGGTCCAGTGTAGACCCTTGAAGTACACCACAAGTTACTGTTTTCTTTGGATGTGGCCATCCATCCATTCCCTTAAACATCTAATAGCCCAACCCATCAAATCCAACTCTCTCCAATCTTAGCCTGAGAGCAGTCTTATATGATACCTAAAAATGTCCTCCTTCTAAATCCAATTAACAAAATCCATTAATGATCATATGAGTCAGGTCTACAGACTGGAACCTAAAACTGACTGCATTTCCCGAGAGGTAAAAATGGACAATGACTACAATAAAATGCAAGTTTTGACAACACTTAATGACAAGTTACACAAAATAAATCAACGAAACAGTGTAAGTTTTATTAAGGAAACTGTGTTAGATGTAGTTCGTACAGTGTCAGACTTGTCACTGCACAGTAGTGTTTTAATTGGGTAATGATCATAATCACATACTCTGTAAGCAAAGGAGCGAGGTATCTGAATAAGAGGCAATTGAACCCAATGTGACCTAATTCTCAGAATGTCTTATCACAAACCCTCACTTCTGCACAGTTTAACTTATCTGCCTGTAGGAAATGTCTAGTGGAATTACTATTATAATGGCCATTCCAGTTACTCTATAGCAAGGAGCTGCTGTACTGCACACCAAAATATATTAACTCACAAAGTTATACCTATTTTGATATTAATCAGGATCAATTTCCCAAATGACAAAAGAAGCCTAGCTTACTAAATAGATTTGCTTTGTTCTGCATTAGGGAAAGGGAAAAATAGCTGGCACATCTAGATATGTGCTACTTAAAGTAAAATATTCAATAATTAACATATTTTAAAAATACATAAAATTCTAGCACCTGTTGTGTTGCAAACTATAAGTGTATTAAGAAAACACATTCCATCTTAATGGCTGGGGATTCCAGTTCAAGTAAAACATTGCCCAGATTTGTTTCAGCTTTTTCTCTAAAAGCCCTTCTCATTGTAAATCGGTAAATTAGCAACAATATAGAATAAAAACAATCCTCCTCACTATGTTTAATAACATTTGCCTATCAGTTTATTATGACAGTTAAACTGCAGTATTATAACCTAGTTTATGTGCACAGAACAAAATGATATTTCATAAAAATAAAAGTATTGAATTTATTAATAACTTTGGTAATGTTATGCAAATATGCAACATCATAATACAAATTAGAGTATATTATCTGAAACACCTCAATTCTCCCTTGTGCTTCCTTCTATTATAATAATCCTACCGTTCAGAGCGAATTGTATCACAATTCTTTCTTGTCTCCTAAGTCTATAATTTGGAACTTGTCACAGTGCTTATCAGCACTTCATACACCTTCCTATTATCTTGTAAATAGATACATTAAGTAGCGCTAAGAGTAAATATTTTAACCTTTTTAAAAACTTAACATTTGCATTATATTTTTAACTTCCAGAAGAAGCTTTAGCATTTCCATTGGAATTGATACGTATGAATGTAATCAAGCATAATTAAGGTGCCTTGAAAAGTAATTTTATTGAAAAAGCCATGTGTTTCTGATTTCACATAAGAATTAGAACATGATACTCTTTCCTTGAAAAATTGGACTCCAAAAGACCGTAAGAGCAGCCACTGAAACAGTTTTTTTTCCAAAATATGGTATTTAAATAAATTGTTAAAATTATGTTTAAGTGTTAAAAGACAGTCAAATGAGTGGACACCTGGTAAGAGGAACTGAGTCAGAGAAAAGCAGAAGATGAAGTTATATTCCTGCAGATATCTCCTCTGAAAACATGAAAAATACATGGCTAGACTGGACCTTGAAATGACTACGGATAAGAGATGATCAAGAGAAGGCTGCAGACATGGTATGCAGGTTTGTTGTTCATGCATCTCAGAAGGGTCACTGATTATGGCAAGACTTGACCCACTATATGCCAGGCTAAAACTGCACAGCACCAATTTCTATTGTGAAATGGTTAGGATGATCAAGGATTAACTGGTGTTCTTATCTCCTGCGTAAACATTTAAGTAGCTTTTATATTGTAGCTCTTGCTACGGATCTCTGAACAAACTGCATAAAGCTTTCTTGGTCTGCTTAATCCTAATGAAGTCAACGTGATTTAAATTGTGTAACATCCAAATACTCTCCCTAATTGGGTAAGCTTGAATAGACTGGAACATCTTAATGTTTCTGTTTATATACGTATACATATCTATCTATGGGGAGAGAGTGAGAATATATTACTATGGTACAAGTATCTAACCCACAAAAAGGTATGAGAAAATTAAATCCATTACATACAGCACAGGCGTTTAAAAATGTCCTACAACATTAAACAAATTGAATACCCAAGTGTCTCCGTCAGGATAATCAGTGTGAGAAGTATGCATTTTCTTAAAATGCATTTTAAAATTCTATCACACCATACTGTGTTGTCACACAATATGATCCAGCACATCATGACAGATCACCAATGTAATTTTTGATTAAGATCTGTAAAAACATGAAATTATATGGGCTGCTTATTGCCATAATAACGTCAAGTACAAAGAAAGTGTATGTTTATGCTAATAAAAATGCCTTGATCACAACATCTGATCCCAGATGACTTGGGCCACTGGTCTGAGAGACTTTCAGCATACAGAAGGTTCACTTTGTAATAGACACAAATATATTTTTAAAGATCATGCCACTCAGTCTGCTGGCTATTTTCAAGGAATACCTTGATTTCATTTTTTCCTATATATTTTTTTTCTGTTTTCTTTCTTTTATTTCCTCTACCCCTCAAAGAGATTTTATTGTTTTTTTTTAACATCTAAAACCTTCTTATATTCTTCACAGCTTTAGATTACTCATTCAGCAAGTACTCAATTTTTTTTCTGTTTTTAAATAGTCTAAGTGCCTATACCTTGCTAAATACCGTATATATATTTCTGTTTCATAACTATTTAAAAATGTAACCTAGCATGGAGGTGTGTAGCAGGGACTATAGAATGATAGTAGGAAATAATGATGTTTTAAGATTTTATTAAAAAATACACAGTCAAAACAAACTTTTGTATTCGAGATCAAAATATACGACCTAGATATAACAGGTATTTCGTATATTGAAATCACCTGACATTACAAACAGAATAGGACTAAAGATATATTGAGGATCATCTGTTTTATATATTCTGCTTTTTTCTTGGAATCATCTAAAACATTGAAACAGCTATTTGGCTATTTAATGTCCATTCTCACAAAAACTTTAAGAAAGAAAACTTTTAAGAGAAGGAATTCCCTTTGAAAGGAGAACTTGTGTGTCATTTCAGTTGTAAACTGGAGCATGGTCATTTGCACCTCTGAACCATCAAGAAACTTATTTCTGTGGAGGCAACGAACCATCAGTTTCAGAACCAGGAGAGACTAATCCTAAACTATGCTTAAGATAGTACTTTAGTTTATCTGAAAGAGAATGCTTTTACTACTTTTCCTTTGAACTTCAGTAGCATCCCTCTGAGCTGTTTGTAACTGCTCTCCCGTTGTATTTCTAATTCACATTTTCTGCTCAACTCTGTCTTCACAAATAGTTTTGATCTGAGCTTCCTGGAAGTGAATTTGCATTTTAAAAAAAATTCTCCATTTCAAAATGCATTTAATATTTTCTCATAGCTTTTGAGCAACACCTTAATATTACAGCAGCATGAAATAATGAAAACTCATAAACATAGTAACATAAAATGGTGACTGTATTGCAACATCCATACATGATTTGTCCTCTGTCAAGCTGACATCTGTGCATATGTAATAGCTTCAATGTCAACTGTCAGAAAAAATACCAGTAGGAAAATAAAGCTGCGGCAGCTTTTCTTTTCCAATACACACAAAAGCCGACCCAAGAGAATGAAGGAAGTTGGTCTCTTTTGTGGCTTCTTTTCACATCACAAGATAAATTGTTTCCAATTACTTTACTTCAGTATTAAGTAAGGACTGATCTGCATATGGCTTCAATTAAAAAAACCATATGTAAGCCAGACATCTGTGATAGCTTGACCTCTTCCATATGTGTATGAAAACAAGCAATGCAGAATATGCTGATTGGGGATACTGTGATAAACAAACAAGACCAAAGAATGACCTAGTAGCTATTACCTCCAAAAACCTAATAGACACGATCTGCTAACTTTTAAAAATGACTACCAAATATTGCCCGCATTAGTGGTTACCATACCTGCAACTGTTGTTTCCCAGTGTGCAGCATGCTGCATGCTACTGCCGATATGCTATGTCTCTCTTAGAAATACCTGAATTATAGCCAAATTCTTCTTTAAATTTCCTGTTGTCAATCTAGGGAACTCCACTGGCTTTATTTCATAGACAAAATGTCTCAAGCCTACACTATATGTTTCCAGTACTCTCTGATCTTTATTCATGTGCAGTTTTCTTTCTCCACAAAACTTAATGAAGCTGCACATGTGTAGCACACTGTTCAATAACCACAAACCTTTATTATTTGTTACTAAAACCTTGTGACCAATTAACCTTTGGTATTTATTTAATAATAACTACTTTTGTGTAAGAACCTTTCATGCAATCATAGGAAGTATAACTTTTTCAATTTTTTAAAGTATCTTTTAAAATTAATTATAAGACAGAAATGCAAGATTACAGAGGATAAGAAATTCAGTACATAAGACAAAATTAGAATTTTAAACAGTGGTGAATTATTCAGAGTTCAGAGAATAAATGGTAGTCTTGCCTTTTGGAAATATAATGTCAACACTGACCATTTCACTTAGGTCAGGCATTTAGCTTAGATTCTTGCAGAATTGGTAGTTCCATGTAAAAATTAGATCAATTCAGGAAAGACGTTAGACATATTTGTAATAATCCAGAGAGAAGCATATAAAAATTAAATTATTAGCAAGATTCTTTTGAATGGGCATTAAGGAGAATATGAAAAAGGTTCATTTACCTATTTTTCTCATGAATTTGCTGAAGACTGCTCAAGGAATTCATAGTCAACAACAATTACATGAATATGCATGTGCATACATATATACTTGCATTAACTTATCTATAACAATAGCTGAGCACAGATAATTACTCGGGAATTCAGGCAGCTTATAGCTATTAATATTGTAATACAGAGTGGTATGAAAAATAACTTAGTGGGAATTTATAAAAGAAATTTGCAAGTTGCAAATTTTTTCCTTGCAAATGAGAAAAGCAATTTTTCAGTTTTTTCCATCATAGGGAAAATGTCATTATTCTTAACAGACACTGACATACTCCCTGTATTTCCTTTGCACAGAGAATCTTTATGGTGCTTGCTGCCAGGGCAACAGAACATTCATTGCATCATTCAGTACAGGTTTGAAATCAGGATCCTAAAGAAATATTGAACTATTGCTTTCTGCAGGGGAAAGAAGATTTTGCAAATTGCAAAAGCAGTAAATAAAATTTAATAATTTCCATTGCAGAAAATCTACAGCCTTTGAAAAAAAATTATAAGCTAGTTTTAAATGTTCATAATATTATTAATACCTGATTATTTAAAATACCATATAAATAGTAGTAGTGCAATTATTTTCATTAAAAGACTAAGAATTACCAATATATTTTACGTGGACCATTACAGAGACAATTTCTTTGATGTTTAAGACTTTGAACACATGAACAAACCAAGGAAATTTCTGTATATCACTGAACTTTTGGGTTATTTTAAAGAAATTAAAATTTTATGTTAGTAGAATACTTTTTTTCATTTAATGGAGAAAGGTGAATCTCTTCCTGCAATAGACTGTATTATTCTTCCTTCTTGTTCTAAAAATAGAGTCCTGTGTGCCCTTAATCTAATATACCTTTCCTATTTAATGTAATTACCTAGGTCAGTTGGCAGCAGTGACCGTGACATGGTGAAGTTCAAGATCCTTAGGGCAGCAAGGAGGGCGCACAGCAAGCTCACTACACTGGACTTCAAGAGAGCAGACTTTGGCCTCTTCCAACCCAAACCATTCTATTATTCTATGAATCAATATTCCATTAGCTGGATTCAGTCAATGAACTGTCTTTCACTGCCTGCTTATTCTAGTTCTAAGGTTTGCGGTGCTGACACACCACAAATGTTACTGCAATACTGGCAAACTGGTAGTCATGCACAGATATTTATACATTCTGCTTTAAAATCACAGTGTAAGGAATAACAAATTGTTGGGTGAGCAGTGGTACTGAAAAGGCCTGATTTTCAATAGTCTTTGTCCTCTTGGTCCCCACATTCCCTCCTTCACATGACTCCCATGCCAATCTGCATACAAATGGCACAAGCTCTGGGAGTCAGGGGGAGCCACATCTGAGGTGGCTGCAGAGGCCACAGGCACAGACCTGTTGTTGGTCAAGTGCATTTTCTCCCAGGAAGTCACTGGTTTAGGATACATCCGTCTAGCAACCTACTGACTCCCACAGCAGTTGCAGGAATCCTTGTGGACTTACTGTTCTGTTGAGTTTGGTTGAGATTGGCTAAAACTTTCAAAACTTGTTAGACATGCTACAGGGAAGAACTGGTGCAGACATGGGCAACACAATCACAGAAAACCCCATCTGCTTTGAGAATTATTTATATTTGGATGGTTCTCACACCCAATTATGTATGGGAATTCAAACAGCTTTGGCAAAGATTTCTAATAAAGCATGTTAAGTCAAATGTATCAATTTCAGTTGGCTAATGGATTTAAATTATATATTAAAATGTTTAATGCAATAGTACACAAATAAGCATTCTTATGTAGCAATATACGAAAAACATATGCTAGTTTCTGACAGAAAGCATAAAAGCTCTCTGTGCTACAAGTCATGATTTTAGAAAAACAGTATGTTTTCCTTCCACATACCTTGCTTGAAGTATTATTTCTAGGTTTGCAATAAAAGATCAGAATGGAAGAGATTATCACTGAATACTCCAGAATTTAGAACTTAAAATTACAGAGTAATTTTCTCCTGTAAAAAAGGATTGTGTTTTAGTGGCATTTTTATGAAATCACAGCATACTTCACAAGATCTGTATTTTTATGCTTTAGTGAATGGAGCACTAACTTTTCAAAATCTCATGGTCAGAACAGGCCAACAATTTCCAGACATATTTATTGTGACAATGATTTGAAGTCAGCAGTAAGAATTTAATATGAAGCGTATATCTGTAATGGTCTAATATGTATAACATGCAAGACAACAGCAGATAGAACTGAAAAGTTACCAGTATTGAAAAAGCACTTTTTTGCCACTGCTAGTTTTCCCCTTCTCGCGCATGAAAAATTCAAACAAGAAGGATAAAGACTATCATCTAAGCCACTGACATGAGTCTTGGTTTTACAAGTCAGTGCACACATGGATGCCTTAGCACAGTAAACTAATGTGGATTTGCATCAACCACCAGTAATTATGGTTTATGTCAGCCAATAAAGAGCAGAGGAATGATGAATTCCCACTGTCAGAGCTGCACTATATTCAACCACAGAAATGTTTTAATCAGTTCCAAAATTTAATGCATCTACCAAAGATTAACAAAACCTTAAATGTAGTCCACAGACAAATCTCAACACGTCTGACTAGATTTATAAATTTGGCGAGTGTTGTGTTTCTGCACTGTCCAGAATAAGTGATATTTCCATAGCTCTCAAATTCTAGAATATTGACGCAAACAGTCCTGTCAAGATTCAGTTATCTAAGCCACTTTTCATAAAAGTTTCACTATACTTAATTTTGCCGTATACATTTACATGAATCTGGACATTTTGACTATGAAGCTCCAAAAATGCCAAATCAATGCCCCCTTTTACACAAATGAAAGACACAGTTGCTTAATGTTAAGCACCACATAACATTTAGTAAAGACATTATATTCTGTAGCCTATGGCATTCTATATAAAAGCAGGGACTATTAAAATAAGAGACTGTGACAGCTGACCATTTTATATATGTGTTTTTGCATGACAGCACTGCTACTAGTATTATAACACAATAAATGTTACAAAACCAGAGTGATCTCAAAAGTTTAACCTGACTTGCACCAATTCCCACACTACAACTTTGAGCTTCATCCTCAAGGAGGTCAACACTTGGCTCTGATTCCTGTCCTTACAGTCTTGCAAAAAAATTAAAAGCTCACTTTCCTCAAGGTCCTGTGGAAACAAATGCATTCTCAGCTCAAAGTGCACCACAAATATCATGCAGAAATGGAGGGGAAAAAAAAAGAAAAAGCGTAAAGCACTATTTTATCTCAGAGATTAATGTTTGTGGTAGCATTGATGAGAATCTCTCACAGGATTTCTTTTTGTGGCAAGCTTTAATCACTCTAACGTTATCAAAAGTAACGTATAAATCTAGCAATACATCTTATCACGAGGTCAGAAGTGGCACAGGATAAACATTAAAAGCATCTTTCTTTTCAATTCCTTTAGTGCAGAAAAAAAAGAAAATGTGAGTCCTTTGCTGCACAGCGTATTCATGTGTCAGTACCAGACTATTCTATACACTTCACTTTGAAATTCTAGGGAAAGTAATAATTCATATAAATTAATTGTATGTGTCAATTCTAATTAGTCTACAAATGCTAGGTAAGAATCCTTAGGAGACCACAGGGTATTCTCCACATTTTTGCAGACAAATCAAGTATCCAAATTTTAGCTAATCTGTGGCTTGGGAGACAAGAGAGCTTACACAGGGCAATTCACAATATTGGAGCAAGGCAGCAAAAGAACAAGGTTAAAAAATAAAAGCTGGCCTTCCCACTTCTTGCTCTCCACTGGTTTTGGCAAGCTACACTACTCTGCAATAAAGAATGCCTTCTGAAACACAAAGAAATCAAAGCAAAAGAAATAGTAAACATTCACTAAACACTGTAACACGAAATGTCACAGCAGCTGGTTTTAACAGAAACAACCATGAAGTGAAACAGAGTGTTACTATATAGGCTGTTCTTTTACCACTGTGCAGGCACTGTGCAGGGAAAATGTCTGTTCCTCTATCCCTAGTAGTAATTGTGATCACTATCATCAGCCTTGAAGAAACGGAACATCCAGAAGGGCTGAAATTACAAACAAAAATATTGTCTTCCAGATCTAAACCTCAGAAGAAATCTAAGTGATGCCAGAAATCAATGTACCATTAACGTCCTCTAAATCAGGGGTAGAAGACTGTACACAAATTATAGTGTATACCAACAGTATTTGGATTGAATTTCAGCCAGTATTTTCCCTCCTGCCCTGGTCTACAGCATCAGACACATGTGTTTTTTCAGCAGAATATCATTAGCTTACCTATTCATTTGCATAAATTTTTGCTACTGCATTGACCTAATAAGTAACAATACAATTTAATTATACATATTGTGGTGTGTTGTTCTCTACCAGTGAGTGACAGTAACTCATAACATGAAAAGGAATAAAAAAATTCATTGATAGAATGCCACTGAGTTTACCCAGACACATAACCAGACATAAAATATAGTAATGGATTATTAGAAATGGATTATTTTATAAATTTATAAATGGAAGTAAGTACATTTATTTTTCAGAAGCATACAGTAGCTCCTGTAGTAGCCTATTCACCAGCCTAGACTGCAATGAATTAGGATCCTTGCACTCACCGGTACTTAAACATGCATTTTCAGAAGAAAGTTACAAGCTTTGGAACAGATTTAACATTTGGAATAGAACATGTTCCTTCCTATTTTCTGAAAAATAATTACTGCGTGACAAGAGGATATCTTTCAACTATGTCAAAAGACAAAAACAAAAGTCTTATTTCCTCTTGTTAGACTGTTAACATTGTCTTGTTCTACAGGCAACTAATGTATATAAATTCAATTATTAAATTAAAATAGGAGTCAATACAGCAAATTTGTATTTTCCCTGATTTTTTTATTTTACCTGATTTTTTTTTTTTAACATAAACCCAGCCTTAAGCAGGAAGAATACAGAAATACTTACAGCCTGAAATTATTTATCTGAAGTTTGATAGCATAATACCATAAAGATTGGATACATTACTTGTGGAAAAAAATTAGATGTGGTCTACTGGAATTCAGCCAGCCTGCAGTTCACTTGCTGCTACTCTTTCCCCCTTTTGGACTGTATGCAGGTAGCCAAAATTTGAGTAAAAAGCAGTCGACCTCCGTTCTTCTATTTCTACTATATACACATCTTATGACAGCAGATCACAGACACATTGGAATACCTGAATAGAACCATTTCCAATGTGTGTTTGGCTACATGATATGCAGACATCTCATAAGCAGAGGGTTCTGTGCCTTCATCAGAGGTTATATGGCCTTGACCGCTGAGGCATGGCTGCTGTACAGGAATGATAAATTCATACAGGATAACGTTGTCAAAGGAGCGCAAGCTCTAGTGCAGCTTAGTTTCTAGTGCACCTTAACATACAAACCACAAATTCATAAGTCATTTAGGTTCTAAATTACCTTTAAAACAATCCTGTGCTTGGGTACCTCTGAAAATGTTACTTTCTAAACTTTTATACTACCATTGGTGGTACTGCTACAATATTCCAAAGTATTCTTACTGTTCAAACAATAATCTTGGAAACTCAAACAATAGTCTTGGAAACCATGTGCTACTATGGACCAATTGGTGTAGGGGTAGTGGTCCTTGAAGAGAAAACAGAATACATCAAGAGAAATTACCCTCTACCTTGTTCTCTACTTATATCAACTCACATAGCTGCCTTTATGTCTGGTAAGGAAACACTGGGTGATTTCACAGTTAAAGAATCTCATTTGTACTAGGTAGTCAACACAAATAATACACAGTTACATTCAAGGTCCTCCTTTTTCAGCATACCAGTTTAGCAAGACCTTGAATTTCTTACTTCTTACCAGTAAGACAAAACTATTACATGCACGTGTGTAAAAAACCTGTGAACAAAAGTACTTCAGGCTACTGTGAACTGTTTGTACAAACTTACAAATTATGTTCCTTCAATATCCTGATCCTAAAAGATTTCAACAGACTTTGAAATGAGAAAAAAAACAACAGACAACCCTTAAAATAGTTTATCAAATTGCATGATTTGAAAGGCTAAAAAAGAATGAAGCAGCTAATTAGACTAAGCAAAAGATGATACGTCCTGTCTAATATGTGGAATAATTAGCTAACCCATTCAATAGTATTAATTCAATGGTTTGGCACAGCATAATAAATAGCACTGGACTGCCAAAAGTTGAACTTCTTTTCCAATTGAGATTAATAAAGCTCTCTGAAAGCATATATGCTTGTATAGACAAAAGTAACGTATGTGCCAGGTTCCTCATTAGGAACTGAGGAGATGGAATATCTCTTCATCTCTCACTAAGAGAGATGGCATTTCATTTCAAAGAAAGATTTATTTCCATCTATTTAAGCATCAGTATCTAAATAAAATGAAGATTTCAGTCTAGAATAATTACCTTTGAATGACCTTTGAAATATGGAGGGACAATATGTATCTGACATATCAAATGACTTGTTAAAAATGAAACTTGATTACATACCAGGTAAAGTAAGAAAAGATACTTCCCAATATACTCACAGTATTGACAAATCAAAAAGTGTATCAGCAGAATGATACAGACACAGAACGAAAGACAAAAAGGATCTCAAGAAAGATCATTGTAGGTATGGCCATTAAAAAGTAACATAAATTTAAGGAAAACTTGAATAATTTTAATTCAGAAGGAACAATCTTATCAATAGATACAGAGGCATCTATGAAAGAGTGGCTACTTCGTCTTCAGCATGCATACTTCAAAATAAATTATTGCAAACTTCTTTCCATCTGACCAACAAAATACTATCACTGTTGCAAGTTTGTTAGAGAGATACCTAATAAAGAAATATGTTAGAAAACGTTAGAAAAAACCCAAAGCGTAGTGTTTGGTAGCTATGCCCCATACATTGATTAAAGGAAGTAGTAAATACGCAAGCAAATTAAACGCACACCGGTTGTTATAAACGTGTTGACCCACAGGTGACTTTATTTTGCCTTCTAGCAGAAAAACTACCATGCTTGGGCTGGTAGCTTTTGCAGTAACTGCAGAGAGAGAAATTTTCTAATCTTTATTTCTCCTTGAATGCTATCACAGCACAGTGGCCAATTTCACTAGCTGAATGCCTATAAATTAACATTACTTTTAATTACTTTAGATGGAATCTATATTTGAGCATGCTTTTCATTTTACATTCATTTTTCTTCCATTCATTATGAAAGTCTTCGTTCCCACAAGACTGTTTATATTTTAATTTATGTGGGCTTTGACAACATACTGACTCCAATATTTTCCTAATTAAATTAAATTTACTTGCATGGTTTTGAACAGTAACCATGTTGACCTCAAAAGTGCTCCTTTTTCCTTCTTTCCAATATATGTTACTGTCTATCAAAGAATTATTTTCCCCAGGCCCTACTACTTCGTCAGTCAGCCACTGCCTTTGTGCAACTAGTCCTCCAATAGAGACTAGTATTTCAGCTTTAATAAAATTACAGTCCAAAACCTAAGTGGCCTGCACTTTTTAGTCCATAGATGTTATTTAGGTCACTTCAAATAAATAATTGCAGAGCAGCTTCTGACCATACAAGCAAGAAAGAACTTTGATTTTAAGATAGAATTTTTCTCCATAGCCATCATTCCCAATGTTCTTCATAAATAAAACACTATTCAAAAACGTCTTTCTAGAATGGTCAAAGAATCAAAGCTGAAAGTATGGCTCACCTATGACTTTTCCTTTCATAACACAAATTCAATCCTGAGCAATCCCAAGAAAGTGACAGTACTTTCCCTCCTACAGTGAAAGATACTCTCACCTTTTGCACTTCAAATTTTACCCTTTCAAAACCCAGATTATTCCAACATTTTAAATTATTTAATTTTTAAAGAAAAATACTCCTATAACAACATTTTGCCACTTCTGTTATGCATGGGTGTACTGAATACTTTTATTTTTCCCTGTTAACATTTCCTACATCTCCTTCTTTCCTACTGCAGGTCATCTTCAAGTGTAGAATCTTTTCTGGATAGAATTATCATATGCAATGCCTAGCTAAAGAAAGCCCTGAATTCAGCTTTCTTTCAAAAGAAAAATGATGATCTGTGATAGTACATATTAGTAGTGTCTCTTCTGATTTTCTTCAGAATTAGTATGATGGTTTGAATCAAATAACCAAGACAGAATATTACTTGGGGTTTTTTTTTCATGTTTATCTGTGAAAGTTGGTTATAAAATTATATCAAGGGCAAATGCGTACTAATAAGCCTTCTCTGCCTTTAATAATTTGCATTTCAGAGTCCAGTTACTGTAAGAGTTAGGACAGGGAAGAAAAAATACAGGAGGTCCCTCCTTTGTTTTTTGTTTTCTCTTGCACTTAGGATCTTAATTATGGCTCAGCATTTAGTTATGTATATGCTGTGTAATGGTTTGCATCACTATGATAGAAGCAGAGACATTGCTCTTTGATGTGGAACCCCAAACAATTACTCCCCACCCCCCCAAAAGGCAGTGGGCTGATGGCCAGGCCCTTAGGGAACCCATATGGAAAATATGGCATCACAACATGCCCTTTCACAGTGTTCCAGGAGCTTGAGCTAAGACAGTCAAATTTCTCTTCGTTTCCTGAAGCAACATAGCTGTTCTGCAGCTAAACTCATGACCAGTGTGCAGCTGAATTCCTGATGCATCACTGAGACTAAGCTTACCTGAGAGATTTCTACAGTACATTGGAGATGCTTCCGTTTAAAGCGTTACACAACCCATCTAGCTAAGATGGAGTGGAACATCCTGCTAATACTGCCTTGAAGAAATAGGTCACATAAGTTGGATGCTGCCAATTGCCAAACAGAAATCAATTAAGAAATCCATGTAGAGGAAAAAAAAAATATATAAAAAAAAAATATCAATGCTCATTGACATAGCCCAGTGAGTGGATAATATGCAGAGTACAAATCAGTACCGGCATATATTGATATAAACAGGAATGCAGCTATCTGTGATCCAGATAAGAGGAAAATACAGCATGCACAGCATTGTGGATGCTCTGCCAGCAAGGGACTGAGAACACATGCCATGCTGAATGGGGCAAATGGAGGGACAGAGGGAGAGAACAAACTATTGCTCCTGCTGTTACCACCCCTCCACATGTGGAATTTTAGATCAGATTGAATTTATGTTTGCCCTCAATTTTTTTTGTAACAAGCTTTGAAAAAAAATATTGAATCTAGTAATATACTTACTTTGTACTCTGTGCGCCCTGGCCATATATGCAAACACACATACAATGCATTAGTGTATTGACATCTTACTGACTGGGGTTGCATTCTAGCTGCCCCTAAACTGCATTAAGTTTGCTTATAATGTAACTCAGGAAATCAGGGGTAAAATGACATGCTCCTTAAAACATTCTGATTAAAACAATTTCTTATGTGTTAGTTCCTGTTTAGTGGCATAAGCAAAACACAGATACGCCTACACCCCGCCTTTTTCTTTTTTACTTTAATAAGGTTTTTCCTCTCTTTTTTTTTAAACTAGCTAGTCTAAAAATCAATTACCGTGATGAATTCCAATTCACAATTTTCACCGATCATTTAACCGGCAGTCAGATTTAAGTGCAATAATCTATTAATGTTTCAAGATTTAGTACAGAATAAGAATACAATTGTAATATTTTATATTTCAGTTGTTAATAAAGGCAGCATCAGGTCTCCTATAATTAAATTATTTTCATTATTTAAAACAAGAGAAATTTTTAATGATGCTTTTTGGTTGCATGGATTAAAATTCTCATAAATTACTGCAGATTAAAATAAATATTATACTCAGTCTTGTAAAACTTTTACTTGTTCTCCTTGCTCAGTAAGAAGGTGCAAGAATTGAACAATGTGTTGTGCATAGCAGCAAGGGAAAAATGTCAGCAGCAAGAGAATAATCCCCAAGAGCAGAGCTGCAGGCGGCGGACTCAGTCAGCATTAAATACACGGAACAGGCAGGAAGAAAAATTTAGAAGCAGGGGGGAAAAAATCCCAACCAAAAAACCCAGGCATTTTAGAGAGAGTGAGAGAGGAAGGGTAAGGGCTTAAAGGCAGGAGGCTAAACAAATTATACCAGGCCCAGGAAAATCCCCATACTGCTTTAAAGGAAAAAACAAGGTTATGACACAGCACAGTAAGAGAAGAGGTGCACTACTGACCAGCAGCAGGGCAGCATTTAAGAGGTACAGTTTCTTTGTTTTGGGGGAAAAAAAGAAAAAAAAAAAAATCAGCAAGGGTCCTCCTAGTGGGCACACTTGACTGAAGTGACATTCTGTTTCCACAGGAAGCTTCTTGGGTCTGCTATTTCTGACTAGTGTCAGGGCATAGCACTGCATTGTTCTTTAGATAACATAAAATAACATTGTGGGGTATTTACCTTCCTTCTATGCGGAAAACAATGTTTCAGAGGAAAAACTCTTGAATTCAAGTTTAAATGTTTCCAAAACACAAAAGTTTGTTGGGTTATGCAGTATGCACCAGTTTGCAGGTATGGCTGCATCAAGGCCAAAAGCGTATCTCTGATTTGACCTATATGTTATTTAGTTTGTAAGAGTAGATCTCAAGCTACATTAAGAGTATTTTGTAATTAGAGGTACTTGCAAGAAGCATATCCATAATAAAAGGTACTTCATACTGCTTTTCTTTTAGATTAAGTGCGTTTTTCCTTCTTGCTTTCTATTTTACTGCTAAGTTTCCCTGGTGGAGACAATTTATCTCATCAAAATCTCACAGGATAATCTAGTTAGTGCAAAAGCAGAACTCCCAATAAAGAAGTAAAATACTGGGACTGTCATATGTAATTCACCTACATAATTGTACTATTTTACTTTTTTGTATGTTCAATATCCTTTCACCTGTTCACCTACACAAAGTTTTTTTTTTTCTTTAGAATGAAGTTAATACATTGCATTTTACTAGCTGGTAGGAATTAAATAATAGAGGGGAAAAAAGAATTTTCTGGTATCAAATACTTTGTTAAAATGCTAACTGAATTAATAACTTGTTACATGAAAAACCTGTTCTTCCAAATTTGGGTGCTTGCAGGTTCCTAAAAAAACCCTCACCTTTAAATTGGCACACGTGTCTGTACTTTAGAGAAAGTAAATTTTATCATTCCATTCTTATCTTAAAGCTCATTTTAAACAATCTTCCAGTCTAATTAGCATTACCTCCTGGCTCCTTAGTACCATCCTTTTGAATGCTGGCATGGTTAAAACACTCAGGTCTACTTGGTTTAGTACAGTGCGGCAAATGTCAGTGAAATACGAGGGCATATGGCATATAATTACAGAACCATATGGATGCCAGTAGTGATAGTCAACAGTATTTGAATGCAAGACCAAGAAAGTTAGAGGAAAAGCAATAAAAGACCATAATACATAATCATAAAATGGATATATATGATTTCTGTACAGCTGAAAGAAGCCTGTACATATCTATCCTTTAATGAAGCAAAGTCACTCTGTGTGCAGAAGCATATAGCTGTGGAGTGCAGTCTACATTATTTTCATTTTCAT
This sequence comes from Stercorarius parasiticus, assembly GCA_013396915.1. Classification (NCBI taxonomy): domain Eukaryota; kingdom Metazoa; phylum Chordata; class Aves; order Charadriiformes; family Stercorariidae; genus Stercorarius; species Stercorarius parasiticus. The sequence continues at coordinate 256,818 of VWZL01003474.1, read as the reverse complement.
TTGGAAATGTATAAACTCAGATTATTAAGATGAGTGATGCAAGAAATGACTTACCAATGCACAGAGCAGATCAACTGCTTCCAGTATCAGTTCTTGGTGGCCAATGCGAGTGACTCCCAATTCCTCAAGCTCTTGGTGAGTGATGTGTAGCAGCTGTTCGCCATTGATCTTTTCTCTTTCAAAATTTTTTATGTATTGTTGGAGGCAATCATCAAGGCCTATTTAAAAAAGCCAACAATGCATATTCAGAGAACAAACAGTCATAATTCTCTAATTCAGAAATACAGAAGTTTCTTGGGAATACAAGTATAATCCCTTGTTTGGATCTATTAAGGGAAATGTGTGAAAAAAATATAGTTTAACTTACATAGTATAGTGCATACTACTAAAGAGAAAAGCTTGTATTACTGACATTATTTTCAAAATTCTTAAACATTTTAATACTAATTTTAAACCTTCCTGGTACTTATTACGGAAACAAGGGGAAGGACAAGGAAGCAGAGAGAGTGACATTATAGAAAACCTTTTTCTTACGATGTCATGAAGACCTAAATATAGTTTTAACTTATGATTAGGAGGATTCTTCCTGGTATTTCTCAAAGTCATACGGTGTGGCTATCACTGATTAGGAAGAGTGGTTTTCAGGCTTAGTAACCACCTACACTAACTCTGCTACACCTAGTGCCAATTTTTAATTTTTTTTTTTCAAGTCTGACTATCCAACTTTTTGAAACTCAGTAACATACAAATGGTTTTGTTACAAAACCTTAGATTAATAATAAAATTTTACTCACGCACAAAGAATTATTCCATTTGTCCCTGAAAACTTGATATGGTAAGAGTAACAGATTCAGTAGCTGCCACATAATTCTGTTTCTCAGGCCAGAGAAGGGACTGATTAACATCATAACTTGAAATATTTTTCATTCCTCCAAATCTGTTTCTGAACCACACATGCTTTAAGTTTCCAGCTAGAACAGTTAGTTGAACACTAGACTCTTTACTATTGAAGATACACAAGGTTATGCAGAGTTCCCTCAAGGACTCTGCCTAGAATTGTATTAGATTCAATGAAAATCTGATATGCATATGATTTTTTGGAGACCTACAAAGATTCAGCTTCAGTAATTTCACCTACTAAGAGTAAGTAGAACACTTTGATTCTTGATTACTTGTCCTACAGTGAAGCAGGTAAACTCAAGATCCATAAAAAGAACCGATATCCAGAAGCCACAGAAATAATCAACTTGGGCATCTAAGGAAGACAAGAGCTTTGCAATATCATAACTTCTGCACGGTGCCTTCTATTAAATACACATGAAGTTACCAGTATGGTTAAATTAAGGAAAAAATGTGTATGCAAGCACTTAAGAAAACACAATGCATATAAAGAAAAGGAAAGCAACAGGCAAGTGATGAATATTGTTCTCATTTGTCAGTTTAAAAGTTCTCACAAATGCAATATAAACAGAAATAAAGTAAAAGTTAATGTCTTTATTGCCTGGATTATTAATGAAAGGAAACAGATAATTCTATCATGTACCTTAGTACCTTTTTAAAGAAAAATTTGTAGTTATTTTAACATTTTTGGAACCACAAAAGTTCTTTTAAGTAACTAGATGCAGTTTTGCAATGATGAACTGAAATATATTCCTCTAAATTAGTACACGAACACTTAATGAGTTAACCAAGAGGATGAAGGAAGCTTACTGAAAAAATATTAGAAAACTACAGTACTATCTATTACTCCATTTATAAGCATACCTTATATTAGATACTATCAAGTGACTTAATTTGATTAATTAATAAAATTGGTCTATTTCTTGTTAATAGAAAATATTAGCTAAACATATTACTAACATGCAACACCCCAGCCTGACTGAATGCTGGGATTAGTTCAGAGATGAATTTCTAAAAGCTATAGGAGGACTTGGTCAGAAAAACCAAACCACCTGCCAAGGAAGCAAAAGCTTGTGAAAGCTTAATTCAGAAAATTTGAAATTTAAAACTATCCTGTAGACAAAAATAGTTTATATCGTCCATGTTTTTCTGTTCTCAGGTTTTTAAACAAAGTGTCTGAGAATGGGAGATCTGAGACTTTATATTTGGCATGCTGAATATTACCACATTAAGTCTCAATTAAGCCAACATAATTCAGTTGAGACACAAGGACTGTGACAACACAAGAATTGATTAAGACAAAACAATGCATTTTTCTTCTGTTCCATAAATACAAGGGGATGTATTGCAGTTTCCTTCAATTAACTTATCTTTCAAAATTATTCAATTATTTACTCTGTAAACTGATTGTCTTAAATTATGTTATATTGCTCATTCATAATTTACTAAGTAACCTGCACAGCTTTATAGTCACTTATATCCCATACAAAACTAGATTAGTGATATAAAATGTCATATTTTATGCTGTTATTGATAGATATGAGATAGTTTGGGGTTTTTTGTTTGTTTGTTTTTTTAAAAAACCCTCAAATTCGCAGTCTGTTTGTAACTAATATACCCAAGTCTTTTTTCTGTTTTGGAACAGTCTGCAAACAGGAGGCTCTTTCTCTGCATCTGTTCATGGTTTTAAATGATTTAATGAATGATTTTATGTAATTGTATTTCAATTTGGATTGCTTGAAAACTGGTCACTGCAAGTTTTGCAATTATTATTAAACATTCGAAATTCAGAGCCATTGCATGTTTCTGTTCCCTTCTTGCTCAAGAACAACTCCTAGAAACAATTTCAGAGCAAGTTCCAAACCCCATGCATTCCAGGTTTGCTTTTAGTGAATATTTGCCTAAAACACATCAGAAGGAGTTACTGAAACTGACACCAGAAGTGAAATGATTTTGAAAAAAAGTGAAACAAATGAATTTAGAAATTTAGCATCAGTGGCCACGAATAAGCATTTGTAGTATTCAGAAAGATTTAGAAAATACCAAATGAACATGACATCTTAGAAAAACTGTGAAGTCAGATGTATTAAATGTGACTTTGTGCCAGAGAGAATGTATGACAGATGAGCAAAATATTAAATTTGTATTATTCATACTGCTCTGTAATAGCTCCCCAGGGCATCTTTAGAAGGCGTTTACTTAATGGTGCAAACAGTATGGCAGTTGACAATAGAATACAGAAATACATCGTTAAAGGACCAGGCTGTCTCGTAGCATAACAGCATCTAATAAATACACACAAGAAAAGAAATATTTGTCCATTGCTGTCTGCTTTTCTGTCTACCTAGGAACTAGGTATTGTATTCCGTTGTTTCTTTTCTTCCAACGTAAAATTTTGTTTTGTTTGGTAAGTCTCAGGTGTTACAAAGCAAGAATTTAGCTATTAGTAGTTTATTTCTTTATTATCATGGCTATAATTGTTTTTAGCGTGAAAATATGAAAGATGCAATTAGAAAGAGTACAGAAGGAGATCATTTTGACTCACCAAAGCCAAATTGAATATTTATTTCCTCAAGCCACTTAAGCTTCATTAGTGCTTTTTATGTAATATTCTCAATATAATTTCTGTTTACAGACAAGACCTAAATTAGTCAAGATTCATAATGACAAAGAAGTAAGGGGCATTAACTCTGGTTTATATATAGGTAAATAAAACAACTATTCCCAAGTTACACAGTATCAGTTAGGCAAGAAACACAGAGGTTTACAGTTACATTTCTGTACATTCTTACTTTTTTTTCAGCTTGTAACAAACTAATATATGCTTCATAGTGCAATACATTAATTCAAGGAAAAGGGCTTAAACATGTATAGTTAATTTTAAAGCTGAGACTTAACGTCCATGATGAGAAGTCGTCTATATTGTCTCTTTCCATTTTTAAGTAAAAGAAAGCTAATTCCATCCACACGGACCAGGAAAACTTTATCTCTGTATTCAAAGAGTAGAAGAGAAACAAGCATCTCTGATATATTGACTGCAAACTATGATTTTGCAAATAAGGCAAGTAGTAAATTGCCTAAATGAAGGAAACATGAAAAAGAGAGGAGGTAAAAAAAGGTAGGGAGGAAGGGCAGGAAAAGAAAAGCCAGTAGCTTTAAAATACTACTTTTCAGAACTGCATAACTAAGAAAAAAGAATCATTAAAACAACAAAGCAAACTAACATGTCATAAAAAAAAATTCTCTGTCGAGCTAGCTAAAAATCAGATTTAAGTATTAACTCAGAGACAACATTACAAAAGAGATGCTACATGTTGTGGGCAATAAGGCCCATGGAGATTAAAATGAATCTGTCCATTGATGTCAACAAACATCAGGTTTGTTTTATATTAAAAGCACAAACATAGTTGCCATGTTATGTAAAGATCTGGCTCTTTCTCCCTGGCATCAGAGATAATAAAAAACCCCAAAACTATAAAAATAAATGAAAGAAAAGCATAAGTTGTTGCTTTCTATGCAGAAAGTCAAATTATGTGGACAGAGCAGCTCTCACAGGGGAGAAATGTGGTGATGATAACTTCGTCAAGTGTGATCCATCACAAAAGAAAAGTAATTTCTAAGTTTAAAAAGTCTGTCATTTACAATTTTTCATAAATCTCTCCATAAATTACTTTTATTTGCTTCTCCTTTTTCATATATTTTAATGGATTTTTGTTACTTATTGTAAATTACACTGGTTTTGTAACCTATCCTAAAAATTCCTGACCAAATGATGGTTTTATTCATACTACATCATTATTCCCAGAGGAAAATATACAGCAGCTGGCTAGAACAGCAGAACGCTGGCTGTGAAATGGAAGGGTTATGGGGAGGGCAGACAGGAAAGGTCCTTGCCAGTTCAGCTTGTCACAAACATGACTGCTCTCGCGAGGTGATTCTTCTGACAGAAGAGGGTATACAAAGTGATACGCTCTGTTATAAAAACACAGCGTTGCTCATTCTGCTTTTAGGATCTAGGATGAAAGAGATGGAGAATGGCTCAGTGGAAATGCATTCACCACTCCTCTGACTTCTGCTGTTTAGCACTGATGCAAGGAAGCATTATAGTCTGCTTACAGCCACTTTGGCAAAGAAGTCTAAAATCACTTTGATTAAGGGTCTGAGAAAGTATTTAACATTTTTCTTAATAAAAATACATTTTAAAATAAAAAGCACATAGCAGAATGCTGAAATCACAATTGCACAAAGGCTTATACACAGCATCAGATTTGAAGTATAGATAGAAGTGTCTGTGTAATCTGGGTCGAAACGACAAAACCTGAAAGTCAATGGAAGGATCTCAGTTTGTTCAGAATGATACACTTTGGTCTGCCAAGAGCAAATTAATATCCCTATTAATATATCTCATTTGACTAATAAAAGCTATACAACAATCGTATCTCATTACAGAATGGTGATTTGCAAAAAAGCAATAAATCAAAGTGAAAAGAGGACGAACTTAATTTTCAAAAGTTGTGGTGCTAGATGTTGGATGAAATCCACTAAAGCTGTTGTGTTTGTGAGGGCAGAGATCTTGTATAATATGACCACAGTGCACAACAGGAACACGCCTGCACCAGCATATGCATCTTGGGAGTGTGAGCTGAGTTGTGAGTCAACAGGTTCATCTAATAAGTCAAAAGAAAACTGATTGTACTGAAACTACCCCTGGGTGACAAGGATAAAAAAAAAGAGAGACAGAAACACTGCAAAGAAGGGAGCAGAAAAGGTAAAAGACAAACAGAAACTGTGTGCGCTTTGAGAAAAGGCATAGAGAGGGAGGCTGCTGAAGTAGGTTTGGAGCCATAAGAAAATAAACATATTGTTTGGTTCCTTCTGATTTTTGCAAATTACCTTGCACATGACCATCCAAATAAATGGGGCTGCACTTGAGAAACCTTGCCTGATTCCACTGAAGGCTTCTCTTCCTAGGCAAACCAACTTGCAAGGCCAAAAAAGTAGCTATTCACTATCAGGAAAAAGGGGGGAAAAAAAAAAAAAAAAGGAAACTCATTTCTGTGCTGGAAGTTACCCAATTAATTGGGGAAGGCAGCACAAAATTTTGCTCCTGTCACAACCCTCAGTTTACATATGCAGATCTGCTTAAATAAATACAGTGCTTAACAGTGTCTACAGGTTCAGTCCGAGCAGTAGTAGTTACAGAAAGCAAAAAGGTTGAGTTTAAAAAAAAAAAAAATATAAATTGGTACTTTCTATATAATGCAATTTTTATCAGCTAGCTAGAAAGATCTGGAAGAAATTGACTGGTTGGCTAACAGAGAGAAGTAGGTGGAGAATGCATGCTTTTTCCTCAATGTCATTTTACTGAATACACACATCAATTCATGGTGCTCTTGATCAAAACCCCTTTGATTTATTACATTGAGCTTAGGCACAGTGGATCTTTTTCCTACCTTATATAACTTGTAACAATGAAAATCATCAGGTGGGTATTTTTTGCCAATGACGCTAAAAGCTTTTTAAGAACTATTCAGTCCAAATAAAGAAAAGGCATAATCCTCAGGACCATGTTCACACTAAGCTGATTCTCAAATAACAGCTATTTGTTCTTAAGCCCTTTCAGGAGGAAAAAACCTGTTTCAAGTGCCTGGAGAAAAGGATCTTCATACTCACACAATTCAGAAAGAGACAAAGGGAATCTGTTTGAAAACACTCTAAAACACCAAGCTTGGAGCATTTCTGACCTAAACTTTCCTGAAGTTTAGAGTCTATCTAAAAACTAGAGAGTATCACGCAGTATTTTGCATCTGCAAGCCTACTTGTTACAAACCTGATCTACAGCAATATAGTAGCTAGATTACAAAATTTCATACAAAAAATACATTAAAATTTGCAAGTCATAACATGAATGCACAAATACACAAAAATGAAAGAACTAAGATTATTCTGAAAAAAAAAAATCCCTCAATTCTGGCATTATCTGACCTTTAAATGCTTGACTGTGCGAGTATAATGTGTTTAAATGTTGCTTCCCAGATGAGTTTCCTCTGCGTCACTGTAATATTCACACAGATACAGATGGATGTTTTAGATGCAAATACAGGCAAGACTTCTGCTACTTGAATTTAAAGATCCATCATCTGCATCAACAGGAACTAGAGCGGGATGAGTGCTTTGAATTAATATTTTCCAGACACCAACGGACACCAAAAAAAGTTGATTTCCATTTCAGGCTTCAAAGCGGATTGAACTTTACTGGCCGCAAACTCTACTACTTGTCTCTGACCCCTGGCTAAGACTGTGCTGGTCCACAAGCTACTTTTGCCGCTCCTATTCCCCTCTCCTGACAGAGACAGGCTCCACATCTGCCCTGTCAGAGCCCTCTGCAGACACGCTCAAGCACCAGCATCCAGCCAGCACTGCTGGGCTCTTGTCCAGCCAGACCAGTTCTCCCACTCTTGGTTTTTCTTTCAGAGGTTTCTCCTCAGCCTCTCCCATCCTCATCCTGCAGCTACATCCCTGCAGCCAATGTCACTGCCTCAATATTCCCAGATTACAAGTATCCACTCACCCTCCTAATTCTTATCACAAAATTCTTAGCTTTTTCCCCCCAGAAAAATCCTGTATATCTTCAGCTTCTTTCATTTACTGCCAGCTTCCATTTCCAGATGTCACATTTTTTCTCCTTCCACACTGTCTCTATTCTTGCATTTTCTATGGGTGACTTAGGCAGCTTCCTCTCCTCCCTACCAGCAGGGAAGCAGTATTGTGATAGCCCAAGCTGGAAGGAGATGGAAGCTTCCAACTTCAGTTCCTCTTCTCTCTCCAGAATAGGTCTGAGCTTCACTTGCAACAACAGACCTCCTCAGCCACAAGCACCCTTTGTAAAAGGGACATAATCCTCAAGAAACATGAAGATCAGTAGCAAGCTCCTGTGCATGAATGTGCTTTTTCCCCCTCCAGAGTGTCCTCTGAATAAGGGCACACATCACAGCCACTTTACCAAGAGCGCATGTCTGAGACAAACAGCCTCCCAAATTCTACCCCATATGCTTTTTTTTTTTTTAAGCATGGCCAAAGCAATAGACTTTCCCCAGAATCTCAGTGTCAATAACTACAAGGTCTTTCTGGCAGCATTTTTCCAGGGTAACTATGTTATCAAGGCAAAAGCTGTGTGCTGAAATTATTAATATTTTAAGAGTGCAGAGCATCTGAGAAGGTTTTGTAAGGGGATGTGTCAAGCAATATTAATAACAAATGAACAAACTGCTGCACTTATAAAATTTGATTTAATGATATGCCATCACCCTTCAACTGACATTTGTATATAAGAAGTAAATGACTTAATATAGTTCTGCCTCCATTACCTATGACTGAATAATAGGAAGTGAAGACATTCTAACTTTTTCCTCAAAAACTGACAGGTGTTGTGGAGCTCTGGTATTATCACGGAAATAATAACCAGCATTTTCAAGAAGCTTCCTGGAACAAGACCTGACCTTAAAGATGTTTCTGGAAGAAAATGTACACACAGAGAATGTATCACATTTTCAGACACATGAGCATGCTCCTTGCTGTCACATTTCACAACAATCTTAACCTTGAGATATGCCACTGATGCTGTTACTGATGAATTTCCCATAAGAGTGATAAAACACAGAAGTGTTTATTATCTCTTTGTGCTAATGAAAATTTAAATCTTTTCTTAGCCTCATTAATCTTCTCCTTGATAAACATATAACAATAGCCTCCAGTAATTTTTGGAACAGCATGGCTGAAGAATGACCTGGAAGTGCTAGCAAGCCTCTAGAAGCCAGCACATTCATACCTACCATTTATTTGATTATATGCTTCCACATTCCAGTGTGACTAAGCTGAGAATATTTGGATGCTGAATCTGCCTTGTTACATTTATTTTAAAAGAGAAATGCTTTGGCCAAATGCAAGACAAGTACTTCTATCTATTTCCTGCACTGGACTCATGTAACACATTGCTTTACTTTCTTGAGACGGAGTTTGATGAGAATCTTTTCTGGCAGAAGCGCTGGTTCCAACTCAGAGTGGTTCCCTTGTACATCCTGCTCCTCGTGCTTCGCACAACTCTGTATGCGGTTATGTAGTGAAGTGGGTCAGAAACTGCTCTATGTTGACTTCACTCCTTTTTGTTACCAGCTATTTTTAACTGAGACAAACGAGGTGGAATACACCAGTGGATGAAAGAGCAGTTGCTTAAACTGTCACCACTGCCAACATAAATGCTTTTCAAGCTACACCATAAGGAAGCCCCATTTGGTAATTCTTTGCTTTGTTTTCTCTTTTATTTGCTGAGGTGGCAAATTTATGATCACCATGCCCACAATTGTTCCAGACAAGTATCCTGAAATACATACTAACATTTTAAAAAAAAGTTTAGAATTAGCTAAAAAGCCAACATAAAAATAAATTGACAGGGCAAAAAATGGATTCATATTTCAAAGAATCTTCAGCGACTGGTTTGATTTATACTCAAGCCAAAATGCAGAACCAGCATAATTAAATCCTCAAATTTCTTTACCCACTTACAGAAGAGCAAATACCTCTGTATCAGAACAATTCTGGTGATGACTGAACATCTCTAGGATCAGTAATAACAGTTAGAAGAAATAACATCTACCCTGCATGCATAAGGGTTAGTGTTGCTTAGAAGCAGAGAATTGATGTGGTCAAGTTTTATATTCCTCCTTATTGCAATAAGTGCCAAAGGCTGTCTTCTCATCTCCCAAGACTAGAGGGCAGTGGTGGAAGTAATTCAGAGTGCCTGCTCCAGCCCTCTATTTGCAAGGTGTTGTTTTTGCAGTAACCAGTAACCTGCTGCCAAAATTGACAGGGGAAAAAATCCCACAACATGACAACCAAAAAAGACAAACCAAACAAAAAACCACCAACAAAAGGAACTATTCTTAGGTGGAAATTAAAATATCAGGAAATCAAGTTTCATTTCCTTCACTAGTGTCTAAGCACATTGAGATGAATTTATTTCAGACCCCTGTTGTCTCCATTTTAGAAAGGTCAGAAATTCTAATAAGGAAGGAACAGCATTAACTGTGCTTTCGTATACGAGGACTGATCTTAAAACCAAAAGTAGTAGAACAAACAAATATAACTGAAAGCTCCTTTCTCCAGCTTCTGAGGATTTATCCACCTTGCACTCCCCACAGAAAGTCTTAATCGCAGATCGACCTTCAAAAACCTACAGTTTGATATACAAAACCAAACTGAATAATCACGTCAAATTTTTATACAAGTAATACAGAGACACGCCCCAGTTGTCCTTGGCTTAAATAGGAAGGAAAAAAAAAAGTGAAGAGATAGATAACAAGTCTGTCTGAGCTAATCAACAGAGAGAAAAATAACTTGGACAAAAATCATAAAATCATAAGGCAGACATTTAAAGTTAGATGAAATGAATCTTGCCCTAGAAGTACCTCTGACGAACTTGCAATAGGGCTCTACATTAAATTCAGTTCATAATCATATTCAAAAACATCCAGGCATAGTGGATGTCACAGATGCTTCAGAACAGTAACTTCCTGGACAGAACATGTATAAAGAATCTCAAATTTCCTGAGGCACATAGGCGGCAGCAAAATGTTATCAAGAAAGTGAACTTGTAACAGGATAGCCAGAATCCCCAGATCACATTCTCTGTCAGCAAGTGCTAACACTTGCAAACCTGAGTGGTAATAAGAGAGCTGACATAGAAGAATCAAACAAAAATATATTAATTCTTGTTCACTGACACATTTTACTAAAAATCCTGGATATCAAGAGAACAGCCAAATCCAGTGTAGGCATTTATAGTGAAAAACCCAAACACATAAGGTTTCTCCTCAACAAAATAGCTTCACCAACTACGCGTCTAGAACCTAATTCACAAGTAATAGTTTAAACACCTGCAAGATACAATTCCTAGAAAGTAGAAGGTAGGCTTGACAATTAATCACACAGTTGCCAAAAATCACTGGGAAACTGCTTTCATATTGCTGCAAGGAGTAAAGAAAAGGCTAGGATTTGGGTTTTTTTCAGGGATATTCAGAAGCTCTATTGATAGCATGTGTTGGTCAACTACTTGGCAAAAGCTGTGGACCAGCTGATCTGGGGTTTCACACCCATCTCCTTTTATTTCAAGGAAACGCAGAGGATGTAACACATAGCCCACAGCTCTTGTTTATATTATCCTGTTGACTCTACAAATCTGGATGATCTTAAATTAGATTCTTAAGCGGTTTGGTGGAATTAGTTCTGGCAATCAATGATTAGCTCAGTTAAAAGTCAGGTAGTTGTCAGGAAATTCCCAAACTAGGAATTCTTACTTCTATCAATACAAACTGTGTGAAACTAGCAAAACTAGGCAAGTGGGAACAGATCACAAAACAACAAGAAATCAAACTGTAAATCCTACAGAAGAAAGAAGCTTTTCTCTTTCCTTACATTTACCCATTTTTATTCTACGTATTTATGTTACGTGATGATTCTAGAAAAATTTATTATAGTTGTTATTACACAGAATGAGAGCTAGAAATTTTTATTCACTACCGTTTTTCATCCAGTATCAGATTAAGACAGATTAAGTCTCTGGCTTCAACTACATGATGAAAAATATTACTACATCTTAAATCACTGTTATTTTGTGGTTTAATTCTGAACTCTAAATGTTTTGATATTTGATCTGGCCATAGCTTATCCAACAATAAGTGCTTCTATGAAGTAACATGAAACTGGCAAAAATTTTATCATATCTGAAGAAACATAAAGCCAAAAGTCCACGAATAAATTATGATTACAGCTCAATGTATAAGAAAATTTTATTCTTCCCAAGTTATTGGTAATTCAGTACAAAAAACCCTAAAATCTAGTGATTACAAAACATTTCAGAAACATAGGATATCACTCATATATTTGAAAAATTACTTTTTAATATGCTTTAGATGATTAAATCTTTTACATGGCAGCATGCAAAAGAGGGACATAGGTCAGGGCTAGCACCTGATATTTAAATCTCTTTGACAAGGAAGCATCAGACTGAAAGTTTCCATCTAGAACCAAGAACTGTGTCTGCTATAGAGCCCACTACTGCCAAAGGGTAAGATGTGAGTACTAAAACATAGCTCTCAAGCCATTCCTAGGTATTTTTCTGTTCTTCATAAGTAAACAGTTACAGCTTTTTTTCCTCTCAAGATTCAGTTAAGGAATAAGAGGTACGTAATAGTAATGTGCCAGTAATAAGAGCTGTCCATAAAACCTCTAGGGCTGCTGGTGAAAAGGTAAATGTATTAGACCAAACAACCTGGAGCAGTGCGCTGTATTAACTGAGCAGGATAAATTAATTCTTCCATGTCAGCAAAAGCAGCACAATATGACATAACATTTCTGGGGACATTCCCCATGGCTTCTCAGGGATTGAGGCTGCTGCATTCCTCTAGCAGCCATTCCCAGTAAAGTCTCAAAAAAGAAAAGTCCCTTCTGGTACACTGGTAGACTTTTTACTTTTCATATATATCAGAGAACTAAACATGGAAAGAAATTAGAGGTTAGTCAGCTCCTTAATTCACACTTAGGAAGTGGTTTGCTTCTGTCACCTCACTTTGCTACTGGACCTGATACCACAGTCACAGGCTGTGACAGACAGACAGGCTTTAGATGTCTTCTGGTCTTTGAGCATAACCCTGAGGTAACACGGCTGTGAACTTCAGGCAGGACCAAGTTATACAAAGAGCAACACAGAAACAACAAATTACTGGGAAAAGGGAGTTTACAAATAAATTAAAGAACTATAGGTTTCTGTATAAAATAAAATAGCTGTGATAAGAAAAAAGCAGGGAAGTAAGACTGAGATAATCCAAAGAGTCAGAAGAGTGAACTAGATGTGAAAAAGAACATTTTGTCTTTAAATCATTACAAGATCAGCTTTTTATAAATTTCCATTTTTCTGAACTTCTAGAAATATGACATGAAACGACGACAACTTCATTTCTTAGGATATTATTAATTCTCAGTGAAAATGCATTGTGTCACTTGTCACTGCTATTGTTTTTTTCCTGTGATATGAGTTGGTAAATTAATAGGTAAATCTGGCCACTCCCGTCTCTCTCAGCAAATATGGAAAAAGCTCAGTGCATCCTGGATCCAAGAGATTGTTTCTTTCCTACTTTTATATATTAGAAAAAGCAAAAAGAAAACTTGAAAAGCTTTTACATGTGTGTTATAAAACCTAGTTTGTAAAGGACATGTTGCCATTTATAATAAATGGTTTCGGCCCACAACTGAGATTAAGTGCTCACAAATGGGCTATAGGAGAGGTGTTGCAGGCTCAGAAAAGTGCTGAATGAGCAGGGTCCCTTGAAGGGGTTTGTTACACAACTGGCCAGTGGCCTATTCAATCAGAAGAGCCGGCAAAGAGCAAACGTAACTTGGTTGCTAACCACGGCAACATTTCAGGCTGCTTCATCCCTAAGAGGATTTAGCAAACAGTAAGTTACAATTTGCTTCTACACTATCTGGAAGTGGAAGCCCAGTACACCTGTGTTAAGAGGATTGTACAGGTAAAGGGTGGCAACTCGCATATTCAATTTAGCCAGAAGCAGAGATACATTTTCATGGTATAAGAGGATATGATTAGTAGTTTTAGTGACTGTTATGCTGTAATTGTATGCTTTTGCAGATGACACACAACTTTGGCTCAGTAGGGATCTAAGAAAAACAAATACCTCTCCCCACACACCCGCATCCCCCCCCAAAACCACAACAGCAGCGCAAACCATTCTTACTAGCTGAACCTTGAGTCCAGGCTTTTTGAATCTCAGTCAAAAAAGCAAAACAAGTACATGAACAGAATTATGGAAATGGATTCAGTTGTGTGAAATCATTTCAGGTTGCATTATTCACATTGCACTACTTCAGGAAAAAAACCCCACAATCTTAATTTTTTTCTTTCAAAAATTAAATCCTAAGTGCATTATTTCCCTGAAGTAAGCACAAAGTATTGATAATTTTCAATTTCAAAATACTTGTAATTATTTTATATATTTTACATAAGGAATATTAGGATTTTTGCTTTTAAATGCTTTAAACATACCTACTTTTTAGACAAGACTTGTCTATCATCATACCCCTCCCAAGTTGAGTCTCTGTAATTAAGAATTCAAGGAGTTTCAGAAGCAAAAAGAAGGTGTCATTTTTTATCTCAAACACAGTAGCTGTTTAAGATTGAATTTGGATTTTTCCTTTACTATCCTTCTGTCAGATAAAGTACTTTTGAGAATGTAATTTCAGTAACTTGATAATGTAGATTAATTGACAGTACTATTCACATTGTTTCTTTTCCCTATATGTGTATTAATGGGATTGGAAAAATTCCATTTATAATGACCTTCAGTATACATCTAATGATGCTATTTGCTCATTATGATCAATTTTCAAATCCTACCTTAAAAACCAAATCAGGTACCCGCAACCATGTCAAAAAATATTTACAAAAACTGAATGTCCTTGACTTACTTTAGCCATTTTCAGGGACAGGATGAAAAATTAGTATTTCCTCTAGAGGGCTTCAGGCTCTATATTATTTCACAAGTCATCTAAGTTATATTGCACTAGAAGACTGCACTACTAAGGGTCATTGCTATGCCAATTGTTCCTGCTTTCAAAAAAAAAAAACAAACGTCATGATTAGTTAGGTGCAGAGGTAACACTCTGATGATTCTATCATGGCTAGTGTCTCACTTTCCAATACAACTGCAAGAAACGAAAAAAATAGATGGAGACTTGTTATCTGATTATTTTTACTAGAAATACTGAAGTTAATCAATTCTTGCTTTATGTTTTCTTGGGATATTCCTCCCTACGGAGAACTAGTCCTTTCTTTAAAGTTTTTTTAATATTACATTTAGAATTTAGCAAGACATTCTAAAGTAATGCTTATGTGAAACCCATATACTAAATAAATCATTATTTTAATTTTTCTCTAAGTCTGTATTGTGATAATCTTGCTAGCCAAGGTCCTGATTCAAAGAATTTATACACTAATACAAAATTGAACTAAACTTCAAGACTTCAAATTTAATCACTTTACTGTCTCAGTGTTTCCATGTCTGCCACCAGAAATACACCCAGGATAGTTTTGTGCTGTATTCTTTCTGGTTTTCTCTCTATTTTTTTGCAAGACTTGTACTTTTTATGCCTACCTTACTACAGATCTACTATGTAATGCACTACTTCTCAACAGCTCTTACTTTTCAAGTATCATCTGATGTGTCAACTATACTTCTAAAGATGATATATTTCTTATCTTTTCAGATATAAAAAAATGTCACTAAAGGTGCAGTTCCATAACAGGCTTAAGCCAATTTCAGACCATGCTGCTGCCAAGAGAGACAACAACTTTTCCTCCCCACTCCTTTTATATTGGCATTAGTAATTTTATGGTGGCACAGTGAATCAGATCAGCCTGTTTCAGCAAACTGAAGGTGAAGCATGCACAAGGTGAAGGGAAGCTCAACCTTTTTTGCCAACAGCTTGTGAAACAACTTTGGTTTGAAAATTCAGCAGCTAAAGCAGTCTTTTTTTCTGCTCCTCTCTGCCTCTTGCCACTTGCTGCTACCTCCAAATGTTTTTGTGGCTGCATGTTGAACTGAACTGGGAACCATCTGAATAATAGCCCAGAAACAATTAAAGAAAAAAGGTTATTGCTTGGCAGGTGAATATTCTCCAACCCAGTTTGCAATACAGGCACAAAAAACAGAGCCAGCATTCCCAGGAGTTGCAGGGGCACAAGAAGCATCGAGGCAGAAGCAAGGACTGCCACAAAGAAAGTTGTTTGATTGACTACATCCATATAAAAAAAGCTTGGAAAGGAAAGATGATTCTGATGTACAAGACTGCTACATCTTACTATACCAAACTTTTAAAAATATATTGTAAACAGAGCACAAGAAATGAGTGCTTTTCCGAACAGGCACAGATTGTTTTAATCCCAAGTGTCTCTGGTGGGACTGGTGATCCTTCTTATATAAATATGATGAAGAAAAAGAGAAGCAAACTGAAGAGTAGGTCAATGAAACTGTAAGAAGGTAGAAAGTTAATTGTGATATGTTGCACTAGGAATTAAGAAATCATCAGTTAAATCCCTGACAATTACAGGAAAACTTCTCAAGATGTATCTTATGTTTAATTTCATAATTGAAACAGCAGTCAGACTGCATAACTCACCAAATCAAGCACATTTTCTTTTAAGGTAGAAGTCTAATTAGACTTATCTCCACTTTGATGTTGGTCAGCTAGTTGCAGTCTGTGTAAATCACAGTACCAAAGTTCCCACTAGAAGATCCCCTCTTCCAAAAAAAGTAAAAAAAAAAAAAATTACTCGGCACACAGCTATTTGAAAAGATAATTTTTTTATGACTTCTGGTCTGATCTTGGACGGTCTTATTCTTGGTACCAGTCATTATTTAATATAGAAAGCACTACAGTGATGATTTGTGTGAGTGTGGCCTTGATCCAACAAAGAACTTAAGTGCCTGCCTTCCTTCCCTGTATATTGCTAATCGTCCAATTGATTTGCACAGGAATATTCGCAGGATTCAAATCAAACTTAAGTGCATCGCTGGAGCAGAGCCAGAGCGCACTGAACATTGCATGACTGAGTCCATGATGGCCAAACGTTTGGAGATGGTCCCATTCAATTTCACAGCTCAAAATTCATGTCCATGGAAGGACATCACACAGAAAATTTATACCTCACTTAAAGCTTCCTTCATTTTGAAAAAACCTCTACAAAAATTAACGTCTCCCATGATACTTACTGGTATGCATGTGTGCTAAGTTCCTCAGTAAAGATGCACTTTGGTAGCATATTTACATTTTACAGTTGCACTACTTCTGATGTCTCTTCCACTCTAGGATAGGCACTGTCATGACTTAAACACCTACTCATAAAGAGATGATATTCCTTTCAATACCAGTAAGTTGTTGGTTCCAGAAAGAGACATAACCACTAAACAAAATTTCTCTTTCTGTCTCATCATCTACTTGTTGTCTTCCTTTGTCATAACCTTTGAGAAATTTATTATAAAACCCTTTAAGGTTGTACATGCTTTACTCGCGCTACTCACTCAAAGATAGAAAAACAGAGTATCTTCACTGCGCTGGTATCCCACCATACTGATACGCTTTTTAATAGCTCCTTTATATTGTGTACCCATTGACGTGGCCAACCACAAGTTTGAAGCAATTCAGTGGTGTAGCTTATCAGGGGACAAGATAAGGCATTTTTTCCTCCTCTTTCAAGCTATAATGCCTAATCAAAACCCTCAATTTTGTTGAAATGGTCTTGTAAAGACTATCTCTATACCACTTAAGCTCTATTAAAAAAAATAATTTAAAAGAGCATGATAACTAGGCTGAAAACAACATGTAATGAGGGGTTTTTTGCATATTGGGAAATTTTCATGTTTAATTCTGAAACAGGTTGTTACATCTTGCTACTACAAAGTTGGCAGTTGTGCTGTATTTTGGATATACCGTGAACACATTTTCATTTGATTCTGGCAGGCTCCCAGTTAAGCTGAATTGCAATGAATGCCAACACATTACAGTTTCTTTCAGTAAATACAAGCCACAGTTTCTTAGGCAAACGGCCATATGCCATATTCTTGCACTATTCATTTTTAACCCAAAGAGATGAATTTAGCCCTTGCTTATGAAGAAAAAGAGACAAGCAAAGGAACTCCTCTTGTACTTAAAAAAGCTGAATTTGTCTCAGTGTCAGAGAAAGATCTGAGTGAAACTGATATACAGATTTACTAACTACAGAAAGGTAATTCCAGTTCCAAGGACTAGAAACAGAGGTGAGAGCAGGAACAGGATAACTCCCATTCTCTTTATTTTTTTTCTGTGTTTGCTTGAGCCAAGGGGATTGAACATTGGCTTCTGTGGTCATGCACGTGGTTTCAAAGGTACTCCAAACCATCAACTGCTGCTGCATGAGACATCAGTTTGAGGAGTGTTTTCAGACTGAAGTAAATTCCCTTTGAGAATATAGAAATTTATTTTAGAGATAATCTTCGAACTTTAGTTCAAAATGCATGAAGATGAACCAAGCTAGGTAGGGGCTTGTCTAGAATTCAAAGCTCAGCCTTTATTAAGGATCTCATTTCTCACAATGAATGTCACATGTGACATGAACTTCCAGCAAACTAAATATGTAGCTCCACAAGCTTCTCAGAAAACTGTGCCTGTGCCAAAGTCTAATATTAATCAAAATATTCCCAATACTTCATGATTTCTTCAAGACAGTTCTGACAAAACTCTTCTGATAAGTCAGTGACAGGCAGAAGCACTGTGAGTGGATGGCTCTTTTATTAATCTTTTTAAACCTAGTAGAAGTGACAACTCTCTTCTTTGAAGCCTGTCCAACAGACAAAAAGCAATGGGAGAGCTCAAATTCACCTACAGAAAAAAAGAGAAAAATTTCTAGACTGGAATGCACTTGCACAGTTACAATCGCCTTCCTGCTGAAAAAGGTGGTGATGCTGGTCTTCAGCTCTTGACTGGACACTCTGATCCCCTCTCTTGCATCCACACTCACAATTGCTAAGCTGTGCAGCGAGTTGTAAGAATTCACCAATGTATGAGTGACATACATCTGTGACAGTACAGTGTTAGGTCAGCTTAAACTGACGGGGAACCTGCACCACTTGGTGCCTGATGCAAAGCTGCTATATTTGCAACCTACTTCCCAGAGATACTTTACGTTAGCTCTGGCTTCTTAGCATACAAATCCTCAAGGAGCACAGATATATAAACCTAAAATATGTGTTATTACTATATATATATTATTATATGTATTAATAATAATACCTTATCCTTATGTAGCACTTTTTCTTTGTTAGCAAAGCTCAGAGCTCATTATAATTCCTTATTCCACAGGTAGGAAAATTGAATCAAAGAGATGTAAAGCAATTTTCCTGAATGCACACTGAAGAGCAGTGGGAGAACTAGAAATAGTCCCCACATCTCTTCACAGTTTTCACGCATGGGCTTAATTAACTGGGAAAAATTAGAATCTTCTCTAACCAAAAGTGAAAGAGAGCACACATAGTACCTAATCCTCCACCAAAATCTTCATGGTCTCCAAAAGAATAAAGAAAAATTTATGACGTACACTTTGCCCTTTGGTTTTTGAAAATAATTTTTCAATATTTGCAACAAGTGCTGTTCAAGCCGCATTTTCCTCTAATGCATTTTAGTTCACAAGTGTTCATAATCAAATTCAACCAAGTATTGTAAATGAGATATGGAAAATTACATCCACTTGGTCTACAACTTTATCACATTCTTTGTGCCAAAAAATCGAAATGACTATGTATTATGTATTCACACATTCTGTTGCTTGCTCTTTAACTCTACTTGTTTTCCCACACACCTCTTGTTCGTTTTGCAAATACTAACTTAACATCCTTTTCTTGTTTTAGTCCTCTGTACTCCCATTTCTTAATCTCAGTACCTTGGTTTTTAGACTACTCTTCTGTTTATTCCGTTTGCATCCTGCAATGTCAGCTCCAACTCCTATTTCCTAACCTGCAATTTCTGTTACCATTTCTACTAATGTGCAGCTGAGTGGCTGCTGAGAGCACAGTAATGATTCAGATATATTACAATTCACAGCCCATCCCTTTTTGCAGTCCATTCTAGTCCCTTCTAAACAACTTTAATTCCACTCTGCAAGTACATGGCATTCTCATTTTTTCCCCCGCAAAACAGCATGCCAATGCTATGTCAAAATTAATCCCTTCAAAAGTTTTATTATCAAGTTAATAAAACAGAAATAATAAAGTCTATTCTATACTCCTCCTAAATTTAGTTGTGCCCTAGCATAAAAATGTTCTCAGTCCTAGGTTTTCAATTATTTTAATTCAAAGTGTTCTCATAATTCTCCTACAGTTCTCTTACTGCAGTAAATCTACAGGACTCTGTCTCTGGATGGTTTCTATCTCTGATCACTAGACGGGTCAATAGAAAAATCAGCTTCCAACTGCAGCAAAAGATCTTTGAGAAATTTCAGGAGGAAGTACAACTATGACCTCTCAAACAGATATGAAGCATTTCACTATTGTTCCCATCACTGAAAACCAAAATGGACTACAATATGAGCAAACTCTAGTTTTTGTCTCATTTCAGTAAGCAGAAGAGAGATAAGCTTCTTCTTCAGTTATAGTGCCTTCTTAACCATGCACCTTGATGAGAGACAGCTCATTTTTAAGTTGCTACACCCACCTCTAGTGCAAAGTCACTCTTTTCAGAGGTGTGAGCAAGAACATGAATCCATGATGTGAAAGGTCACTGTAACATGTGTAAGAGCCTCAGACCTCAGCTGAAAGGCCCTTCATTCCACATTTGTCTTCCAGAAGATTTGCAAGATTTCACTCTGCTCACCTCACAGATGCTGAATGGTAAAAAAAAAAAAAAAAAAAGGTAAAAATGCTGCTTAGAACTTTTAAAACCAATTTTATTTGTATGCTGCTGGATTTGCTGCTTGAACTTAAAGGTAGAAACTGATTAAAAGTTCCCTCAAATTTACCCTTATCTCCCAGCTCCATTTTGTAAAGTCTAGTTATCTCACACATGCACAAATACCATTTCTCTTTCACTCTTACTCTCATTATTCTTTAATTACTCTGTCCTTTTTGATCTTAAGCACTCTTTGCTTCCCTCTCTCTTGAAAAGCATCAAATCTCTCTGGGAATCCACCTCCAAACTCTTTATAGCTTCTCCACCACTTTACCTTCTAAGTCTCATGGCATATTTTCTCTTTCTCCTGCACACATTTCCTTTCTGCTGGCTTTTCTAAATTGGCTTCTTTCACATTCCATCAAAACTGCTCCCTTTCATTTTCATAGTCGCAGCAGGCAGAGTGTGCTCATGAAACACATTAACAATAAACTTAAAAGGCTGTGTCAATAAAAAGACTGAAATATTGTCTGAAAAGAATTGTATGACACTGAGAACTAGACCACTAGAAACTGAATGAAATACAGTAATACAACAGGTCATGCCATCTGGGAACTATTAACAGATTACAGTTACTGTGTGGAGAGTCATCAGTTGGAGGGGGAAAAAAGAGAAAAAAAAAAAAGAGAAGTGAAAAAAGGAAGAACCTGAGTACTCTAATGACCAAAAGATGACTTCCTGACAGCTATAAGACGGGTCTGTGAGGAAGGTAAATACAAATCTCGAGTGAATTGGGAGATAAATTTTCAATATTTAATTTACTCATACTAAAATTAATCAAAGATCTGTGATGATTTCGTTCTTTTCTATTGTAAATCTGTCAAAGTTTCTTTAATAATCAGCTGTCTTACTCCTAAGCAAAACCACGCTTCTTAGATTTTGCCACAAATATAAGTGACTTGAAGTGCACTCTAAAAGCTGATTGTTTTCATACTTTTATATTTGCTCTTTTTAATTTAAAAGTCTGGAATGCCATATTGGATTGTCTTTAAACCCAGAACCTACAAGATATGTTACCCATCCACATTTTGTTTGCGTAGTCTAGTATCCCTTTTTGAAACAATACTAGCATCTAGAGTGACCAAAACAGAGAGAGATGCATCTTACTCTCCCATCCATTGACAGAATGGTTAGATGCAGGATCATGTTGCTTAATTTTTCTAAAACTATGTGAAATTTCATTCTTTATTTGACAAGTTAAGATCTTAAAGTTCAAAATCAAGTCAGCAGAACAATTTTATCACAGCACCACTCAGAAAAGTTACAGGTATTGCTTCTAGGTGTTTTATGCAGTGCATCTGGATCCATTGGCATTTTTCACTTTCTCATTTTCCAGAAAAATAATCAGAAAAATTTAGATTATCATATTGAGGGTGCTCTCATTTTCTGCTCAACTCACTGCAATACTGATATCAATTCAAGATTTATCAGAAATTGCTGGGTTTACGTCTAAGAACCTTCTTTGAAAAAAATGAAAAGGAGGAACAGTAGCACTGAGGACATGATGAAAAAAATCTCAAGTGTTACTGATCAACAGATTTTTCTTTATGACAGAACTATACACAAGCAAATAATAAAGTGGAGTTGTATATAACAAGTGAGGTGTCCTATAGGGACAGTTCTCTTTTCTGGTTACATCTACTCATACAAGCTTTCATAAGAGTTATCCTTTGCCTTGTCAAGTTTCAAGTGCCTTAGGAGAGATTTAATTCACGGCCACTGAATTTAGCATATATGCAACTACCAGTGTAAGTTGCTAGCATAATTTCTGGGTTAACCAGGCACTTTTCATGTCACATTATATTAATATAGTGTAAAATTGAGCATTGTCACATTTATCAATTTTATCAGATTACCAAAGTTAGCACATTTTTCTAGCAAGTTTGCAGTGCTTGTTATATAACACAAAATGATCTGCAACTACCTCAGACTTTATTTTATTTTAATATACGTTTTTTTTCATGCCTGTGAAATGTTTTGAACAATTATTAAGACTATAAATATCACAAAATGCATTAACAAAAGCAGACTTGAAAGTGCAAAACCGTTTGCTCAAGCGTGCAGCTTAATTCTTAGTAGTAGTTTCTACCAAACTTGCCTAGCAGGGAAATTAGATTTATTTTTCCAGTATACCACAGTCACATGGCAGTCCCTTTTAAAGATTTATATCTCATTTGCAATCTTCTATCTCTCCAGTACTAGGATTTATTTGAATAAAAGACTATATATCAGATATCTCACATTTGAGGTTTTGTTGTGTTTTGTGGGTATTTTGCTTGTTTCTATTTTAGAACTTTTAAAAGCTGTTATACTAAAATAATTCTAACAATTTCCTATTGTCCACCAATTTATTACATAAACTGTCTGTTATCACTTCCATTCCAGACAATGCTCCAGATGCATTTCCTTTAAAGAATATCCTCCTGATCTCCTCTAGTAAGGAGTTATTTCTTTTACATTATGTTTCAACTCAGCAGACAAAAGACAAATGAGGTTATGTATAATACAGTTTAACAGAGGAGCATATAATGCTCAAATTAAGCAACTACTTGCAAAACATTTGTGATGAATACTGCACTTAAACTCAATCGTGCTCTTTTTTCAATATTTTTCCTGTACTGTGTACGGGCCACAGCTTCTTAAATGGATGTAGATATCCAAGTACTGAAATGAATCATTAGCAGATAAATTAAACATTATCAAAATGCAACTCTATTGTTAACAGATGAAAAATGAGTGGATTAAGTGACTGCAGCAGGAAAATCTAGTAACAGCTCATCTTTGACCTGTCATCTCCTGACACAGCACTTAATTCATAGTCACATATAAGCACCAATTATTTTGTACCTGCATGTATTTTTATATCTCTGAAGTAATTTCAGGGTTCAGCTATGCAACTTAATTTCTGAATTAGTCGTTTCCAAGGAATGTGCTATCAGAGTAATAGGCTGAAGAAAATGAAAGGGGGAAGAGGGAAGCTGGGAACCTGCTTGGCAAAGCATGAATTGGTACTTTCAAGGTTTAAACATTAGAAGATAGGGAAAAAAGGAGAGGAGAGCCTAAAGTTCAGTCACGACGTTCCCATCTCTATGCTGAGTTTATTTTGTAATTTGTTTTACTAATGACACGACTAAAAGAGAGGAAGGAGACAGAGGGACCAAAGCAATAGCATACAAATTCCCCATATTACCAATCTCATCTGTTGAAAGGTTTCTAAATTTTTCTTTAAATATCGAGACATGTACACCTCATACCAATACTTGATTGAGAGCAAGTCATTTTCCAGTGAACACATACAGTAATGACCTCACTAAAAGGGTCCTGCTTTTCAGCAGTCTCTTGAAACTTGAGTTTTCTAGCAAGCAAGGAGAGAATCCTACTTTTAAACAGAAATTTTTCAAACCAAAGTACTGAGCTTTTTTGCTTGGTAGCACTCAGAGGTTTTAAAGGTAATCTTCTGAAGTAATATCAAATGTAACAGAATGA
The DNA here is from genome assembly GCA_013396915.1 of Stercorarius parasiticus. Classification (NCBI taxonomy): domain Eukaryota; kingdom Metazoa; phylum Chordata; class Aves; order Charadriiformes; family Stercorariidae; genus Stercorarius; species Stercorarius parasiticus. Next base: position 232,887 of record VWZL01003474.1, on the reverse strand, counting down.
GAATGTGGAAACTGTGAGTTAAAGGGTGAAGCGTGGGGCACAATCATAGTACAAATGCTTCAGAGGTTTGTGACTTTTCTTTGCTGTTAGCCCAGTTAACACATGAGAAGTAAAGGTCTCTGCAGCTGCAGAAATGCCTCAAAACTCTGGGTATGTATGAAGATGCAATCATTGCAGAATCACAAATATGATTTAAAATTAAATCTCCTATGGAGATTTTATTTATATACTATGATTTTCCTATACAGGCTACTCAGCTTTTCTAAGATAGATTCTATATCTACATGACATAGCAAGCAAAACAGGAAAGGGTGACATAGGCAGTGGGTTATATGATGACTATACAACCATTGCATGATGGAAGAACTAGAGCAGATGCTAAGACACTGTAGTACATGGTGCTTGGAAAGAGGGTAACAGAAATCCCACTCCAAGGTCCTTTCTTCCATAAAACAAATGGGAAGATTAGACAGAAGCAACATCATACAGTGCAGGGAGCAGTACAGCAAAGCGAAATTTCAGCGGGAACAGTCTGACGCCGATATGAACCTAGGATAATCCTTAAAATGTTGTTTTAAAACATATGCTTTTCTAAAAAAGAGAAAGCACCTAAAATGCCCTTTTCCTCCTTGACTGGCATTTATATGAATCACAGCACTGTAAAGAAACAAAGGATTTGTCAGATACATTCGTTACTTTTCTGTTATGTTGTGATGACTTTAAATGGCTCATCTGAAATATCAGTCATTCCATAATCTTCAAGCTTTTAAACTATAACTACACAAGTGCTACAAAACTATAGCTTCTTCTTGACTCAGATCTGTACTTCAGTGTGATTTTTACTTTTCCCAGGCTAGGGATCAGGGAGCACTAAGAGCTGACTGCTCTCTAAGGGAAGGTGAGCTGGGAGCCAAGGTTGACCTCAGCAGCTGCAAGGGCCCTAACCAACAGGATGCAGGCCCCAGCATACGAACACAATGGGCAGAACCCTGATAACAGGGTCCATCAACAGCCACAGACAAGGCAAGTCATGAAACAGGTCCTCGGAGGCCAGTTGGGAACAAAAGGAGACAGGATGAGAGACAAGATTATGATGTACATCATCTGAGGGGTCCAGCCAGGAGACAAGCTACCTAGAGCACAGGTCCAAGGTCCATCCAGGGAGCAGGGCTGGAGACCAGCACACCTACAAGCATAGGCTGGGTTTCCACCAGGCTCCTGGGCAGTGGGTGGTTGGAAGCCCCAGGAGAGGCTGGTAATGGCAATTAAAGCTTATAAGCACCATCTGCACCCTGACGTTAGGGGGCAATGGTCAAGGCTGGGACTGCTGGTTGTGGGTTGGATATGCCACCTTCTCATATAATATTGATTTAACCAATTATTAAGCAAAAGGTGCACATTGTCTGTGTAAGAAGGAACACTATCTGTCTGTAGTATAGTGCAAATTTAACACTCAATGCAACATAGTGACATAGTGGCTGGGCATAATATTTTGATGCAGCCATGATGCATCAAGGATCATCTAAATACACCTTTGCTACAAACTTTTAATTTGCCAAGCAATTGCTAGTATAAAAACAAATTAGTTTATGCAAACTCTAAATGCAAACTATCACAATGATAAATGCTCTCCTCCTCTGAAAATACATGCATATATAAAAAAAGTCCTGGTAATATACTAATAGATAATCAACATCACTTTGTTGAACCACAGCTGATAGCTGATATATAAAAGGAAGGAACTGACAAATTAAAAGAGAATCACCACACAGTGGAAAGTAAAATATACAGGTATCAATGGGATAATAAATCCTCTGATACCATCTGGGAGAGCCCTGCAGCCATCACACCATTATTCAAAGTATTATTAATGTGAGTGAAGTCTTCATAGGAAGATTATCCTTCTCTGTCTGTAAAATACACTATTATGTGAGAAAAGCTCCAAAGTCTTCTGTGTTCAGCTTTCTATCTCCTATTGATAACTTCTGCAATTCAGAGCCACCCAGGAATCTAAAAAGGCTTTCGCATGGGCTTTCTCAGATGGAAAGAAAGCGAAATTGCAAAACTCTTTCTTTTCATTCCTGGTTCACTTTAACCCTGAATTTGCTCCATTTTATTAGAGTCAAAATACATGAGTCAAAATGCAATGGTTGCCTCAGTAAGAGGACACAAAATACTTCATGTTCATATCTTTAAAAGGTATGTCCTCCTCTTTTACAAATATTTTGAACCAGTTTATGTGATCTATAATATTAGAAAGTATTTACAGCTTCACAGCATTTTCATTTCAATGAAGTAACTTCTAAACCTTCACAAAAAGTATCTCTCAAGTACAGGCCCTGAAGTCATTGTCTCCAAAACACGTCAGCTGAAAATATGGAAGAGTATAAAGGCTACCATTTCTTTGTGTATATTATTTTCATAATGATATTTTAAGTAAATTATTTCTTAAAATGACATTTCACAGCTTTAAATTTATTGTAAAAATACCATCCAGTAATTGCTTTTACCAACAGACTAAGGGAAGCCATTAGTAGGATTTCAGTTCTGTAATCAACACACACTCTCAGCCGCACAATTCAGTCTGACTCGTTCCCTGCGCAGACTCTAATAATGCTATTGAGACATCATGCAAAACTTCACCTCTAGGAAACGATCTTGTCTAACCGGGATTGCATCTCAACAACAATGCAGAAAGCTTTCTTTGTCGTGAGGAAAATATAATCAATCTGTTGGCAAGAGCAAGGGTAGATTTTTTTTTCCCCTCTTTAAAAATGAAAGTATATCCAGAAAAAAAGTTATTGAGAAAGATACCATAGACAAACCTGGATCCTGTATTATAGGGTTTGAACCTATACAATATAGTATATGATATCCAGTTATCAAAATAGGAAGCTAGTGACTTCACACTCCAAGCTTCTGAGACCCAGCATTGCTGAGGCTGCCATCACCAACAGGCTTCTTCCATTAACAGAGGGGGAAAAAAGAGAAGAAATCTTACATAACTTACCTGATGTCATTAAAATAGTACACGACTGAAAAAACAACCTAAAAATCCCCAAGCTATGATCCCTGAAGAATGGGGTGGTGGTGGTGTATTTTAAATTTGTTAAAAAAATATATATACTAAAGTGACATTGAAATTAATCTTTAAAAAAAAAAGAGAGAAGCAGGCCAAAGGATGACTATTTTCAGTTATTATTTGTTTTTCTTATATTTTTTTTCTTCTCTTAACTATGTAAGAGACACTGTAGTTCCTTCTCCCTTTCCTATCCAGTTCCAACATACTATATTTACACCTTGACTGCTTCTGCAAGAGTAAAATCCTCATTTTCACATTGCAAGCCATTCTTGAACCTCATTTAATTCCTTTCTTGTATCATTATAGTTTTATCAATCTTCTTTTCTTCATTGCTTCGTTTGAACCAAGTTTTTTTATATCTCCATTATTCCTATCCATTCGCAGGTGATTCATTTTTGACATGCAATTACCACAATTTCATTCTGTCCTTCATTAAAAAAAAACTCAGCTGGTATTAAATGTAAGATCACTCTAAATAAAATGGATAGATCACAGAAAGATCAGTAAAAATGTAAATAATGATGATGTTAGGGCACTTGTACATCACAATCTGGATCATTTAATAAGTCTGACCCATTCAAAGAAATGCATTTTTTAAACAGCCAAATAAGTTTTACACATTCAGGGAAGACGACTGTAGGGCATACTTTCAGAATGGGGGCACACATCAGGGAAATCAGATACTCTGAAAGAGACTTGAAATGGTCCAGTAACTTAATTTGAGCCCCAGGATACAATGCTATGGTGAAAGACATAACTTGATCCTTAGATAAATATGTAAGAATGTACTGACAGAAATAGGGGAGTTGTTTTACCTCTGGATGTACCACGAGTGGAGTGGTACTTAAATACTGCACCCAGTTTTGATACCTACACTTTTAGGATGTTAAAAAAAGAAATCAGAGAGGATGCATAAAACTGGTGTAGAATTTAGAGGAACATCATGAAATAATCTCCTCAATTCATTTAACTTATCAAAAATAAGACTTAAGTGATACAGCAACAATTTATTAGTACCTGTTCAAAGAAAGAAAACATCAGAAACTGAAGCACTTTAATTTAGCAGTGAAAGAACATCTGAAAGTTAAAACCACATAAAAGGATGGAAATTAGGTGCTTTAAAAAACAAACAAGCAACAGAATGCTGAAAACCCGTCAGTGAATGTTATTAAACAGAAGAACAAGCACCCTGGAGAAATGATGGATATTCCGTTTCTTAATATTTTCAAACCTTTCTGGAAAATTCTGCTTTAGTAAATTAAGTTACTAGGCACAGTACTTCACAAACGGGTACCAGATTTTATGTAGCATACAAACCTTACCAGTCATCTCAGAATACCGTTACTGGAGTTGTTATTCCATCAGCTGTACTTTTCATAATTTATTGATCACATAATTATTATTTATTACCACTATTACTACTTTTAAATTCTATGTGTGGTTACTACTTGCAGTTTTTTCTCACTGCAGACCTGCAAGAAGATAAAGTCAACTACTGCAAGCCTTAGGAAAAAAAAATTAGAAAAACAGTGGGGGGTAAAAACAAAAGAAGATGGAGAATATATCCAGCGAATAAGAAAAGAGCCAAACAGCAATTGCTGTGTTCTCACTTGTGCTCCATACGTTCTGTGGGATTCTGATTTTATTTTTATGAACATCACCTCAATCAATCAAGAATCTTCACTTTTTCTTCCCTGACTTACAATTCAATGTTTTTGTTGGTCCTAATCTATACTTTCAGCAATGTTATTCCATGTAAATAAAATCTTGCCTTGGGTAGTAGGCTCTGAGCTGTGTAAAACACACAGCACACTAAGGTAGTTAGGTAAACCCTGCAGGAGCCTTAAATGTCAAAAAGCAGCTTTCTAGCTTGAAAAGGGGAACATTAGAGGGACTGTATTGCTCCAGCATATTTATCACTACCAATTCAGATAATTTTCAAGTGCCAGAATAAGTATTTGGACTCTGAGCAATGTGCTTGTGCTGTTTACATACAACCAGACTATTGGGTTTTAGTGTCCATGTATATATGGTCCCATTCAGCGTATTTTATAAGGTTATATGGATAAATAATCTGAACAATCTGTCTTCTATTCAACATACTCTGTGATTTATTTTTAATGAAACAAATAAAAGGGCAAGGGGAAGGAAAAATAACAATAAGAGAATGAGGTTTTATAAATCATCATAGTGTTAAAGTGTGTGTGTGGAGTTAAGATTCTCTTAGTATTACAATATGTATACCCTCTTCATTGGTTTCCAATATAACCTGGATTTATTCTAAGATCCTTGGAACAGTTTTTTCACCCAGTTAAAGAAGATTGCCTTGAGACTGAAATGATGAACAATTGTTTCAAGAATCCAGAATGGGGGATCAGGCTTCAGGCTTTTTGCAGGGAGGGAGTTGGTTTTCGTTTAGTTTTTTTGTTTTCTTAAATTAAGTAGAAATCATTATAAATCCAGTATTTGCTTAGAGTAATGCAGTTTTAAGGCATTTTGATAGCGAGTCTTCTAACAGTTTAGGACTGGAGCTTGATTTTTAAAAACAGACTGTAACTTGAATTTTCATTTGCTGAGGAAGCACAAAATCTTACAGAATTCAGAGTTCTTAAAAATATGTTGACTTTGCTCTAATTAGGACTGCAGGTATTCTGCAGAAATCAAGCTGACAAGCAGAACTATGCAAGGCAATTCACATCATTGGCAAAACCGAGCAAACGTTACAGTGATACGATATCAAAGCAAATTCTGCTGTACTTTAAAAATTTCAGAGATGTACAGATCATAATAATCTACCCACACAAGAAGTTTAGGATTAAAAAAAATAAATCTGTTGGATATTGCATTATTTGAGTTAGTTCTCTTGCCTTTCTTACAGGTTTGTGCTATACTAACCATTTGTTCCAACAGCTAGGGATCCATACGATCCTGGGTTGCACATAACTATCTATAGTCCCACAACTCAAATACACAGCTAGTGTTGCTATACCATGAATTTAAATGCTTTGAGAGATATTTCCTCCAAGAGATTCTGTGCAACTTTTTCCCTTCCATCAGTAAAACCACTCAAAAAGGTCCTCGCCCTCTTTGCAGGATTCATGAGCCATCTGTTGAGCTCCCAAGAGTACGCATAGAGCCATGTTGTAAACAGGATTAATGGCATGATCTATCTTAAAATTAGCCTTGTAGAAAGAAAAGGAGGGGAGTGAGGCATTTTTAGCCCAGTGATTCCTTTCACAGCAAACCTTACGTTAAGTTGTTACTTACAGTCATGAAGATGGGATCTATTGAACTGGATTAATCTGAATTTAATTTAGATTCATCTAAACATATATGAAGCTGTATTTTATGTGTTCATTGAGCAGTGAAATTATGATCTTTGCTCTTCAGCAGATATTTCTTCATGTCCACGCTAAAAATCTATGCATCACAAGAAGTACTAAATATGTCAAAGGTGTAGCATAGCTACACTTTTGTTACTAAGAGGGTTGATGATTTTTGTGAAACAATTAAATTTTTAGTTTTGAAAATAATTACTCCATTTAATTAAATAATACCTATTAAGTTTAATATTGTGTGAAAACATGAATGACTAAATTTTTTGTGAGAAAATTGTTTACTATCCAAGCTCCTTAATTAAAGCATCAATAATCATAATCTCCATCTGAAATATCATCATCTGTAAAAATCATTGTTATGTTATAAATAAGAGGCAGAAAAATATATGAAAACAAGCAGTGCTAGCATTATTTAGGCTGTAATACAAAAAAAACCCCAAACAACTAAACAAACACAAACAAACCTCATTGGCAGGTATTACTTAAAATAAATCCAAATTGCCTAAAAGACAAAAAGCTAGAAAGGGTGCTTGCTCATTCTCTTTAGCTGAATTCTTTGACTGTCCCTGGTTATAACCCTGATCTCCTCAAAGTCTTATTGCTATGCCTTCTTTGTTCATTCATTTAATTTCAAATGCATAGCCTTGGTGCCGAAAACGTAAATTGTGCATATTTGCCAACAAGATAAAAATGCAATAATGAATAGGAAATCCCTGTACAAAAAATCCCAGTGTGAAGACAGTTTTGTTTGAGATCAAATACTGTATCTAATATCTCTATATGCTGTATTTGGCCCCACTAATGTTAGATGGAATATTTGCCACTGACTAAAACAAGCATAAGATCAAGCCTTAAAAACACGGCAGTAGATTCTGTTATCACTTACACGCTGATTTTTCCTCCTCAGGTTTATAGTCTCTTTACCACAATGTTTTGCCTTTGATATAATTAACAATTATGTTCTAAGGTAATGAACTAATTACCAAAAAAAACCAACCCAAACCAAACAGTGAATAATAAACGACATTTTTCTGCTCTAAAGTAGCAGAGACTTTTAGGTATTTTCTCAGGAAGTCAACAGTAGGTAAAGACTAAGGTTTTATGAAATAACAACACAACCTATATGACCAGTCGCATACAATATCACAGCCTGATGCCTAAGGCTTCAGCAAAAGGTGTACTTGGACAAGAATACTCAGCACGTGCTACAGTGAAGTTGGTATTGAGTTCCAGATCTTAAAAAAGGATTTCCCCAAATAATTAAATACATTAAAGAGCTGTGGTGCTGTATAGAGACCATGTATCAGCTAGAAGACTACAATAGATTAGTGAGATACTTAGAGTTGACCTTTCATAAGCACTAACAAACACAGTAATGAATCAGACCTTTAATCCGCTTTCATCTGCACACACAAACCCCAAGATTAATCCAAAATTTTAAAACAAAGTTACAATAAAACATCCATCATGCAGTCTAAAACAATAATGGCAAATATCTTGGAAGGGCAGTAGCTGAGTGTTTCATATTTCAACTAAAATTTACTGACCCCTTCCTTGCTACTAACTGTGATATAAACCAGAAAACTCCCACAGTAAATGACTTCATAAGGAACACTCACGTTCTTAAAGGAAAAACAAAACCCCAAAACAAAGCAAAATGCCTCTACACAGAACTGGATGCTGAGCAGGTTATTGTGCTAGTAAGGGCGTTCTGATGCCTACGGCAAAACAAAGTCCCTATTTCTAATTAAATCATCAGTTGCTCTGGTTTGAAAACTGACATATTCAATGAAACTTACGTTTCTAAGTTGTTATTTAAAATATCTTCTCTACAAACACTGAAGTTTCAGTAACATCAAAGAGTTATCATATATGATCAAAAGAACATATCTCACAAATCCGTACTTAGCAGTCATGAGTAAAAATTAATATGGCATGATGTCATTGAAGTACAAAGCAGCAGAGAACGTTATACAGGGAACTGAAAGTTTAGGAGTTTTCTGAATTGAAATACCAGATGTTTTTACATATTATTAAGGCTAGTTTCTTACTTAAGGATACTAATAGATAATGCATATACAACTAACATGCATGTGTCTAGATCACAGTGATTGGGGACACTTACTCATTTCACACCTCAAAAATTATGAAACAGATTTTTCAATAATAGCAAATGCTAAGACATAAATACGTGAAATTAGGTACCTTGGAAAAAGAAAAAAGCACTTTTAAAACTGAAGATATACAAAATAAGTGTAAAGAATTTGTACGCATTAAAATTATCAAAATCCATCCAGACCCTGCAGAAATACTCAACTCCAATGTTGTGATTAACCAAAAATAAACTAGTATTTTCATAGTTCTTCCAAAATATTTCTCCAAATTATTTTACCTATTCATCAGCTCAGACTATCAAACATAAATGAAAGCATTTGAAATGGAAAAATACAGTGAGTATCACATATAAGATTTAATGTGACATACCTGATTTCTTCTTTAAATATCACAAGAACTATATATGCTTCTGCTAAGAGAACATATAGCATAGGTCTCCTGTTTATGAACTCACCTGAGCATCCACTGAAAACAAAATGCATTCCTCCGTGGTCTCAAACTAACTGGCACAATCTTTATGGTCATATACATGCAGTGTTTTACTAGAAATGAAACAGGTATTTTTAAAAAGTATTACATAAAAAATATCTCTGAAAATGCTTTATAAAGCATTCTTTTAGCACCAAAAGTAAATCTGGGTTTAAACCAACTTAAAAATGAAAAATTCTGTAATATAAAGGTTTAAGGCTTGGTATTCCAAGACCCTAAATACTCTGATCTAAGGCTAACTGAGCAACCACTTAGTAGTTAAAGAGGTAACACCTGGGCCATTCCAATGATTACCAAAGAACAATCATACTTCTCATAACTTTGGAGAAGAGCTACCTGAATTTATTCTCTCAAAAAAGGAAATCAGGAAGAACCACATAATGGAGACAAAAGTCTGCACCTGACAAAGGTCAGTCCTTCATTTCTATTACATGTGAGATTCCTCCAGCTGATCTGATAGGAGAGTTTTATCATTAGCACGTCATCTTCATAATTAAACAGGATTTCAAAAATTATATTCAGACTTTTAATAGAAGTGAGTACATCAATCAGCTTCCTGTTATATTATTAGCAAGCTCATTATTTATACTTCCTGAACACATTTCTTGTCAACAGAGAGATCTAAAACCAGCTTATTGCATTCATTTGAAATACTCATAGCTACATCCCTAAAGCTAACTTGCCAGCTTTTTTTAAAACAAAACAAAAAATAAATAGTCAATAGCTCAGCAGGAAAATTAAAGTATTCAAAACAAACCAAGGCTCAATTCCATGTCTGAATAACCACAGAAAAGAGTAATATAACATCTAATGAGGCACTTGCTAAATTATACAGTGCTCCTTATTTTGGAGGGAAATGTTGCATAAACATAATCATAGGATTCTCCAAAGTATAATGCTTTACAGCTTGTGCATTAAAACTAATGTCCAGCAGGATTCCTTAGATATGGGACACAAATGTCAGTAGAATTTGCCAAAATTGTCTGCAGATGTCTGTTGGCCATGCAATCAGGCAGTAAGTCAGAACCAAAATGATAGTTAATGCAGCCATGAAATATCAATTACATAGGACCACTGCCTTTCTCTGGCTTTGAAAAGATGCCAAAGTCTTCTATACTATTTGTTATTTTCACTCGTAACTTCCCATTAGCCTTGTAAAAAGCTATTTCTTCCTAAAATCTTTCATTATATCTGACTCCAATTCCCCACTTCTACCTTCATCTGATTCTTTGTGTAGATGCCAGAAATCCTCTGAAATTATCAAACTGCCCAGAGTCTTCACGCTATCCCAGTGATTTCATTTTCTTTTCTACTTGCTGACTTCTAAAAAATATTCCAAAGCTGGTTGGTAAATTTAAGCATATTGACAACAGGCTTGCTTTTCTTTAAAAAGGAGTACCTGAAGTAAGCATGAGTACCTTCCTGTTCACACACCCCTTCAGAACGGGTCCAACTACGAACGTTAAATTGGCAATTACTCTATTAATGATTACAATTTGTTGCATTTATGTAGAATTGAATATAAATTCATGCATCACCTCTTATATGTTAGGAATGATTTTTTTTTAAGATTATTCACCTTTCCAGTTCTCACATCTTGAACAGAAACAAGAGAATGAATGTATGGACTATAAATGCCATGCACTGGTATGTATTAATTCATAACTAATTAATTCAATTATTTTGTTATGTGAAAGTATAACATTGTATCACTTACATACCACAAAAAGCTAAAAGAAATTTTCCTTAAGTCATCCAGTTTTAAAAACCATTTTATTCTGCTTTTAAGTCAAAGTAGATAAATCACAATAACAAAATTAAAGCATTTAATTTTTCTGTTTCCACAGGGTAGTCAATAATTTCTGTGAATTGGACCAATGACAGAAACATGCAAAGATAAACTTTATATCCTAAAATTTTATTTAAAATTGAAGTATAGTAAATGAGTCTACATACAACTCAAAGACTGATATATTTATAGAGTGAGAAAGTTTCTATCCCGACTTCTAAAGTGGAAGCAGGCAAAGCATCTTTAAACATACATTTTTAACTAGCAACACTTCCAAATTGGGAACAGACTGCCTGATGGCTACTATTAAAAGTGTTATCAGTGAAAGAAATAAATACACGGTTGTTTCCAGTAGCAATAAATACATAATCCTACATTCAGCCCTGACATATGTGATCCACACTACATCTTTTACAGATAAACAGTCTGAAAAAATTAAACACCATATCAGCAAGCAGGAGAAACAAACAATATATAGCATGAATACTGGTTCATATTGGTTAAAATAAGGTATAGGTGTGTAGAAACACTGTAGCAAATAGATTGGTGATATTTTCTTCTTTGGGGGCAAAAGGATATAATGGATGCTAGGTTTATTTTCCTTTATTCTGACTCCACATGTTATTCAAGAACTCAGATAATAATGGAAATTTCTCTCAACTGAAAAAATTAAGAAAGTCTTATTCAGACAATAATACTTTCAGCAAGACTGATTTCTGAGTTTTAACACTATAAAAAGTGCTTTTAAACAGTATTAATTGTTATTTGTTCTTTCTTCAATAACTGCCCAAGTAATTTGCTTTCCTTAACAAAACTCAGCAGTTTTCCAGAAGTTCCTGGCAGCTTTGCCAGAAATGGCTGGAATTATAAAAACATTTATAAAAACAGTTCAAGTAGAACTATTCTACTTGATATTCTGCATATCTTAGTAAAATTTTTTAATTCATATTTTATGTTCTGGATAAGTCCACTTACATAAAATGCATTAAAATAGCAAATATCTGTCCATTCTCCTTTCTAGCCTTTTAGATTCAAGCGAACACATATCTGAAATAGTTTGCAGTGTGCTTTAAAATTTGAATTTCTCTGTAATTAGTCTATAAAAATACCAACTGGAACAATTGCATAACTACTCAAAACTCAACCTTTTCCCTTGTGACTTTAATATATTTATAGAGAAAATACCATAATCCATGAAAATAGAAGTTAAATTTTGGGTCTGCTCTGTTTGTATCTATTGAGAAACTAAAAAACTAGATAAAGATTACATATTTCCTCCTGTTTAAAGTCTTGTAATAGAGCTCTGCTTCAAACACACCTACGTTTATACAGATTTTGTTGTTCAAACCCCCCTTCAGAGAATTCTAGTGCTATACTGCTGGCATGAACACAGAGGAAAAAACTGGAGCATGAATAACTCCTAGAATCACAAAGCCATTAAGGCACCACCACCATCTACTATCTGGGAGCAAGTTTTAGAGATCTTTCAGGAAATATATAGGTCAGCATCTGTCATTCAGAGTCCTACTTGACAAAGCTTCTATCAGTTAATGTTTTAAAGCAGGTTTGTCATCTGGGGCTGTTGCTGTATGTATCAAGCAGCACAAAGTATATATTTACATTCAGCTAAATTATCCTTTACTGAGTACATTGCAGATTTCTCCCCTTCTTCCTTCCCTCGAAATATCCCCCCCCCCCAAAAAAAAATCAGTAGGAATAAAGTTTGTTTACTATTTGTGAATGAATTTTGCTCAGCTTTATGTATTTAATTTCTGAGCCAATGTGGCGATCCTTATTTACTATGAAGGAAAAAATTGGACATAGCTGCTTGTACTATAAAACTAGGAAGTTTTACAAAGTGCTAATCACTTAATGCTAATCACTGGACGCATTTTGTTCTTAATATTAAAAGAAAAAGGTTTTAGGCTTCCAAATCTAGATTTGATTGAGTCTCTTAGCATTCACTGAACTTCCTGAATAATTAAAATGTTTTTTGTACTGTTAGATATGAGTGCAAAAATGTAAGAATAAGATGCCAAGCAAATAAGAAAGAGAAACTTGGTACCATCATGCTGTTCAAACTAATTTTTCATTCCACCTAAGAGACAATATACCTTCTTTTTTCACACTGGCGAGACTGGCACATTACTACTAGGACTCTATGAGCTGGTATTCATTCTTCAGGGCTGAGGCAAAAAGTGTCCATGGAGGAATGCAATGACTTTCTGATTATAAAAAGTGAAATTACTCCCAAGAAATCAGTCCATAGGGAAGATGTAGAATTACTACCACCATAAGCTAATAAAACTTTCCTCTACTTCAAGTGGTAGAGAACTGTACTTCTGGTCTAAAGAAATCAAGGCTGTAGTCTTAATTCCCTACATCTGTATGTTCATAATTAATGTATTTCTAGAAATTGTTACACTGATGTCTGAAATGTAGCCTAGAAATAAAATGAGTGAGCATGAGAACCAACCTAGTTGAGTTGTTGTAGGTCTGTTAACTTTGCTGGATGCTGATTTATCTGAAGTTATTTTGGATTTGTGTGCATTATGCTGCAGTTTTCAGTACAGACATTTCATTTATTTACATTACCTTGATTCCTCACTGAATGCTAAAACACAAAACAAGAAAATTTTTTAAAATAACTAAAAAAAAAGCAATCCCTAATGCCAAGACTGGTCTTAGAAAAACAGTATGTTCAAACTGAAACGATCAGAAGTAGATATTGTCAACAACACTTTTTATAGTGTTCCAAAGTGCTAAATGTGTCTATTTTAGCTTTACAGTTTGTACACCATTTAAGATTGATTTGTAAGACCTATTTCTCTCAACAGCATGGTTAGAGATTCAGTAAAAGAGTACTGCCTTATGTTACAGTTGGAAGATTTTCACCACAGCAAAATCTGGAAATACTTTCTGAGCAACATTTAAATCCTATGTAACCCTCACTCAGACCTATTATCAGTGAATACTTGCACACAAAATCTGTCCAGTTATTTGTTACACACTTTCTCCAATAAAAAATATCCCAATATAAATTCTTGGCAGGACTACTGGCACATGCTCTGATACAGACACAGCTTTCGCACTAATGTACCAATTTTAGCAAAAAGCATGATTTTACGCTGGAAACACTTCTGCTGGTACAAGCCCCTGAGTAGGTTATTTTCTTATAAAAGTACTCACACTTCAGTTCCATATTCCTCTTTCTATAGCAGAATAACAAAAAAATTATATCCAGATAATGTTATTCCTATAGAAAGGAACAACTTACAGCTCTAACCAGGACGTAAACTGGGAAATGCAATGTGTTCCTTTGAAATTCCAAGGCATATGGTAAAATAGCTCTTTTTTCCCCATGTGAATATCAAATTAATAGCTTGTCTATCAGGCCTCCACCTCGTTCATTTCGACCATTACTTGTTTGTTTCCTTATAAAAGTATAATCTCCTTACTCACACAGAAAAATAATGGGTATAAGAGTAACATTTGAAAACTGCTACATATATGCCCTGGAAGCTCCTATTTAAACAATATATAATCAGGCCTTTGTTTGATCTCATTTCCCTTTTTTTTCACCATCCCAAGATTTCTTTCAAGTGTTAGACAAATCTCCTCCAGTCTAACATCAAAACATGCTGACAGGAAGAAGACTGCAAGGCTGCTAGCTTCTCTCAAGCAATGCCACCCATTGATGCATGAATAAATGTTCCAGCTTCAAGGCACATCTCTGCTGTAAAGCTATCTCTTTTGAGATTCAAAGAAGAGCTCCTTGTCTGGTGCCCTGAGATCTGAAAACCTGCTGTAATAACTGTGGGAGTCAGAAACTGACATCATGGTTTGTAGTGTTCAGCAGGATTTACCATCTCATTATCTTTGAAATAACTACGGAATTTTAGAATATTTATGTATAAGATTCAAACACTTTATTTTCACATGCTGGCATTCTGTTGAAAATTTCATTGTATTTAATAATATCTTAAAATAAAAACACTGTTTGTTTTCAGATTACACTATATATATATATATATATATATTATAATCCCTAACCAAAATTAAAAACATCTTGCTTTCATTTGTTAACAAATATGTTTTAGTGATACTGCACCAATAATTTACCTTAAAATTTACTAGAGCATTGTATTGCCTACAAAATGCTAACAATATTGAAGCTGTATCTGAAGTCTTTTAGAAATTCTGAATTTAGAAAATCTTTTAGAAATTCTCTAACAATAAAAGCTTTCAGGTATGCGGCCTTGTTTTTACTTGCACATAATGAGTAGAACTTAAAACACGCAACTTCATTCATTTTGCCCCAAAAGTCTCTGTGAAGTAGTAGCCTAGCTTCTTACTTAGACCTTGTTTTAAATCCCACCCCAGCATTAGCTCCTGGAAACCAAGTACATCTAAGAATAGTAGTACAAGTGCTCCTCAATTATCTTCTGGATCTTAAATATGAAGTAAACTTATTTTAAATCTCTATGGCATTCACATCTTCAAAAACTCACTACTACTGAGGTATATAGGCTGAAAAAATGCCAAAATGTGTACGCTTTAAGTGGATATCTATAATAACAATTTTCCTTGAATTTCATGGCACTGTTTTATTTCATGTCAAGTAGTCCAGTTTGTAAACAAAGCTGAAAGAGACAGTCTGAAAAAAAAAAATGTAAAAAAAAAAAAAAGAAAAATAACAAATATAACCAGACTCCTGAGTGAACCTTATCTGAAGAGTTGTGATGAATGCTGCTATAATATATCAAATGCCAGATAACAATAGTCTACTGAAAAAGAGCTGGCTTTGGGATATATTTACGCACGTCATTCTTGGCAAGCATACAAAGTATGAGTCAGTCCTGGAACATTTATACTACTTGTTACAGTTAAAGAGAGATTCAGGTCTGCCTATTAATACCAAACTCACTTTTAAAAATTTGGCTTTCTACACAACTGTTGTTTCCTAAATTCTGATGTTTAAAGTGTATTTAATTTCGTTTTAAGGAAAAAATACTGCCTTGGAAGCAAGAACCTATTTGTGAAACAAAAATGGCAACGTGCATTGACTGAACCTGTTTCAAGTTTATCCGAGCTAAACAGTGAAACTGAAATACAGGTTGAAACTAAGCTGCCAGCCTGTTTCTGACAGAGGTTCTAGCTCAATTCCCTCAGACCTTCTACAACAGCTCCTACATTTGCAAGAACTGACATTAGTTTTTCAGGGAAAAATGACTATAAAATCTCTTCCAAAGTCACACCAAGTTGACAGAACACCAAACATAATCACCTTTCAATTATCCAAAGTAATTGAGAGTTGTGGTAACACAAATGACACAAAAAATCACCAGTTACACAAACACACGCATATTAAACTGCAGAGAGCACCGAAGAATCAGGAACGCTGCAGACTGTGAAGGCAGAGATCCCACAGTGAGCACCGACCTAAGTCACGAAAGCCACGTATCACAGCATTTCATCAAGTACGACTACTCCGCTTTCACACCCACGCAGCTCAAGGGGAACCAGCTCCATGTTTCTGCACCTGCAGCCTGAATAACTGTGAGGTGATTGCAGATGAAATCAAAGAAAATGAGCAAGCTTTTACTCTGCAGAGCTATTTATCACAAAAGCCTAACTGCAGTGCATATAGATTGTAAGGAATGAGAAAAAGAATGGAAAATAATGGACTAGTGCTTTCCTCAACAGCTAAACATAATACGATTTTAACTTGAATATACCTCATTATTTCCTAGAAAATTATATACACACAAATTTACAATAAATACGGAATTTAAAATGTGATTTGGAATTTTATTGTGTTGCATTCTCTTAGGACATTAGATAATTATGGAGTGATTCGTACTTCATATATGAACAGACAGACACATGCCACATATACTAGGGCTGAATACTGGTATTTTTTTAGTCAATAATATCCAAGGGAGAAATTACAAGTACTTCAGTGAGCTCATCCTTTTGGAAGAAGGCATATAAAACAGTTGGGAAGAAGATTATAATAGGAAGTGAAGGTGCAGATGAGGTTAGAAGTGACTGTGGGTTTCATTTTTGTTTAACAGCCAGTACTTACTCAATCTGTGCTCAATTTAAGAAACTAAACAGACAGAGTGATGTGACTGACTACTATGATTTTAGCAGCTCCTCATCAATATTTGGAAAACAACAGCAGTATCTCATGCACACATATTTGCACAAATATGTGTTCAGTCTCAGCACATTGCATCTGTTTGTCCTACTCACACCCACTCACATCAGTGAGCGTTCATCCCACATAAACACTTGCTGGATTTATTTTATCCTAAGCAGGCTCCATCATAAATCTATTTAGCACAGTATACAAATAGATAGCCATGTACATATACATTACGCGCAGCAGCGGCTCATCCTCCTGCTCCAGGCCCATGTCCAAGCCTCCTCCACACAGCTATCCATTACCCGGCTCTCCCCACTCGTTTTGTGCACAGTTCAGGCCCTTACACTTTGTTGGCACTCTTTCTGCTAATGTATATATACACATCCTTCTCCTCAGACACAAACCTGAATTTCCTCCCTCAAACATCAATCACAGACCACAAGGATGAAGACTCAGGGAAGCCTGGGAAGAGTAGTGGCGACTCACTTGCCCCCAGGCCCAGCCATTTTGCTCACATTCCTGTTCTCCTCCACCATCCTGCCACCCTCTCTCAGAGCTGTGCTGCTCAGTGGGCCCACGCCGTCGCCAGAAACGTGCCCTCCTCTCAGAGCATCAAGTCCTCCATTTCCACTCTGCCATTCACCTTCCCCATCCCGTGCCAGCCCTCCCCTCCCGAGATGCAGCTGCGCTCCCACTTCAGCCTCAGGGGCTGCCCCATGCCACCTCAGGCCCACCTTTGGCAGCAGCTTTGACCCTTCACTGGAGCACCTATTTTCTGAGGAGCGAGCGGTGATCCCCAGTGTGGGGGTCCCACAGGCAGCCCTGAGGGGAATCCCCTCCTCCTCCTCCTCCTTCTTCCTCAGGGAGGGCAGAGCTTCTGTCCACATCGTGCCCTTTGAGGCAGAGAAGTGTGGCTGTGAGGCTCCTCTCCCAGTCCCTGAACACCACAGCGACTGGGGCCATCTGTATCGCAGCCTTGAGGCAGGCTTAGAGGTAAGGGAGCCCCGAATTTCACCTCAGCCTCTGCCTGCCAGCAGTCCAGCTGGTAAAACCACAGGCCTCCATTTCCCCATGTCCCAGGAGGGATATGGCACAGAAATATTGCTGCATTTCAAAGACAGGCATGTGTTTGGCCTTGTGGAATTGCTTCGTTAGTCCCTTCTCTCTGAACAGGGAAATGAAATTAGCTGTGGAAGGCAGGAATTGCTTATGGAGCGATCCAGTTTCTAAACAGCATTATGTTTTCTTAAGTATAATCTCTATTGTATTTTCCATATCCTATACAGTATATTTTAGCACAGCAAAATACATAGAGGTTGTTTGCATTAATAGGTTATTTAGGAAAAATAACTTAAAAAAAGGTAAGAAAAAGCATGCTGAGGCCATAGGGATTCGTATTAGAATTATAAATTTAAAGTGTCTTTTCTTGACATCATCTTGTTGCTGTAAGCATAATATGCATTTAGTGTGCAATATGATCAGTCTTTTTAAAATGTAAATTATTTAATGAAAATTATGGTTTATATCCATACAAAAAGTCAACCGTCGTATACCTGGCATCCATATGAAAATCGGGAGCAACTTTTACTCAAGCAATTTTCTTTATCTTGGAGACCTAGACAATTAACTAAATGTCCAAGTGTGTTATTTAATCAGTGATGATTGCTGCTGCTTTTGCAAGAAGAGCTGGAGGCGGTAATGAAAAAACAGAGTTTTACAGAACCATCCCCTAACAGGTTGCTCTGTGTATTGAAAATCAAAGAGAATTTTGAGTCTTTTTCACACCAGTTTTCTGGAGGATGCAGGGCAAAATGGTTCCTAATCTTCAGTCTCTCTTCTGCTTTGAAATGTTTCTGTATGCTTAGGGTATTGGATCTTTAAGGCATGTATACCTCAACAGCAGATTGCTTGTATTTCCTTGAGTGCAGCTCAGTGTTAGTCTGGGACCTATTCTGCAACATAATCATTACAGTATGGTTTCTTGGAGACAAGTAATTTTGGTTGTAGATTTAAAATAGTACTATTTGCACATAGACATATCTTCTTCTAAAGCCTGAGAGAATCAAACAAAATCTATTTTTGAGAAGAAAACAAGCACTGAATAAATAACCAAGCCTTTTTAATTAGAATTTGTCCAATGTTAACATTTACAACATGCTGGATAGATATTATGGACAGATTTATGGAAATCTAATGGCTGATAGCTGAGTACCATTCAGCAACCTACTTCATTGTGGTGCAGAAAAGCTGTAAGACTCTTGACGCGGGTTTTCTTTTCCTTGGATTTTTTAAATGCTGCTTAAAAACTCAAAAAGGTACAAGATGATAGAAAACAGAGTTAGGCAAATAAGGTAGAGACCTACACACTGTATTTATGTTTCACTTGCTTTGATTTCATTTGCTTTCAGATTGTTTTGGGAGAAGGAAGCTCAGGAGAAAGGAATTTATCAAATAGAAAAGGAAAAGCCAGAAGCATCCCATTTCTCTTACGTGCAAGAATTGTACTGGAAAGAGAGAGGTAAAAACTGGAAATAGTCATTGCTCCTGCACACTAAAGATGATGGTGGGCAACATAGACAAATACAAACATATTTGCCTGTGGATCAGTTCAGATTGTGCTAGCATGTCTATAATTGAATCTGCCTGATTTAAAAGCAAGAAGATAAAACATTTGACATTATCAAATCACAGGAAAATGTGTATTAATCTCTGTCAACACAAATATGTATGGCACTATTGACATATAAGAATGCACACACATATATATGTATCTTTGCAGGAATCCAAGAAATATGTCCTTTGGTTGCCCAACTCTATGGATATTAATTCAGTTTCTCATATGGATATGACTATGCAAGTTATCAATAAGGCATGACTGCATTATCTGACTGAATTAGGTTTATAGTAAGACTGTTTCCAAGGACTGGGTAGCTTAGTATTCAACTCATGCTTAGGTATTTATGTTGGTCCTTCTATCCAGACAACTTATGTTTTGAGTGCTATTAAATATTTATATGCTGTCAAGAGTAACAAGATGGAATAGTAACTGACATTATCAAAAATAGTAAAGACATATTTAATCTTACTTCTCCACTAGTTTTATGAAAAAAAGACATCATCTGCTAAGTAATTTTGATAGTTTTTCCATGGCCAAGGACATTACAGAAAGCATTGAAGTTCAGGATAATAGTATCTTCCATGCACCAAGACAATTTCACAATTATTGATTTATTTTTTTGTGCAGCACTTCACAGGAGCATTGCCATATCATCCATATGTGTTCTCACTGGCACAGTCTTGAGGTCATAACTGAAAACCTAAAATTTGAAGTTCCCATTTTTGGATCTGGGTAAAAAAGAAATAATCTTTCTACTGAACAGGAATGTCGTTGTTCTTAGAAGACATTTTGTGCTGATCTGGCACTGAATAAGATTCTGCATTTTTACCAAAATGTGTTTTTCTAAATTAGACTATTTTTATTTTATTTTATAAAGCCTGTCTGATTTTAAATTGCAGTATCAATACTATGCTTGTGTTGATTGAATGCAGTGTGACACAGTATTAAATGACCATTCATAGAAGTGACACTCATCTCTAATTTTTTTATTCCACAGAACGATGAATGAAATATTTTTCTATACATTATGTATATAAAATGTAAATAAATGGTTTGATCTTTACTTTTTAGGTACTAAATATTAAATTGTTTCATTAAGAGCATGTCTATCATGGAATCTGTGTTTTTCTACTTAAATTTGCAAACAATTTTCCTGTAGAAAATGTAATATTTATTGAAACAAATTTTATGAACTCTTACAGAAGTATAAACTACTTAGAGGGTGGAGGCATACATATATACACAACTAAATGAAATATTTTATATAAGTTGAGTTTATCAGAAAATGAAACCTAGGATCAACTTGTATATACATAGTTTTAAATACAGACACATAATTTGAATGATGTGCTTGTTTTGCTTTCGTTTTCTACCTTGGGCACCTGAACCAGTACACTGTAGGAATAAATAGCTAGTTGTAAAGAAACAAGAATTCAAAAAAGGAATGTCATGTTAGAGAACTATCAACTATTTTATTCTGTTTAAACTTAATGTGACTCTTTAGGACTAATTTCCTTTACCAAGTTTCATAAATCCATATATCAGAACTGCAAATTATAGAATTATCACTGGGACAGGCTTTCACGCTGCCCCTAACTTAGTCTCATTTTTTGTGGTCAAAGATAATTATATTCCTTCAGTTATTTTCAAATGAAGAAATTAAGTCCACTATCTGAAAACTGATCTCTAATAATTTATGCTTTCATTGCTGCTGTGTAGTGTTAGATGTTAAAGCCACAGAACTTTAACTTGTTTTATCAATGTGATCTATTTAACTATTTGTATGTATATCAAAGCAACAGTAATACTTTTTCACCAAACTTTTTTTCTTCATTTAGCAAACATTATTTGACTCAGAATAGTGAGTTATAGTCATAATTTTCAGGATATGCTCTACCCTGTTCCATAAAGATGATTTAACCCAGAGAAGGTCTTTCTAATTTCAGCATTATTCAAGGGAGTTGCATATGTGTAGGTGTAAATTTAAGCAATTATTGATTAAAGGACATTGGCCTTATTATCATGTTGCAGCATTTGTGGTTTTTTATGAGAGTAAGTATTAAACTGTTCATGAAACAATTTTTAAAAAATTGCCATTAATTCAGTATTTTATTTTGCTTTACTCTTAGCTCTAGTTCTCTTTTTTCATCATGCCCTCTGTTGCTGCACATGCTGATCATCATTTATTCCTAACTTTTTATCTAGTTACTTATTAGGATATGCTGACTAATACTGTCCTTATTACCTGTAATAACTAAGATCCTGCAAGTTATGCCTCCTTAAGCTCTCTCAACCAGAAAGATCGATTCAAATGCAGTATTGGGGTTTTAGGCCCAAAACTCTAAACTGTTAAGAGCCTGTGGGTCATTTTATTGCAACAAAAGGAAAGAAAAAACGTTTATTTTGAAAAGCATATTTTACAAGCTACTTGGCTATACTGTAGAATATTTCTGGGCTTCATAGGGACAGAAGACAATGGCTTTTAAAATTATTAAACAATTAACTAGCTGTCCCATACTTTTGTGATGTCTTTATGAAACAAAATTGTTCTTTTGTTAACTTTTGCTTCAGCTTTGCAAAAATAGTCTGTATAAAATTGTCCACGTATGCATGCGAATTTACTTTTCATAGCATCTACACTACTCTCTTCATTCATTGCCTTATAAACTGAGAAACAGGGTTGAAGTCAACAAGGTATGAAATAAAATAATTGACCCATTTATTTCCAGTAGGCTTAATTTTAAAAAGTTAATTTGAATAACCTGATAATTTGATAAATCATGAAGAGCTCTTTGTGTAAATGCATAATAATGGTAGTACAACCTGTGAAACACATTTCAGGCATATATCCCTGATCAAGTTACTGATTGCCAGCTAGTACCTCATTTTGAGACTGGCTGCTGAGCCACTGTGATGTGACAGGGCTGTTGCAAGTAATTTTCATGTGTAACCCATTGGACTGAATTTAAATAAGCTGTGAAAGCTATCTCAATAGATGCACTTTATCAAGTCAGACTGAAGGATCCAAATGAAGTTCAGTAGGTATATCTTCATATAATTCGCGCATAGCATCTCTCACCGAAATATGTTTGAAAAGCCAGCCTGCATGCTTTTCTTTTTATAGTCCTAAGAGAAGACAGTGCAATGAATCATTTCTCTGCTGAGCTTGAGACTGTTCATAACACATTCACTGGCTCTACCTGGAAAGCTGACAAAAAAGGTCAGCGTAGACTCCAACAGCTCCACCTCCTCTCTTCCTCCTTTTGTGGGTTTCCACTCCTCCCTTTGATATTTTATGTAAATATTACCGTTGCCTGTAATAGCTCTCGCTTTTGCGTCAGTGGTTGCAATAATTCCCCATCTCCACCAATGTACTAGACAAACGAAACAAAAGACCGTACTATTTTGTAGGGACTATCCTTGTCAGATTTCAAACTTCCATCACCAAGATTGGGTACCCTCAGTGGTAGTATGAATATCAGAAATCATGTCAATAGCCTTCAAGCCTGAAGATTCATTAGAAGAACAAACTAAAATTCCAAAGCCATCTAAACGAGTTAGGATCTGAGTCCAGAGGCAGATGTGCAATTCTGTGCATTTCAGTGGCATATTAACAGAAATCCACTCCACCCAGCATACAGGTGGGTCATCATGTTTTCATCATATTTCTTTACCCTCTTTCATAGGTTATTCATCCTCCCCCATCAGATCTCTAGGTAGAAGCATACACATGTTTTTTCCTTAACTAGACTGTCAAAATACTTCAGGTTAAAAAATCACACCATTAAGAGTGTTTTAAACTAATCCAGATAATTTTCAGAATTAACTTTCCACAGGAACCGATCCTGAAAATATGTAGCTGCTTGTGGAATCTGTAGTCCTCTTACGCTGGTGTAAGCCAACATGTATTTACAGTTGTTGGCATGTAAATCCCTGAAGTATTAATGTGGTTTTTAACATGCTGCCTCTCATTTTAAAGTTTTTATGTTAATCACTGTGCCTGCTGGAAATAAAATACATCAAGATAATTTTTCCTTAGTGACAACTTTATTTCTTCAATTCATTCCTAAAAGTTAACTGTTTCTGAGTTAGGAGAGCTTCTCCTGATGGCTATGTATTCATTCTAAGAAACAGCGCCCTGAAAGACTGGAAAGTTGTTTCTGTAAATTCTGTCTTGATAGAAGTTACCAATCTATGCAAGCAGATATTGTCCACTGTTATTATTGCTTTATTAAATACAGTTGTGTCTTTGATTGCCTTTGGTATTATGCATATCATTCACTCTTTCATCAATTCAGAAGCTAACTTAATGCAGCAGTGTAATTTTAGGCATTAACTGCGTAACCCTGTGTGTGTTCTTTTCCAGTTGCAAATATGATCCTGTTAGAATCCCCTAGGTGCACTGCCGAGATCTTGCCCTCATGATGTAATCTTGCTTTTTTTGTCCTTTACAGCCACCTGTTTCAGTATCTTATTGATTACTGTTCCACTGTTTAAGCCTTCTGCCTTTCACAGTCATGCATTATGCATCTGCTTCTCTTGCTTTTCATATTCTTAATACTTATCTAATGTTCTCTTCTTTTGGCAAATGTCACTGTTTTTGCTAACTTTTCTATTCTGGAAAAATGCCAGATACGTCTACCCTATTTAGTGATAAAATAGTGCCTATTGTTTTCCCCCTTAAAACATGCAGGCATGCACTCTGGACAGTTTGCTTGCTGTGGTGTTCTTGATATGAACTGATTGTCCTTCATTAAGTACACTCACTCTTGCTTCCAGCTTGAAAGCGAAAGGTGTTCACTTTGTGTATAAATTCAGGCTGGTGGGAACCTCAGCTAAAGTTCATGTGTTCTGTGTAAGCAAGATCCTTAACTCCACTAAGTTTCAGGTGATTCATACATCTTAAACCTATTTACAGCTTATCTACAGAGGGAAACACTATCTAGCTGTATGGGTTCTTGGAGCAGAAGTGTTTTAAAGAAAATTGTTGGAAGGGCTATGAGCTAAATCCTTTTTTGTCATGTAATTCAAATTTATATTCTACCTTGACTGTATTTCCCAATGTCACTGACACTCACATGCAAACCCATGGGGTCTTCTTTGCAGACACTATGAAGTCTTTGAAGTGTTGTACAATAATAAACCTCTTGGCCAGCTGTAGATGCCTGTTATTAAGAGAGATGTTTTGCTGAATATTCCTATAAGTAGAGAGAGGTTTTCAAGTGGATGTGATTTACATAGCATGTGCTGATGTGCAGTTTGCTGTCATAGGGAACGATACTTCTTTGTATATGGAAGAACACAGCTGAAAGTAATAGCAAAGGCTGCAGCATGCAGTGGCTGAATGTCTTCCATATACATGGTATGAAAAATTCCCTCCTGTTTTGAACAGTAAATCAAGTTCAGTTTGTTTTAGTTTGTTTTTAGTCAATATATGGAAATATTTTTACAAAGTTACTATGTGGATCCAGTCCATTCTAGTCACCTTTTTTCTGTTGTCACAAGCTTCATGACCTGTCTGGGCTCAAGTAACTCTACTTATTATTTGTTCTATTTTGCAAACAGCTGTGATATTAGGAGACACTATCTTCATGCACTGCTTTTTCAAAGATCTTCTATGACCTCATAGCTTAGTTTAGGTTTCTGGCTACACAAGTTTAAATTGAATTGCTATTAGTCCATGTGGTTCCTGATTTTTTTCCTTTACAGTAACTTGATGTCCCCAAGTGCTGGAGTACCATCATTTTAGGCAAATTGAGCCCCCCCCCCCGTATAGATGTTCCAATAAACATAATGTAAATATTTCTATGAAGATATTTGAGACTGGGTATAAAGTAAAGGAAGATATGTTCATTCTTTAAGGGTGTAATGATATCAGAGGTTTCCAGCATGTGGTGTACTCAGTGGTCATTTTGTCCATCACGGGATCTTTCAGGCAACACTTTAGGGTAGCACAGACATTTTATTTAATCTATTTCTAATGATTCTCATGATTTTGAAGTTATTCACACAAATATGGAAATCAAAGACAAGTGGATGAGACAAATGCAGTTTATTCTCCTACAGAACAAGGCACCTATGGGGATAAACCAAATGTGACCCTGAGAGCTGTCAAGACAAACTAGCTGGTCAAGAACCATTTAAACAAATTCAAATTTAAACTATGTAAAACTAAAAAGAGAGGTCTTTCAGCTGTCATGCTTAACATTTAGACCCATGGTGTTTAAGGGATGAGATGTACTTTCAATTTTTTTTCCTAAAGGACAAACTTATTTAAAAAATAAACAGTAATGTCTGAAGCATTACTGAATTCTTGCCAGAACAAGCTTAAAAAGTCAGGAAAAAAGACTTTTTTTGAGATGGAAATTAATTCAGCAAAAGTTATCATAACTACCAAACTGGTAACATGATGACTGTGGGAATTCAAGTTGTAAGCAAAAACAATCTTAATTTTCCAGGCAAATGAGACAAATGCCACAACCACAGGTATTTCTTTGGAGCAAAGTCCTTTTGGTGAGAAAGGTAGTTTCTCATTCTCATGAGAAAAGATATAGTCTGTATTTAGAAAATTGTTTAAATCATACTTGTGAAATTAAATGTGAACAAGAAATACTTGGAGGCTGTAAAACGCTGAAGTTAGCTGTTAGGGAGAAAAAGTTTTGGTGATCATTGTTAGTTATGGGATGATTTGATAGAGATTCTTATGCAAATTCTGGTATCATTCTTGGCCACATACATTGCATAATATTGACTGTATCAAAACACGAGGCATTTAAATATCCAGTTTACATTAAGACTGCAGTCACAAAAGCTTATGGAACGTATTTCTCTTAGATGATCCCAATCTCTTTTGAGGATCTCACCATACATACTCTGTAGTAAATGTATTACTAAATAATAACCATGCTCATTCCACAACTGCTGAAAATACTGTGATAACCAGATGCTCCAAACTCAAGCTAGCGAGCCAATGTGTGTAGCTCTGACACTGGAATGTTGCTGACAGTCACACTGGTAATGCAGTAGGGACCTACCTACTGGGTTCTGGAAATAAAGTTCCTCTGTGCCACTCAAGTACTTTTTTGAATTGTAAATGTTCCTAATTGAGCCCAATTAATTCAAGAATTAACACCACAGTGAAGATGTTGTAGATACACAGTAAGAGCTACTGACCACAACAGTGCACCAGATGTACCTGAAGTAAACAATACTGTTTTCCCAGCCAGTGTCTCATAGAAAAGCATACAACTGGATTATAATTGTACTGAAGGTTACCTTTAAATCTGTTGCTTTTCTTCTAGAATTGATAAATGATACGGCCAGCTGGGAGCCTTTAAGATTTAGGAAAAGACGTAGATGTAAAACCTATACAGAAAAGTACATTCTACCATTTTTTCTGAACTTGTCCTTCCATGTAGTTGTCATCTATCAGAAGGGACAACCACAAGCATCAAGAAGAACTGCCAGAGAAGTCTAACTCTGATATGCCAGATACTGTACTATTTCTGAGAGGGTTTGTTCTCTGATATTTCAAATCCACTTTTTTCTGATTCTCAGTAAAGATAAATTATTTTGTCAGCAGTTGTTTTCTCTGTGCCTCCCTTCATGATCCTTCTGTAATTTCTTTTAGCAACTTCGTTCATAAAAGCCCACTTGCTGCATGTATTGATTTCTGCTCCAGTTGCTCCCTAGAGCTTTGTGGTGTCACTTTTATGATGCTTATAACAGCAATCTTCTTTTGCAAAGTGGAGATACCATTTATAATTTATGAATTTACCTATTAGAGCAACTACATGTTTTTATTAGGTTGTGTTCTCATTTAAACTTTGCCCTTGATGACATTCCTGCCTTAGTCCAAGAAAATGGAAAAATTGTGTGACTTTGACCAGACTTTTGTGCATTTCTGAATACCTTTATGAGCTGGTGATTACAGGAATTGATTCAGCATCAGCTGAACTCCTTAGGAGACTGAATTCAGCTACTGAATTCAGGATAAGCAAGATCAGACATTTTAGGAAGAAAATATCAACATCAGTCTGCATTTAGGCAGTATTCTGGGATGCCGTTTCCTGTGTTTGAGGCTCCCAGTCTTCTGAGACAAAATGTACTGAGAAATGAGCCCTTGCAACTCTATCTGTGTAAAAGAAACAAAAAGAATGTCTTATGGAATCAAATTTGTTATAATTTTATTCCGTTTTTTTTTCCCCCTTAATTGCTTACTTTAATTTTCTCCTGATGGAACACTTGAAATAGAGCGGTTGGTTAGAAATCAAAACCGAAGTGAAAATTGTGTAACTCAGACATAATGTGTTAGTGTTCCACATTCTAACCATGCCTTTTAATTTTGTAACAACCATTAGTGGAAGGGCTGACAAATGGTAGAAACCTGGAAAAAAGTGCCAAAATAATTTCTCGCTCTGCTTTTTCTTTTCCCCTGTTACCTACAAAGAGCAGAGGAGGCATGTGAGAATACATCAGGCAGGAAAAAATAGAATCAAGCGGGAGATATGTGATGGAAATTCCTACAAAATCTATTCTGTGATTAGAGGTATAGTAAAGCGTATGAAGAAACACAGGGGATTGCCTGGAGTTTTCTTGCGACTCAGAGGCATCATCACATGGTAGGGCAGACAGCTGCAGTCCTTATAAAACAGCAATCTTTTCCAATATATTTATTACAGCAAAAGGAAAAAAATATTATATGCACTGCTCCAATTAAAAAAAGAGATAGGCCTGTTTTGAACTGAAACACAAAAAAGTGCCTTCTCTAGATTCATAAACTTATTAAAATCTATAATGCAGAAAGTACCAAGAGAGATATGAGCAAACTTTAGATACTCAATGCCTAACAGTGAGTGCATTTTTTTTTGTTAAAGGTCTGTGCAGCGCAGAACTGAAAGAAAATTAAGTAAGTAAAGTATTTTTACTTTATTAAATTGCTAAAACAAGTATTTTTGAGTGTAGGACTGGTTATGAAGAGGCAGTTCTCAAATTCTGTGTTTTAAGATAGGAAATAAGAGAATGAAACAAGTGGGAAGCTTCTTAGCAATATTAAGCATTCCTTGAAATCATTGTTTTTGGACATTACCCATGGCTTTAGTTCTGGAATTTTCACACCTATAATTAATGCACAAAGAAAGCATTATTTTCACCTTCTCGATGGTGATGAAAAAGATTGTTCACTGGGAATATGAAAACAACCTGATATCCTTGCCCTGAGAATTAAGTTTGCTGGGTCTGTTTTAGCACTAGCATAACTGTGTCGCTTCAAAAAAGGCCTGCAGATCTTGCATGTGTCTCCTGTCTCACATCCATGGGGCCTGGGGGTTACAGCTACTGCTGTGATCTCAAGGGTGGCACCCCAGGCAAAGTGTAGAAAGTCTGTAATTAAATACCTGTTTAGGTTTCAGAATTCAAGGTTGGAATTTGTGATAAAGTGTTAGATTCTCACTGGAAAGGAATACTGGAAGTTTGGCTGAGGAGATGTGCTGTCCTGTTAGAATAGGTTTCTGCCTAAAAATTCAGTATTTCCTTGCAAAAAAGGAATATTAGAAAGGAATACTAAAGAGTTTTGACAAAGATGATGACTGTTACAGCTTTTGTATGGTCCAGGGAGTTCTATGGCAGAAGATTTTTCATTTTGCTGTAGTTCTCCTTAGTGGTGCCTGCATTTATTGACTTACTGTACATGCTGGTTGAGGAAAGGTTTTTGGGTTTGTTTTGATGTTTGTTTGATCTTTGCATCTTCTGCTTTTGAAAATGATCAACATTCTAGGCCAATGCTTTCTATGGGGTAGCAAAATATATTGCAAAGACCCAGCTATATCTTTCCAAAAGAGTTGGCTGTTCACACACAATGTTCCAGAATTGTCCGTCTGTCTCATTTGATGTCTTCCTCAGCCTGCTCCTCCCCCTTTCTGAATTTCATGCTGATGTAAAATCTTTTTTAAGGATAACATCAAAGAAGCCTGTATGCATGTCAATCCCACAGTGATACTTAGCACATTGCTAGCGTTTATGTTATGTAAATGTAAGAGAATCACTGTTTGAGAAAAGCTGCTACAAAGCAGGTAGTGATTTAATGAAAAGCACAAAGATTGAAAGGGGTTTGCCGGAGCCCTGTGTGATATGAATGTTAAGAAGCCCATTCACGTCATCAGCTTCCCTGCTGTACTTTCTATTCTCCCTCCTTTTTCAAGCCAACTTGGTTACAGGGAACTGCGTGCTAAGGGCAACCTTAAACCAAATGTGTAATCCGTCTAGCCACAATCAATGCAGCACAGTTAATCATTTTTATTAACTGAATTAGCGTTTCTTTTTTTGCTGTATCTGCATCTCTTTTGAGACTGGAGCATGGAAGACATGTTTAGAATGTAGTTACTTTTGGAAAACTCCATTTAAATGCTCAAAAGAAAAAACAAGGTTATTCTTTCTAAGAGGAATGTTCAGGTAGTATATATTTAAATAACAAAAGTGTATGTCTAATGCGTAGTTTAACATGCAAGTTTAGCTCTGAGGATCTGACTCCTCTTCAAGTAGTGAAAATGTGAACTAACAGAGCTGAAAAAAAAATTATTAAAACTGTAAAACCCATATTAAATGGGAGTTTGCTGGAGTCAAGGAATTTCTGCTCAAATTAGTTATGGGATTACAGCCAAGCTAAGCCTCTAGGTGTCTGGAGGTACACAGGAAAATACAAATGATCACCATAAGAGCTTTTTAGGTTCACAGAGCCAACACGGGTTTTGGCTCAGCAAGTCTACGAATTCTGCCTTAATCCTTTTTCAAAAAGATTTAAAAAGTGCCTTTGTCATTGGGGCATCTCAGTGCCACCAAACACGATTGATTTATTGAGTTTGTTTGTTCATAGGCACAATAATATACTAAATAGAAACATAGTCTAGAAGCAGTCCCACTGATTTAAGTGAACCATTCAGTGCATGTGCTGTTGATGTCACCTGCGAGTAAATAAAGTAGTTTTAGTTATCCAATATGAAAAATTAAAGTGGACTTTCATTTACATTTTATAAGAGAGAATTTATTTTGTTTCTAAACCAGATTGGTTTTGTAAGCAGTTTTTGTGAGCATTGCAGCATAAATCCATTAACAGTTGCATGCAGTGATTCATAGTGAAAATGTACCAGTGATTTCCACTGGTAGAAGTGATATGAGAATGAGGCATCTTATCTCTGTAAGTTGTTTATTCCTAAATATATACTATCATTACTAAAAAGTTCACAGTAACTGCCGCAAAGTAAAATCATCTAACCTGTTGCCCCCTTCAAAATAAATGAAATATCAAATCTAAGAATTTAACACTAGAAAAAGTAGACTGCATAGTAAAATATTTCACTTTATTAAAATTTGTTTTGGCATCACATGATACAGGAAATTAATGTTTATATAAAATTTTCTGAGCTTTTAATCTAGCAGTGTTTCTTTAACATAAGTAAATAGACTGTAGTATTTAAATGCTTTTGAATTCCAAGGGATTTGACACCCCCAAGTGTAATTTAAGCCTTTTAAAATTAATAAATATTTTATAAAAATACAGAATATATCATGGTATAATTTCTTAGGATTTCTTGCCCAGTGTCTGAGAAGCTTTCTATAATTCTCATCCACTTTTCTTGTAAAAAAACTTTGTTATATCAAAAAAGAGGATATATACCCACATACTTTTGATTTATTTTCTCTTATTCAGATCTTCTTGTTTTCCTCACCATCCCTCTCAGCCTCAACCTAATGCAAATCAAGGATCTAATTTGCATGCATTACTTTAATTTCAAGCTTAATAAGATTACATTGTTAAATACTGGCAGTATGTATTTGTACCAATAGATTCTTTTCCAGACACATACTTCTGCAGTGGCAAATTTCAGCTAAAGTCAATGGACACTGATTTCTAACTGCTATGTAGAATTTCAGATTTCTTCGTGACTGACCTGCTTAAAATAATTAGCTTTTTCCTTATGCTGAACTGACAGCTACCTGAGAAACAGCAGGCATTCTCAATGTTAATAATGCTATGCAGCCCAAGGCTTTTTTTCTTAAATTACTAGCATAAAGAAGATTGCAGCAAGTCATGTTTGTTGAATAAATCTGAAGATGTTTTACCTTAACAGAATCAAAGATGAAATCAAAATACACACAAAAAGGAACAGAGAATTAAAATTATATTTTCCCATAGGCTCTGGTTCACAAAGTACTTGGCTCATGATGACCAGACTATGTGATTTTCTTTCTGTATATGATTCCTGGTTAATACTTGGTCATGAATTAATATGTGACCTGTCAAAGATATCTGTAAGAGTTGTTTGGCTTTAGACAAGAAAAAGATTCTCCATCATGGCTTGGAGATAACTCAACACAGTATCATTAGGTGAAAAATCATCAGATATATGTGTTACTGAATGAAGATCCATTATGTTCATGCTGCACGTACTCGCAATGAAAGGTGGTGCCTTTAGCAAAACAGGTTACTCTTAAAGTGCCCAAGGAGTGGAAAGCATAGCCACAAGAGTGACCCTCGCAGGTTAGCAAGGAAGACCCAGGGACCATGCCAGAATTACCACCTCGTTTGCCTTTTCCTCACTTCTCACTCATTTGCCTTTTTACTACACTTCCTGCTGGACCATACAAAATACAGCTGCTGGTCTTTCCCTGGCTTACATTATGTCACATACCACTTACATCTTCTAAGAATACACCCGAGCATTTGTACCAAGTCTTACATCAGTACATTTGTACTAAGTAAATTAATGCGAAGTCTTGACAATGCAGTGCAGCATGAATCCACAACATACGCACATCTAGAAGAGAAGACAATTTACCACACAAAAATCAGTGCATCATAAAACATTTTCTGAAAATTAGTTTTGACAATAGGTATGTAAGCTATTTTCTACTTTGAACATGTTTCAAAATAAGTAAACAGTAACTTGACAAGCATCGCATATGCTTTCGGAGAGCTGTGAGGCATAACAGGGACAGTAAGGAGCTTCCATTCAAGAGGAAAGCACATGGAGCGGTCCTCCTGAAGGCCTCAATTCTATCATTAAAAAGACATTTTTGTTGTATTTTTGTAACAGCTAGCTAATGATTCCCTACCCATATGCTTGTACCAGATGTCTGAACCTTCACAGACCCCATTGTATTTATTCCTTTAGACAAACCACTTCATATTATTTAATAATAATAGTCAAGATCATTATTTTAGTTGTCATCACTTAAAATCCAAACACAGCAAATATGAAGAATAATACGCTTCAAATTTTTCCCTTGATTAATGGGCTATATGTGTGCAGAATAATGCTTCAGTCTTGAAGATGTGATTTCCCCAATGAAGCCATTTCTAGTCAGATCTTCTTTCCTGGAGCAGTTTCCCTGCACTGTGGAACAATGATTGTGATTCTGAAGTGCAGCACCCCAAATGAAATTTTATAACTTTCATGCACTATGGATGCCAATGATAACAACTGCCATTTCTCTGCATTTCACCGTTGTCTCCCTGTCACTATTAAGAGTTGTTGCTCTTGAAATACTTATTACCTGTAAAGCTCAGAAACTTTATCTGCATCATACTTGGCTTGAACTTCTCATATGTCTTCAGTGCTTACCAGCTCTGCCTGTCACTGTGGCCGTTCTCTTTAGCAATCAGAAAATGCCCCACACCATGCAACAGCAGAGTTTTGTGTCGAGATACTGCTGTATGGGAGTCACCAAAGCCTAAAAAAAGTTAATAGTCCACAATGTATATAAGGTTGCCATTACTCTTTGATAGTAAATATTGCTTTGTCCCAGGTTACTTGGTCCAGGTTACTTGAGAAAAGAACCTCACAAGCAGCAGGATGGTAATAATGATCCAACACTTACATAGGTCCCCTCAGCTGAGAAGTTTTAAACTCTGTTGTAAAAGCTGCACAAGGACAATGTTATCCTTAACTGAAATGCCAACTGTGACTGAAATGCGATTGTCATTTAACACAGCAGCGAACCACGGAATACAAGCAGTGAGAACAGACACTGCAATCTACCTTCTGGCTTTCAATAGAAGTGGATAAGGGTCCAATTTTTAACACTGTTTTTCAAAGCATTTTGACTGTTTTCTATCATCTCAGTCTGTTAGCATCATAGTTTGGATCACATTAGAATGTACTTTCATCAGCATAAAAATGGAAATGCCACCATGATGACTAGGTTCAATATAGATTCAGAAAAATTATCATTTTCTGAATCATAAACATCATATTTACCTTTGTATTAGTGTACGCATTTCCAATACAATATATTTGCAAACCAGTGCCTGTGCACCTGTATGTAAGCAGTACCTTTCACTGTCATTAACTGCGGTCGTGTAATTGCATGTGAATTTTTTATCAGAAGTCATACCTCCATTTGCCCATACCGGCACTAGAATGCTATTTATTCTTTCAATGAATTTCTAGGCAGGTTTTTTTCAACTCCTGTTAGTATCCTCCTTGTCTGTAAGCATTTATTGATTTTTAGAGCCAAACCAATGAGATAAAACACAGAAGCTGGAAAGAGAAATTGCAGAGAGGTAAAATGGAAGATAATGAACGTTGGAAATAAGTATGGCTTTAATAAACTTTGTTTCTTTGCTAGCTGCTAGTTGGTTCTATCAAGAGAACTCTTGGCGGATCACTATAAATTTTAAATCAAAAAATTAGAATATACCAATGCATGACTGTACTGTGATCTAAAGTGTCCCTCGAGAATATTTCCTCATTATACTGCTTGATCAGTTTTATTACATTACCCAGAACAACCAATCTGGAAGATATACTGACACTTCTGTATAAAGAATGTTACACTGTAATAATGGATTTATTTTTACCTAGTTATGTCTCATTTATTAGACTGACTTGTGGGCCAGGTTTACCTTTATGCAAGATTCACTAATATGAGCCCAACTTGAGTTAGCTTTAGGGTATCTATTGCAGAAAACTTAATAACAAAACATGATCTTGTTCTGTTTTACTGCACAAGTGGTAATCACAGTCATTTGGGTTGAAATCAACACAGGTGATAATGCAGCCATAGTCTACAAATACTATTGAATTTCTTAATTTTTAGTAAAAATCTCAGATAATGCCCCTTTCCTAAAATTATTACAGCTAAAGAGATTGTGAAATGGACCTTAAGGGAAGACCACATGCTTTCTTCAAATACACAATTCCCAATAATTCTGAGACATCACGTTAATTTATCTCAGAGCACAACTGGTCATCTAGACATGTAAATCAAGTTTACTGAATAATCTTGCCTACAGAAAGTGGTAAGATGACCTTTAGACTGAAATAACATGAAATAATCTTATCTTCACGTTCCTTTGCACTTCCTGGATGACATTTAGAAGCCTTGTTTATTTTTAACTGTCCAAAGAATCACAATTCCTGTTTCAAAATGTACTTTTTAGAACAACAAGCTGGCCAATATTTTAACATAAATAAATGGTTCTTTTTTTTTTTTTTTTCCTGAGAAATCTGTGTTTTTTCTCTGCACCAAAACCAGAAAATGCAAATTCTGTTATCATTTAGGGAATGCTTAGTCATGGAGCTTCGTAATCATGTTTTGGGGATGGTAGCTGTGGAGTAGAGAAAGCCATTGCCTCCGTAAGAATTAGTGATGGTCTGGTAGACACATCATAATTCATTCTGGTATATCTTGAACTGATACAAAATTATAATAATTATGTTAGTACTTTATGTAATTTATGAATTTTGTATATAATTGTGGCCTTCTCTTAATCATCTTAATGAAACTTTCTTAACGGCATGAGGACAGTAGTCCAAGGTGTGGCTTGCACAGGTAACGTTAACTCAAGCTTGCATGAATGCCT
The DNA here is from genome assembly GCA_013396915.1 of Stercorarius parasiticus. NCBI lineage: Eukaryota > Metazoa > Chordata > Aves > Charadriiformes > Stercorariidae > Stercorarius > Stercorarius parasiticus. The sequence goes on along the minus strand of VWZL01003474.1, from coordinate 197,444 downwards.
ACTAGGGTTAACCATAGATGTAATCTATTTGCTTCTGCTCTTTCACCATTGCGGTTTGCTTCATTATGAGAACAAATACAGACTGTTCCAGGATGGCATTAACATGGCTTAACAGTATGCCATAAGGTTTAATTTTGCTGGTGACATTGTCCTCTGATGTGACAGCTTACCAGTTTGCAAGCAAAAATTGAAAGATCGTCTATCATTTCCCCTCAAAAGATGGGAAATTTGAAAGAATAAATTTTATGAGCAATTCAAATCAAGTATGACATTAGATGGCAAAAAGAAAAAAAAAAGCACTGGGGTGAATCATTTTGTACGCCCTGAAATCAGCAGGCCAGTCTGACATTACACAGAAGAACCAGGCAGCTTTGATTCACATGGAATTTCTGCCTGGACATATGACACAGAAACTAGAGACCTATCAAAGACATTCATAGGATACTTAAATGCCTTTGAAAATCAATGCGTTTGAAAAAATTCTAGGGGTTATGTGGAATTAATTAATTCCAAATGCCAGGATTCCTCATATATCAACATCCTTTTATTGCAAAAATTATTCATAAAAGAAAATGGAAATATTTTAAGAATATTTTATTTTAAGAATATTTTAAGAATAAAATAAATATTTTATATTTTTAAGAATAAAACATGCTATTTTGGCACTACAGGACCTCATAAAGGAGGCCTTATTAATGGATAACTACAGAACTACCTTTAGATACTTAAAATTTATGGAACTTAACAGTGGAGACAACAAGCAAAGAGCAGCCCACAATAAGCAGGGGTTAAGAAAGCTTTTTTTTCACATTCTAAGCAATATTGAAGGCTTTTGGAATGATTCAGAGATTGAATTAAAACACTTTCATTGAATGATCATTTGAGCTATTTGGTTTCTAGTTAAAGTATCTCCTCACTGCTGATATGCAAATAATGATTTCTGCTGCTACCACAAAAGCTATCGATAATTTCTTCTGAGAATTATCAGAGAAATAAGAAGTAGCTAATAAGATCTTACTCTGTGTCTTTCTTTCAGTGCATCATGGTTTCTTTAGCACATTTCCTAGTGTTTTTAAGACCACTTTTGAACATCTTTAGAAGTGTTTTCCTCCATTTTCCTATAAAATTATAACCATTTAAACTCGTCCTTTATCTGCCTCTTTATTTCCTACATGAAAATTTCCTATCGCTCTATTTATGCTTATAATTTCTCTGTTTTATTATTTAGATTAGTTATTTGTTGTACTTTTGATGGAATATTCACTAGTTCTCTTCATTCTCCAAAATTTATTTCTGGAAATACAGTGTCTCTGAGCTACTGCACTAAGTGAATCCATTTCTTTTTACGTGACACTCAAGTAGTGAATATCCTAAACTTCTCTATTAGTTCTGAACTTCTCTTACATTACTCTACCTGTTCCCTCCAACTGCATGATTCAAATGCAAGCTGCAAAGTTGTTTTTTTCTCTGCTTTGAATGTCTTTTTCCTCTGTAATCCATAAAGTTGTTTTCTGTATAAATAAATAAAATTATCAGTGTGGCTTGGCAATGAACAATTAAAATCTCCTGACAATGGGCAATTAAAATCTCTCCTTAGTATTCTGTAATTTAGGACATTTTCATTATGAGCTCATTGTTCATGCTGAGTGATCGATAACAGATGCCTACATCTGTCTTTCCTGGTTTTAGGAATGTGTCCACTGCAGCACATTCCTATCTAGTATAAGATATGTTCCTATCCATTGCAAAGAATTTCATAAATAGATACCACTGTTGAACTACCTCCCCCATGTCTTCCAGGAAAGCAGCATTTCATAGTCTGAAAGAGAAGTTAGAAGCATCCCTGATATTCACAGTAGATTTTAACGTAGAGTCAATGAAACATCACTACATGCCCTCTTCCAACTGCACCTTAAAGCTACCAGAAGTTGTGCTAGGGTTCTTTAGGCAGGTGGTTTTCAACTTGCTCAAATTAATCTGAGGCTGTCAAAATGGTAACCCTTTATTTATAAAATAATATTTTGATGGAATTGCACACATTTGCAACATACAGAAGCACTCCTAGTTTGCCAAGCTTGAGATCAAAACTTGCTGATATATGCCACTTTGTTTTTGTTATCTACTAATGCTTAGTATAGGCATGTCATCGTTATTTTGAAAAAGCAGAAATATTTGCATTTCAGGAAAGACAACATGGTACAGCAGCTGAACTGTTTGTTATTTAGCATGCCACTTGAACTCTGTACTACAGGACAGTAAAATCTCACATGCAGTACCAGACACTGATTGGAGAACACTGGTGGGAAGGGAGAAAAGGAATTTATCACCCCCAGGTTGTTTCTTGTCCTCTTTTCTCCCATTGCTCTCCCTTTGATACCTTCTGGATTTTGAATACAGTTCACTTCCAAATCACTGCAACCCTCTCTGAGATATAGAAGGCCAGAGCTAGAATTTTTAAATGTTAAATGAATGAATTACTTCACAATCTGATGCTTACTCTCCATCTGATTATGAAAAAGGCAGGAAACATACTGCTAGAGAATAATATGAATAAACGAGAGAGACGAAAAGAGAACAGAGGAAGCTGCTGGAGAGAGAGCTATAACATGCTCTTCATTCAAGCGATAATTGCTATGTCTAAGTTGTCAGGCTGATGACACTACTGTCTGTCTTAAATCAGACAGAGGTAGTTTTCCATGTAAACTAAAAAGCAGATACGTCAAATTAATCCTTTCTATAGTTGTGGTAGTTTCAGTACCTTTATAGAAGACACAATTTCTGCCTTAAGAACTCCTGAAATCTAGAGTTTTTTCTAGGCTTTGTATGATGTTTAGAATGAAAAAGGTGGACACGTTGGTGGGGAACAGAACTGAGAGTATTTCGTAAAATTATCTGTTACATTTTTATTTTAAACATATCACCTCCATTGTAACTAAAATGCACCACAGACTTTTTATAATTCATTTTTATTGGAAAACAGTTGGTGAAGAATTTCAATAAGAAAAAACAAACATTACATTGGACTTGAATTCTTCTGAGTGCATAGCTATAGAAGGTTAACAAGGATACTTGTTGGAAGCTATTTGAGTATTAGTTAATCGGAAATAATTTCATTTCAAAGAGCTCTTCACAAATACAACCTTACAATTTCTCTCTCTCTCTGAATCCTATAATGATAACTCACTAAGCTCTGTATTTCCAGCGCATGTCATTGCTACAATGGCATGAAGGGACCGGGGAAAGTTTTGTATTTAGTAAAAAACCTAAACTACAGAAGTAGCATTTAGAAGATTTCTACAAGATTATGCTGGGGGGAGAGGATGAATGTATATTATTGCTGAGCAATATTGCATACTATTGTAGTTTATTAAGTACAATGCTTCATTTAATATCAACAGTGTCACTAATTTCATCAGCAGAACTACTCCGTTTCTGTCAGCAAGGCAGTACAGCTGGCTGTTCTGAGAAAGAATGGCATTAAAAGGATAAGTTCTTTCCCTTTTAGTTTTTAAACCTTTGTAGGTATTAAAACAATTTTGCAAAACACCTCAGGACAAACTGTAACATACTTTTTACTTTCCTGGCATATGCAAGCATTGTAATATTTATTGTGCCTCATGCATTTTTCCCTTCATTACAAATCAAAATGCAAGACATTAAGCCTGTCAGAAAGAGATGTATGTAAATTTCATTAGGTAGGAATATTTCTTTACTCAAGCACATGATGCGTCCATCTGACCTATAGTGTACGTTTAGGAGACTACCTTGAGGAGAGACCCAGAAAGCATCCAGCTCCCTTCCCACTGGTTTTGAGACGTAGGAACTGGCAAGGAACTTTGCTTGACACTCCACCATCTAGACAGTGTTTTTCTAGCATGCATTAAAATGGTATTCATAATGTATTTTTTTGCAAAGTGTAATATTTCTAAAACTGCTTTCCAATGGAGGTAGCCAGAAATACTGTAACACTGAGATGTTTTGCTATTTTTCTAAGAAATATACATTTTATAAACTGTAAAAGTAACTCTGAGGCGTTACACACAGAGTTCTCAGTGTTATGGTACATGTGTTGGTGTCATTCCTGCCAAAGCAAGGTAAAATTTAGAATCAGGAATTAGGAGGGCAAGAAAGTGTTGTCAGGATTATGTCTGGGAAGAAACCATGAAAGTATATTATTGCTCAGCAGGATCCAGTATCTTTGCAGTTTCTTGACATACAGTGCCTCATTTAATGTGATCTGAAAGTGTCATCCACAGGATCCAATTTATTCTGAATTTTGCTTCCTAACGTAATGTCGGAAAATAATGGAGATCTGGAGAAGGTTGATCTCTGAATTTGCATTGCCATTCTGTTCTCCCCATAGTGGTCAGAATTTGAAGAAAGGTGAGGATTTTGCATAATGTGTCTTGAGACCATATGGTAAGGTTACAAGATACAGCAATGCATGACAATTGTGTCTGGCTGCCTATATTAAGGTTCAAGACAATAAAATAAATTTCTTTACATAATGACCTGGAAGATTAGTTACGCTTGATAAATGTGACTTGAGAGACACTCATTCAGCTCAGGCTTTTCTCTGCAAGCAGAATTACATTTATTCAAAAGGTCTGAATGTATCTGCTTTATAGATAGGGAAATTCTAGAATATATCCCTAAATCTCCAGATAATAAATATAGACCATTAAATTGCTAAATGTTGCTGAAATCTTTTATGGAGATAGTGCTAATCCAGTCAGTTCTTGGGAGATACATAGATCAGTTTCTAACTGGTCCTCAAAAAGGTGCTAGTAAAAATGAGGTAATAGTGATAGAGATGCAGAAATAGCTCAGATAAATTATTTCCATAGAACATACAGATAGACTTAGGGAGGTCTGTCTACAATACCCTACTCAGCTTGTAGGTCAGCTTGCCGTGACACTATGGCTGTGTCATTACTGGAAAGGCAGAAAAGGGAGTAATGGACTCAGCAAACTCTTTTTTTGTCTGTCCAGGCTGCCAGTGGTACACAGGTTGAATTAAAAGTGATGATAGTTAAAGCCTTGAGGATACTGCGTCTTAGTTATCCTGCAAGTCTTCTGAGTGCTTTATGTCATCTCAACCTCTTCGGTTGCAAAGAATGGGGCTTTTGTAAAGTCTTAGTAAAAGTGGAATGAGCATATATTTGCTTCTGTTGCTGAAACTCTTCTGCTCTCAGGATGCTATGCTGTTAGGTTCTTATAAAATAAAAGGTTAAGATTTTTGAACTTTAGAAATTTGGAACAGAATATTGATTTGATCTTGAATACTTTGTATCTGACTTGGTTTTGCTAGGCTTTCACTACAGTTAAATATTTTTCCTGCTATGCCTAAACATTATACATATAGCTTTATTACTTATAATTTATAGTCAATATTGACTGCATCTCCTTTCATTTTCCATGTGTGCAGTAGGTGATAACAAAAACATGACCAGCTCTTTTGGCCAGTAACTTTTATAAATACTAATTCTTAGTGATATGCAAATATTTTAGAAGAAAATGAGAATTAAAAAAAAAATTAAAGGAAGTCAAGACAATGGAAGATAAATTAAAAAATTAAAGAGAAAGTAAAAAACTAAAGGAAAGAGAATAAAGAAAAATCCAATGTATCATGTTTACTCATCATGAGAGAGCAACTCACCTGTGCAAAACTTCCTTTCCAAGAGACAGTGAGCTGAGATCCTGAACTGTTAGATTACACTTTGTGTATGATTTTTTCATATTCTCTCCTAACCAAGTTGTAGCCTCCCCCCTATCCAGTCTTCCCAGTGACATTAGTTTTCAGAACATTTGAAATGCAGATTCATCCCAGGCGTCTGCAGCTAGGATAGCCTTCTCACACAGGCATTCTGGAAAATATAAATCATGAAATATCCAGAAGGAAGCTAGAGCTATGATCTCTTTGGGACTGTTTCACACGTTTCAAAGATGAAGGGTCATACATATGCAAGAAACTATCCCAAGATCTTGTCTGAACTGGCAGAAGCCATTCTTCTGCAGACAGGGCTGGATACGTAAACTATTCCAGAGGGATGTTTGTCTGACCTATTCCTAGTTGTGTTCAAAACCTCCTACAAAGGAAATGGCCAAACCTGCTCTGACAGCTTATTCCAACACTTAACTGTACCCAATATTGGGAACCTGCTCCTTGAAATGAGGTGTGCTCTACTGACCCTTTTAAAGCAAATAGTTTACAACTTTCAACAGAGTAGTTGTTGCCAAAATTTATTACTAAAAAGTATTACAGTCTGAAACTTGTAAAAAGAATCAGAGAGGAATTGCAGACAATTCTGATTCAACGACTTCCTAGTGACAACTGGAAATGTGGTACTAGTGGAACACGGTGATCCAAGGGGGAGCCACAACACTAAATCATTTGTTTCAGTTTTGAAATTGGTGAGAGTAGAAGGAAAATGATGAAACCTATGCTTTAGTACTGCTTGAAAATTCAATGCTAATTCTGAGGGCATCTCTATTTGTGGCTCTTCATTCTCTTCCAAACTTACTTGTCTTCAGAAAGAACTGAAAAGATGTTATAAAACCTATATTTTTTTAAATAAGATATGACCTAGGTTATCTGCTCAGGTTTCAAATTATATCTTGTGAAGTTGAATACTTGCATTATGGCAGTCTAAGGTCATGAAGGGGGATCAAGAAAGCTAAGTATCATCCAGCTCAGTACCTATAAGGCTGCTTTTGCAGTAGATCATAACATTTAGTTGTGTTTCTAGTACATGCTAAGATTTTATAGATTACGTTCTGTAAATAGAGGAGACTCCCTGGTTATGACATATTGCTACAGAACAGGTATTGATCTAATGAAAAGCAAGACAAGACTGAGAAGGGGTTTGCCGGAGCCCTGCGTGATATGAATGCTAACAAGTCCACTCACGTCATCAGCTTCCCTGCTCTCAGCTCCCCCCTCCCTCCCTTCCTTTCTCTTTTATGAGCCAGCTTGAAATCAGGGAATTACATGCTAAGGAAAACCCTTCAGCTAAACATATAATTATTCTGCACAGGATCAGTGCAGCACAGTTAATCAGTTTACCAACTGAATTAATTTTTATTTTTTCATGTCTGCATCTCCTGTTGAGAGTGGAGAAATTCTAGATTTAAAGAGGAAAAAATGGGTTGCAGTTGTAAAATGAGTATCTAAAGCTGAGCATTCATTATGAGAGAAACCTCCACTGCAGGCTGTTTTGGCAGACAAACCTTACTGTCAGTCCCCAGGACTGTGAATAACTGACTCCATGTGGAGTTACTACTTACAGGTACTTAAGAAATAACTGGCTTCCTATTTTAATTTTCAGCTGTTTAATAACATTCCATTCTCTGAAAGTCACAGCTGTATTTCATTGCATTGTATTTAATTTCATTTCATTGGACTGTTTTGAAAAGTTAGTATTTATTTGGTCACAGGTGTCACTTCACTGTAAATGAGTTCACATTTTAAATGACCTACTTGTAAATTGCTTCATTTAGGAAGTACAAAATCTTAAATGCTGTTATTTGTAAAAGTACAGAGAATACCTTTCAGATTCTACTTAAAATGAAAACACAAACTATCATGCTTTTATTAATTCTAAGTGCAAATAAGGCATCATACCTCCCCTCTGCCCCCCAGAGCCCTCAAATTCTGTAGAGGATTACCTTCCATAGTGCATGCATGCATATTAAAATAGATGGACTTTGGTTTGGGAGTGCTCACTCTGATAACCTGTTTGCAACCGCAAAGCGTCACCGAGTTTCACAGTAACTTCATAGGCCAAAAAGAAATCAAAGTCTCCAGGTAGAAGCATTACAGATGTAAATACGAAGTGCAGTTTGTCATTTACTCATGTTAATATGTTAAACTTAATCAGAGCAAAAACGGACCAAGTTTGAAAACTAGTCTGATTCTTAATGTACTTGCAAGCTTTATGGGTAGTATTTATTTTCACAACAGTGCCAAAATGGAATTTGAGCAAGGCAAAGTTCTTTCTCTTAAAGTACCTTTTGGGTCCATAGTACATATCCCCAGGAAAACATTTAAGTTTTGTAAGAAATGGGTACGTGCCAGTAGAAATACTGGCTCATTTTCTGAAGTGAAAACCATTTAGAAATTTAAAATTTTGGAAAATTTTGAAAAAAAACCTGAATAGTAACTGAAAACTGTTGCCAAAAATATCTTCACAATTAATGTCTTCTGCTCCTTTGAAAACTTTCTTTTTCATGATAGTGCCTTCTGTATTTGCTAAACTTTACAAATTATTTTTGCATACTCTAAAGACAATTTCTTTAACACAAAGGCATCTAGAGTCTTAACTTCTGGAGCCTCTATAAGCCTCACAAATCAATTTCTAAAGACTTGCATGGCCTTTTCAGGTTGTCCACACAATCAGATGCAGTTCCCAAGTTAAGTTCCAGTTGAATGTGTTCCTGAGAAAGGAACTGTGGATAAAGAGAAAATGCCAACTTGTCATTATAATGTTCCTTAAAGCCTACCAATTTTTACTTTTTTGTCAAGTAACATTTCCTTAAGGAAAAGAACAGAAGGGTGTCTCCTCGTGGTTGGGGCTTAGGCTGCAGCTGCTTCTGATAATAGCACACTGTAACCAGGACACATTCTGGGTAGCCAGGTCTCAAATTATTAATATCATTTTTGTGGCTTTCTTCCATCTTCTCTTCAATTATTTGATTTTGCTGGTACTCACTGCTATTTAATTTTAAAGCGTGTACTTTGCTAACGTTTTTTAAAAGTAAGTTATGATAGCTTAAGTAATTATGATAAATTCAAGTTAAAAAGATACATTACTGTCATTTTGCAAATAAAGCTAATTGACTACATATTTTAAGCCAAAAAAAGGTGTATTACACTTACAATATTTGTTACACTGCTTATTAACACGTTGCTTTCTATAGCAAAGGTAATATTCTGCATTCATAGCGTGGTATTTTTTCTAAAAAGTTTTTACTTTATCTTTTAATGCTGTCAAAGAAGTGTACCCTTCAGTATAGAAGACATATGTAAAAGCTACCTTATCACTTGAATATTACTGCCTGTGCAGACCTTTGACCTCTCTAATGCATTATAGCTATTTAGCAGAATGACTATAGCTAATGGAGTTGACATACAGAATATATGTAAATTACAGGTGAACATTGGCCACAATTGGGAAATTTTTGTAAAAGAAGGGATTTACAAGTAGTTTTAAATTAATTCTGGTACACTTCCATTTGTGAGTGTTAGGTCTTTCCTTTGGCTACAATTGAAGTATGCTTTTATAAAGGTAAGCACCAGGATTAAAAAGGGACTTGTAATATTAGCATGGTAAAAATGGACAAATGTGCAACTTTGCTGTTTGTGGATCTGCAGCACTCCTCATGTTACCACGGAAAATACCTATCTGGTGAATACTTCAATGTTCATTACATTATACTTATTTATGCTTAAGCCCAGATGCACGCAGCTGACAATACTGTCTACTCCAGACGGCCCTACAGATGCAGCATGCAGTCTTTGTATAGAAATTTAACTGTCAGGCAACTCCATACATTTAAACCCTTTATTTGTGTGACCTTCTTGCTTCCCATGGTATGCACTACACATGTTATGGATTAATGTTACCCAAGATGTAATTAGTTTATATCAAAAAGGACAAAGAAGTAGCAGGAGGTATTTTTAAATTTAGCAACAAGTATTATTATACACACTTTGACATTTAACTTACATTATAATTCAAGTAATGAGTTAAAATAGCATAATGATATGTCCATTTTTTAAATATGGTGTGGATCAGAAAACTCTCCTCTGCACGTACCGTAGGAATTGATTTCAACTAATGACATTGGAGTATGGGAATTAATCCTATATATAATGGTTTCAGGATCCATCCCAATGACCTGCTTAAAATCTCCCAATTAATCTGAATTCACAAACACCTAAGAAAAAAACTACATGCATTCCCTTAGATACCATTAGCTTCGTAATACCGTGTGCTTGTAAAAGAATAGTTTGCTCATAAGTGTAATGTGTCTGATGAGCACCTAAACAGACCAATTTCAGTTAAGTATGGAGAGGTGTATCAGCAAAATGAAATCAAAATCATTCCCTTATTAATGATAATACTATGAAAGTTTTAAGGATATCATAGTGTGCATCCAATTCAACCCTCCAGTAAGTTCAGTAATGGCATTACAGAAATTATTTCCCTGAGTAAGATACAAACAAAATTTGCACCTCTTCTCCTTATATAATGGAGATCCCTTGTAGCAGAAATTATTTGTCTGTAAGACAGACAACTCATCAGAAGCGATGTATAATAACACTAATGCATCCCACTGGGGAAATAAATTTTTCCTCGCTCAGGAGAAATTTAAAACACTTATCATCCTGAACAATTCTTCACCCTCCCATCCAACTCAGTCTGTTTGCAGGGCAACCGAGCACTGTAAGGCAAAACATGTCACAGCTGATGGCTGTGTTGTGAAACTGCGAATGTGCAGAGAAATCACCATTCCTGTCAAGTTAGAGGGAAGAGTTTCCCCCGTGAAGCTGTGCCCAGCCCTGCGTGTTCCCCCACGCGCGGCACGGTCTGCAGGCTGCACTGCCCACAGCACCGGCGGCGGACAGGGATGTGGGTGCATTAGATACGGCAGCAACACCAGCAAGAGTGGCTGGGGAGCCTGAACAAATCAGGACATGTCACTAACGGAGCAGAATTCCTCATCCCAGCCACCGGCACCTTATGCTCCTTGTGGTACCCTAAACTACACACGAGCGCTGCACAGCCGCTGCATCAGATCACCTGATATGAGCAAAACAGACCTAATCAGGGCAAATTTAAAGCGACCAAACATAATAACGTTACACTGTGCAATGCATAATGGAGCCATGAGACACAAACACTTTATGTCTGCTTTTACCAACAGATGCATTTGATCCCTACTCAGTTCTCGGCAGAAATCCCAACAACATGCTGCACAGCTTAAACAGCTTGTCTCCTCAGTCATGTCTTTAAAAACTACTGTGCAAAGCAGCATACGGATTATTGAAACTGAATAAACTCTTCCCAAAACAAAGGATACAAGAGCAGATATGTAAATTGCAAGGATCCAAAGTACAGACAATACATGGTAATAAATGATCATACCTTTCATCCAATCCACTACTTGCTTGGGCGTCCACTTGCTAATAGGTTCCATAACGAGAGCCATCATCAGATCACTTTATCATTCACACCAAAATCAGAAAAAGGAGAGAAAAAAAATGTATCAGAGCATGGCTGGGCTAAGAAAGCTGTAGGATTTTACAGTGCAGTCCAAAGAGAAGATGATGCTTTGTCCCTCCAGGTTTCTCCTGCACTGATTCAGTAATGTATAAAATTACACTGCTTGATCAGCGCTGGCACCTCCCCCACTGCACACAGCCTGCAACACACTGGAGCACAGAGCCAGGAAATGGTGCAGTACGTATAGACTTACTTACAAAAGCCTCTACCCAGTGATCTACTTATTAGACTGGCACAAATATAAAATTATATTACACAGAGAGCAATTCAACCTGGAGCTATTCCAGACACTGAGTTTTAAGGAGCTTTATTCCAACAAGCTCTGGGATCTTCATCAGGGAAAATATCACTACTGTAACTTGATAGCAGATTGTCTTGGCTTCATTGTGAATATGCTGACTGTCACTCAGTTTAGAAGATAGAAACATCAGAATACCACTTGGCATCTGGCAAAATGCTGAGCATCTCCATCTTCACAATACAAAATGTTGCTGGAGTCTTATACTATATAATCATGTAATTCAGAATGTCAAGCACAGTATAAAAAGTCTTACCCAAGAAAAAACTATTAGAAGAAAACTCTTTATTCTGGCCAAATTCAGAGCCCGTGTATTTCCTCCTATGAGCTTCTCATTTTATAGTGAAAGAATGACAGCATCAAAGAGTCATTTTTTACTACTACTGCACTTTAATATAGACACATATAGCAAGCATTTTGATTCAAAGCACTGGGACCATTAGTCAATCTCTCCCTTTTGTTGGGGAGGTGAGGGGGAATGCTTTAAATATTCCTAATACTGAAGTTTACTACCTGTCCATAAGATGAAGGTTAAACATTTTAATGAGATGTGCCAACCAGTGCTTTTTGGACCCTTTTGTGACTCTTTGCACCTCATGCAGCACAAGTTCTGCATCATGTGGTTGAAGAGGTTTGTGCTTTCTGTTTGATCCATTGTCTGAGATATGCAGCCCCACTATTTTATTTTAGGGGGAGAAACTCAGATTCTAGAAAAAAAAGACAGGACAAAGCAGTTCCACCTTTCTTTTCAGTAATCTTTCATCTGTGCCTTTTCTTCCTGCACTGCTCCAAGTTCCACCAGCACATTAGGGTAAGAAGATGATATTGTTATCAGGTCTCCCTCACTCCACTACAGCTGTGTTAATTTACCCAGGCCTTATCTGTCCTTTATCTGTGCTTTCTTTCTCATATGGGGGAACATAAACCACAAATGGAATATTTATGCTATGCTGTTTCTTCTTTAAGTCTATATAGCTAAGGATGCAGACAGGCATTCTTTTTTTGCCCCCTGAAATGTCTCCAAAGAGATGTACCATTCTCAGTTCAGTGATGCACTCTATTCCATTTTTATTTTTCTTCTGCTTTGGGAAGTAGTGTGATTAGTATTCTATGATGTATTTTGAGTGCTCAGAGCACAGATCTCCTTTACAAAAGGATTCACATCAATTCTCTTTCAAGAAGGCTGTTTCCAGCTGAACAGTATGTCAGCTTTCTCCATGAGTTTTGGGAGACCACTTTCAGTAGCTTTAGTTCTGTCTAAATAGCTGTTTACAATGGACATAATAATGACAAAGATTTCAAATACACAATACTTCTTCTTTTTGGCAATAATGGACTAGAATTGAGATATTCATAATAAATATTTCTGTTAGCTATTGGGAACTGTACAAGCTGATTGTTTTGAGGCTATGCTCTCTTAAAATTATTTTCACAAAATGATCACCTCTCATAAATTCTTTTAAGTTCAATACAAGCATGGAAGAATTTGAGATAAGCTATGCTGTGTATGAATTTAGTATTTGGACACAATTACACGAAATAATCTTCATTCATGATTGTTTGGACTATTTCCCTAATTCCTGTAATTTGGCAGATGTTCTGTCAATGTCCTTTTGTCACATTTCCTACCCGTGCTTGAGAGCAGACTTTTCCTTATATATTTCGAAAGAGGATGGAGCCTGAATTCAAAGCCCATTGATGTAAGTGGGTGTTCTGCCATTCATTTTGATTGTCCCTGGATGACAAAATAAGCCCAAAACTATTATTTTGGAATCAGTACTTCCATTTTCATAATGAGAATTTTTTAAAACTTCTTCATGTCCTGTTGCTGAGGCTCCTCACCACAAAGATGTTTTGCAGTTTCACTTCTTCATACTGTTATTCACCACCATGGTGCTAGTTCAGGCAGTAACTATAATTTATCTGAAAGATCTTGACTATTAGATAATCTCCTGTGTTTTCTTTATTACTACTGATCACATTTTGACTGTATTTTGGGATTCTACAATTTTTTGGACAACCATCTATTTTCGTTACTACTTCTTGAAATAAAGTATTTAAAATTGTTGAAAACGATAACTCTGTTTCTCTCCTCTTGAGCAGATGATTGATTCAGCTTCATTATCCATTGCACAGATCAATGTGCGTAGCCACAGTTTGTCACGAATCATTCTACACCTGGACAAATATTCCTTTTAACTTACCTCATGGGTACGTTCATCATAGCAGTCCATGGAAGTTGGTACCTGGGTATTTCTTCTGCTTCTTGCTTTCTTATTTCAAGAAAGATTTATTTCTCCCACCCTGACATACGAGAATATCACAGAAACATGAGAAGCCTTGTCTAGACAGAAAAGGAACCTGCAGCTGACCATAGTAATGGATACAACTGAGCAATAGCTAAGGACAAATGGAGTCAAGATGCATTCAGACTATTTCCGCAACCACTGTTCAAGTCAGTTCATAGCACTTGTTAATATAGGTTGTCCAGCATGCCAGCTGAGGTAATGACTCTGAAATGAGTAATCATGGAATAAGTCACCCATTGCATTGAGCTATTGTCCTTATTACTGACATGGTTTTAAACATAGCTGTGCTAGGCTTAAATCACCTAGCTTACACTAATAGTCAACCATGGGTCACTGTAGTAAAATCAAGTTTCAAAAGTCACTAAACAAGAAACTTTTTTCAAAAAAGCAAAACTGTGTAATTCCTAAAGGTATTCCATGTGTTTTTCTGTCCATTTATTGCAAGGCTTCTGCCTAGATCTGTCCCCTGATCTACCTTGCATTGCTTCCTAGTACTGACACAAAAGAACAATGCATTCCCATGATTATGTTTTTCTTCCAGGCTGAATATGGCAAATCAACAGAAAAAAAGATCAAGGAACATCTTTCTCACTACTATTTTATCTAGGTCATGTAAATGAGAAATACTTTCTGACTGAAGTCTGTGTTGGCATCGGAGCAGAGTAAGGCATTTGAAACAGACGGGAAACAGACCTTTCACTATATGATGCAGCATTGTTGTCAAAGGCCTATATAAAATAATCTGGTAATTTCAGGCCATAATCACTGCTATCATCTTTGACAGCAAAGGCCTAAGGCTGAAGAGGCTGGTTGAAAGGTTTCGAGTCTCTCCTTCTTCACAGCAATAATGCTGGTTGTTCTTCAGCTTTTGAGCATTGCCTGGTATTTCTGGGATTACTAATTAAACCATCATTCTCTGTTATTTTCATGGTCACCGTGGGAGGCAGTTAAATGTTCTTGTGTATTTCATGACCAGTGATAACTTTCCAATTAATGATGATGTTCGAACCTGGTAACATAGTTAGTATAACACTTAGGGCAATCATATATTTCTTGCAGTTTGGTAACAATTATTCTCAAATTCTTTGATGAAGAAATAACCATATGTTGTGAACTAAGTCCTTTACAAGCAGGTTAGTTTAAGAAAATCTTGACATTGCATTTGATAGCCATTAGGGAAAACATAAGCATGCAGTTTCAGGTTAAGTAAGTAATGAATCCCCTGAAAAAGTGGTATGTAATGGTTTAACTGAAGACATTTATAATTTATATTATTAATGGAAACATAAGCAAAATCTCTAAGGAAATGATTGTTGAACTCTCAGTTGTCATTAAAGTTTTTTATCATGTAATATGCATGTATTATACAGCTGCTTTTTGCAGAAAATAACTTTTTTAAAAAACAGAATGTAGCTGAATTACTAATTTTGATCAGTTTTGTAATAAACTAGGTTCTGCTTGATGCTGCTTTCACGCAATCTCTTCTTTGCATCGTAACCCTCGAGACTTGTGTTTCAAAGATGGAGGGCAAGAAAACTGCCTTTGACAAATTTTTATGAGCAATGAAGTTTGTGCTATGAGCTACAAAAACCCCATCTTACATTTGTGATAGGGATCAACAGACATTGCTATTTGATCATAAACCTTTACCTTACTTAACCCTGAGTTTACAAGCTGAAGGGTTGGATTTTGACTGTCCTCAGTTCAGAAGAGCTGGAGGAGGGTTCCTGTGCCCTGAGCAGCCCATACAAGGGCTGTAAGGGAAGAGTAAGACCACCCACAACTCCCAACAAGTGCTAGGTGATAGATCTGTCCTGCTGCTTTTGAATTGACTTCTAAAATAGGTTGAGTGTACTAAGTGAGCATATGTTGCGTCCTCTCCAACTTATGTCCCAGCTGGGAGGTATTTTCGCCCTGTGAAGGCATTAGCCCGTATTCTTTCTCCAAGCATCTTGACTCGGACACCACTGTAAGGGGCTGCCAGTGGAGGACATTTGCTGCACACAGCCAGGCCTGCAGAGCCCCGGGTGATGCTGTTGCCCGTTCTGGAGTGCCATCTACTGGCACCGCGCTCAGCGCTCAGCTCTGCAAGCCAGGAACCTGCAGGAGTGAGCAGAGAGCTCTGCAAAACAGGCATCGCCTTGCCCTTTGGAGGCAGCCGGCAGTTTCTTTTGCCTGCAAGATTTTTCTCCATTGATGAAGTCATAATGATGGGTGGAAGCATTCCCCTGGCACTTCACCTGCGTCGACTCTCAGCAAGGTGAAGTTCATGAAAATTTTGAACTTCAAAAGCAAGACCTTTGTTGCTTTATAAAGTAGGCAGCAAGCAGTTAACTTCTGATGCCGGTTATTGGTATAACAGTTTATAGTTTGGGGTTTTTTTCCATAGAAACCCACTGCAGTCTCTGATATTCAGTCCGGGGTATTGTATTAATATTCCAGTTTTTACATGGAACTTCATTATAAATTTATATTTTTCATGCTCCATTAGGTGATATAACCATTTTATTACTGTGTGTTAGTGATAATATATGATCTCTTACATTAATTTGGTATTAAAACACCCTTAAAAAATGGTTTGGAAATCAGGGCTAACATTGCAAAGATGCAAGAATTTTTCAGTATTTCAGGATTATAGAGAAATTATTTCATAATCACTTGCTAAAGAATATGTCTTGACAATGATGAGTGGCTTTGTGCAGTGCTTTTTTCTTAGTATGTTTTAGTGTTCACAAAAGCTCCTGTTCTGACATCTCTTGAGACTGAAGTCCTCTATTTAGGCACAAAACATGTATCGTATGGACAGAGGCAGCACAAATTTCATCCTATCTTGCCATCACTTTTATCATAATATCTATTTTTTTCAGAAATTGCCCTTTAGGCATGTTACAATTCCTTGACATCAATAGTGGTTTATATAAGACGGATTCTCTAGATTACATATCTCAGGGAAAAAAATGATCACTTTCTGCAGCCATATTCAGGGTTTGAAATGTACCCTAAGTGTGTTAATGTCAAAGGTATCTAAAACAATAAAAAAAGTTAACATAAAGAATATAGTCGTTCTTTAATATAAATCCATTGACTTCAGTGAAGACATTGTGAAGTTACAACAGGAATAATTTTTTTCCATAGAAGATGAACTAGGTGTTGCTTCAACTAGGATTGCAAATGTTTTTCTGAGCAGAGAATATTGAAATATTTTCATATTAAGGGAAACAGGACCGTCTGTTTTCAGTCTGCTTGCTAATATTGCCAACATGTTTACAGTCTTCCCAACAGCTCCAAATAAGAGGGCACGCTCAAACCTGTGAATCACTGTGACAGTCTTCAAAGCATAGATACAAGAAGAAAGTACCTTGAAGAAATGCCTGTCAAATATGCTTCTACCTTGCCAAGGAAAAGGATGCTTTCATGTACCACCAGAACTAGTCACAGGTTCCTCTCTGCAGAAGAGTAAACTTCATGAGCATATAGGTATTTGGGTAAGGCTTATTTTTTGAGCTGCAGGAAAACAGAGAGGATTGGTAATATTGGTGCCTCATCTGCATAATCTGTTTCTTCAGTGTGCCATCTTCAGTTTGGTAAACAGGGAAAAACTGCAGAAAGATCCTTTGTTATCATTTTTCTACACAGAATTTGTCTGGGAATAACTATAAAGTTCTGCTAAATTCAGAATTGACTGGACTCTGTAACTACATTAAGGAGAAACATGAAAATATCTTGCAGCAAGTCTATTTGAGTCTTACATGCAACTTGTTACCTTCAGAGGGGATCCTATTGTATTGGGCAGATAGTTCTATGCTCAGAATGGATTCACTCTCTTAATTCAGTTTTCCAAAACAAGAGGGTCAACATGAAAATTCCTGAAGGCAAAACTGGACAATCTCTTTCCAAAATATGTTCCAGCTTAACAGAAACTGTCAGTGTGATGCCAAAATTCTTACATGTGTCTCAATGGCCTATATTATATAGGTATTATGTAGATCAAACTACATTTTCAGAATTCTTCTTTTTGGCCTGAAAATCTTTGCATTTACGATTTTAAAATTTGAGTGGCTGTTAACTCTAGCTTCTCTTCTTTTAAGAAAACAAAATATTAGAGTATTTATTACTATGATATGTTTCATTTCCTGTCAATATATCCAGATTCATTTGTATGCAATATAATTTATATTTACCTTTCCCCTTCTTCTAGTAAATAAATGGTAAATATTTATTTGATAAAAAAAGAAAGTGTTCAATATACTCCCTCTGCAAGAATCATGTAACCACTTATAAGCAATAAGCCATCTGCTTCTGACTACATTAGGTAAACCATATTACTTTGGAAAAAACCAATAATAACGGGAAACTTGACAACAGCAATAAAACTTCCAAACTATTGATACCAGATTCCCTTGTTATTCATTATTTGCTGGCTGGAAAGTAGGCTTTGAAACAAAATTGCCCGTTGATTTTCCTAGTGTGTTCAGGGAACTTGATCTGTGTGTTCTGTGTAACATTTATTATTTGAAGAAAACAGTCCAGCAACATTGCAAATGGGACATGCTTTGCCATTGAGGGACACTCACTCTTGTGGTAGAGGAGAGACAAGCTCAAGTTCAAGTATACGGGAGAGCACTGGGGTGCAATCTAAGCCAGGATGTGGAGAAGTATTCCACTGAGAAAAGACATTTTACTCTTTTGCACTTCATCATTGTCATCTTCTTCTCCATCATCCCATGGTAGAATTTGCCTTACAGAAACATTTGAACATGGTCTTAAATATTAAAAGAGTCATTTTGCCTTGCAGAGATATCTGATGGGGTCACTCAGGATGTGTTGGCAAGGAGAATGTCAGATTCATAAAATTATAAGAATGGTTATTATGCCATCTTCTTTTTTCTGTGTGATTTTCGGTCCAAGCTTGTCTTTCATGTTGCTGAGTAACTGGTAACAGGCAAAGCTTTTCTTGAAGGCATTCTCAAGATGGCTTTTTCTTTATCTTAGCATCTCTGCAAAGCCCTGCTATTATTAGGCCTTTCTAATGCCTTGGTTAAAACCTCAGAGATTACGCTCCTACTTTATACTCCGATAGCCTCTTCATTCATGATGTTTAGTTAGACTAAATATTTGCTTAGAGGAATGGCTGTGCAGTGACTACAGAGATGTTCCCAGCATGTGACTAGAGCCAAATTTTTATTTGCCTTAATATTGTGAACAGAAAAAGAGATATAATAATCTGAAAGCTAGAAAAAGAAAATTCATGTAGGCCGCTAATACCTGCCAGACTAACCTAACATCAAAACATTTGCTGCAGCCTTCACTGTGTTTACTTCAGAGAATTTAATACATGAAGCTTCCTTTACTGCCTTGATAAGTCTGTGAATGACTGGTGGATGAAACTTCGGGTTTAAATGCAGAGCTGGAAGTTTTTGATCCTCTCTGTAGTAATACACTGACACAAGTAAAACACTAATACAAAAGAAGGATGCAGAATAAAAAGGTCTCTTCCCTTCAGCCTGTCTCCCCAGATTAACTTGCTTTGACGTTTAAAGAGACCAAGAGGATGATGGTGTTATGTCCTGTTGTGGTTTCCACTACATCCCAGCAGCATGCTCTTTGCTTTTAACCAGGACCCTTTGCATTAGCTACCAGTTTTCCTCCCGTAATTCATTTGGCAGGACTCTCCCTTTGCTCTTTCTGTTCTGCACTGCTCTGCTCTCTCTTACATGCAATGGTAGATTTATTTTTAAAGAGCTTGGAAAGCAAACATCATGTTTTCCTTTTCTCTTAAAAATGCACTTGAACAACCTGAAACCATTTTAAATAGTGACAATATGTGCTCTGATCAAGCAGAGGTAGGTGTAAACTCATTACCAAGAACTGGAAAGCTCTGTAGCTGTGTTTCAGAATCAGCTTTCATTACTCTCTCACTCTCCTGTAGTCACAGATTGCAGGACCGCATCTCCAAAATAAAGACCTGCCGTCCAGAAGCCTTGCTTATAGCAATAGCTGTCAGAAGCCCCTGCCATCTGGAGCTCCTCCTCACCTTCCTCCTCCAAAACCACAGCATTTCCTCCCTTCTGCCGGGTGTCTCAACAGCTCTGCAGCCAGACGTAGTCCTTGTGTTGTCTGTGAGAGGACAGGCTCGACAGTATGTTCTTCAGCCAACAAAGACCATCCACAGCCCTGCCATTAAAATCTGGGAATAGTCTTTTCATCTTTCCTTGTTTCAGGGGTCTTCAACAGTTATAGCAATTCTTTAAATGCTCTCTAGTCTCTGATGATAGCCAAACTACTGAGTGTTTCCTTAGGGCCCATGTTCTTCAAATCTTTATAACGGCTTTTTTTTTTCCCCGGTCACCATGAGGAGTCTGTCTTTTCTTTCACAGACTCTTCAAAGTGAGAGAAACCTGCATTTTTAGCTCTTCCCTGAATGAGGCTTGTGTTTTGCCTATAAGAATGATTATAAATGCTCCCTAATGGCTGCAAGTATCAAAATTCTCAAACCAAAAATAAGAGCCAAGACTCTTTTAACACAGATATGACTATGACCGAGCCTTGCCCTTGAAGTCCCGCTACACATCCATCAGCAATATTTCCCGTGTCACTGAGTTTTGCTATTTTTGTTCCTAAGCTTCTGTTAGTTTCCCAGTCAAAATCAGTCCACCAGCTGCAGTACAAAGGTTTTCTCTGAAGGAAAACATCTCCTGCAGTTCGAATTGTTGTGTTTTTATTTTTAAGTTCAGTGCAGTAGGAGCAGCAGCAGCAGACATTTTTGGCTACAAAACCTCTTGGCAGGTGGTTAGCACTGTGAGCCAGTGCTGTGAAAAGGTGAGACAGACAAGAAACCTGTTAAGAACTTGACCCTTATTTCCCGGTCCCTGTAGAGCAAGCACTGTGCCTTCTATCTGGAAGAGCTCAATGATTTTATGACTATTTCACTCTATTTTCAGAGTGGATTCCGCTTCCAGTCCTCATGCCTTCTTGGGTCTGCTTTTTATTATTAGGGAGATTAAAATAAAACAACATAAATGTAGCTGAAAAACTTCTCCCTAGGTTTAGCTGAGAGCAGGGCTCCCGCAGCTTGACTCAGCTCATATTCCACCTCCTCGCTCATTTTGAACTCGGTGCCGATTTCCTCTTATATTTGGGACGGGTGATGTGAATCCAGAGACGGTGCTGCAGCGCACAAGCAGCTGCCGCAGCAGAGAGGAGTAAGAGGTGCTGGCTGAAGGCATCGTCACTCACACCTGCAGCACCAAGCTCAAGTTTAAATAAAAATCTAAGCCGTGTATTCCCATATTATCTCACTCTTCATCATAGTTCCTCCAAGGCTAATCTCAGGATAATAACTTTTCATCACATAAACTACCCATTTAACATTTTCTTAGCTCTTTGGTGAAGGGGAGTAACCGTGCAGCTGTCTTAAATTAATTTGAGAGTTAGAAAAAAATATTGATTTCATTCATCTATCTGTAAAATTATTAATACTAGTTCCATCTATTATTTGTAAATCCATTTTGCATTCTAAACTACAACACACACTGTTGCTTATGTTTAATGCTGCCTGCACATTTTACCAATGAAGTGCCGCATTCTCCACATTTCTGCATCATATCTTTTTAATAAATGTCTACATTTCTGCAATCATGTATCTCTCTAAGCAAGTTTTTACACCTTTTGTAGAGCTCACCAATTCTGTTGTATTGGTACTTTCTCACCCGACATGTTCATGAAACTTAGTAGAACATTTTTCATGTTAATTGAATGTTCTGTTCATATATACAGATATTTATAATCTCCTAGGGAAAAAGCTGTTTTAGTGGTTTTTCACAGCACAATTCATTTTCATATTTTTACTTATTCATAGAAAATGCTAGGATTAAAAATAGTTTAGGCTGAAAGCTTTGTTGAAAACTTTTTTCCCTAAAATTCTAAATTGCATGATTTCACACGTAAACAAAAACCTGTATCATTTTGAGCCATGAAAAAGTGACAGAAAAAAGATTGATTTTTAAATATATTCATTTATTGCAAATAGTCACATAAATTGGTCTCTAACACATTTTTTATAAACTTTTCTGGTACAAAATTGTCCTGTTTATAATTCTAATATACATACTAGAATGTAAAAGTTAATTCTTTTGCTACTAAAATACTGCTGGCATCAAAGCTTTTCAGGAATTGTGACTCACATTTTTGCTATCTTTACAGTTTTGATATCAAGAAAAAGGGATCCTTTGGTGATTTTATAAATTCCTAGTTTACCATTTGCTGTACTTTTATCTCCGCAGGCTCAGAGTTTCTTTGCAAATCTTGCTGTATTCAAGTGCTTTATTCAGGTTAACTGGAGGATATTTAGCCTGAACTTCTTTTACATTCATTCAAATGCTTAAATAAATTTTGTGGAAAGAGCTATCAGGGACAGTTTTTAGAAATTTAATATGAGTCCGCTGTTTCTACTCCAAATCTCCAAATAGAACACAAATAAAATGTCCAAAAAGAACTCTTCAGATTAAAAATTTAATTTCAAATCAGTATGCATGCAAAAACTGGGTGTTTTTCTGGAGAGGGTCCGTGGCAATACTTCAGTCTATGGTCTCAATAGCTGAAGTCACCCTATCACAAAAAGAAAAGAAGTATTTGAGAGCTAGTAGTTGGAGTTGCCTAACAAAAAGGAAAACGTTATATGACAATTAATTTTTTCAGTGCAATTATTGCACAGAATATTATCAATGTATTTTGTCTAAATCTCTCCAGGTATTTTAAATAGATAATTTGGGAGCTGGAAGCATGGTTTTCTATCTGAATATTTTAAACGTTTTTTGTGAGCTATGGATGCAAGTGCAAGTGGCTCCTGAGGACATTTTCAACGCTGACAGCGAGGCAAAGATATTTGCATATTTTGGCTTTGGACACTTACCCAGGTGGCGCAGTGCTGTAAGATGCAGTGTCTGCCTTGAAGAATCTGAAAAGGCCACTGGCTGGCCACCCAGATGGTGCCTGGTTTTCCAGGCACACAATCTGACTTTAATCTAGTGTTTTGCCAGGATTTGTCATAGGAAAGATTTCAAAAATAGAGTACTGTATCCTGGTTAAATGACATTTTCTAAAAATATCAAACCAGACTTATTTTCCAAAGACTTGCTCATCTCCACTCTTACTATGCCAGCACAAGCAAGCTACATTCTCCTGTTATTTAAATGAGTAAGCCGTTTGGTTCAATTCCTTCATTTAAGAATAATTTGAAACTTTTCAACATTTATTTCAAATGAATACATTTTGTAGGTACAAAATGAGATCGTAAGTACCTGTATGTACAAGTACCGTGGCTTATAACAGTCTTGTGATATTTTTCCTAAACTGAAGGGGTCTTTTGGCAACCAGCAATGATCCAGCCATATTGTTGACTGACAGAAGAATTTTGCCTTTTTATACCAAATCCAGATTATTATTCTTGATGAGATTTAGGATGGGCCACTGCCGGCCTAGGCCGTGACCTTGTTTGTTGAGATAGCATTTTCAAATTTTTTAACTTATCAGAACTCTATGTCTTTTACAGTAAAATGTTCCGGAGACAAATATTTCTTTTATGCTGAAGATAAGCATTCTGCTTTGTACAATTTCAGCTGTATCAAGTTAATAGCTCTAAAATATGACTTGATTTTAGTCTCATGTTCCGTGCACCCCTTTGTCAGTGTAGCACCTATAAAGTGAGGCAAAATCAGGGCAAGCTTTCGTGGCATCACATCTGCTTACCCGCTGCCTGAGCTTAGTCACTCTGAGACTCTCCATTTCAGGAACCAAGAGAAAAGTGTTTTAACTGGAGCACAAGGCTCAACATTTAAGGGGGCCATCTCTGCAGCATAGAGATATGATAGGGAGAGGATTGACATTAGAAAATAATACAGAATTAAATTTCCATCTTCTAGAACTCAGGTCTTCACCTTTTATGGGTCTATTGTGCCAGTCTTGTGGTTAAAAAGCAATAACTACTATTTGAGTATTCCTTCCTAGTTATTTGTGTCCCTTCTCTCACAGTCATTTCAGCTGGATCATGTTTCCTAGTTGGCTTAGGAAAAGAACATTATTATGTATTAAAAATTATCATAGTAAAGTTACATTTATGTCCATGAAGAATTTTGTTGCATGGAGTAAAAAAATCCTTTGGGCTCCTAACTTGCCCTTTTCTTCCTACAGGCATAAAATGATGAGCTGTGTCAATCAGAATGTATTCACGTGTTAATACCACTTAAGCAAAGCATAAGGGCCTGGTTTGACTTGGAAAGTGGGTATGCTAATTATCTTGAATTTGCAAGAATTTGACTCAATAGGAACAACTTGACATTTAGTTTGAAAGGTCTAAATGTTTCTGTAGAGTTCAGATAACAATATTGCTGGTAAGATATTCCTTTTTTTTCCTTTCCCAAATGACACTACAAATACAAAAAGTTAATTTGCAAATGTTTACCTAAAATAAAATGACTTACATGAAGGCCTATCAATGCAGCTGACACAGATTCCGATTAAGTGGAATCCCTGGCAATAGCGTCTGCCACAGAAGTTGGGCTATTTGATTTTCTTGAATCCTCACTGGCTTTAGATGCTTTCAAATCTTTTCTAATCCTTGCTGAAGGGCATAGCTAATTAACCTGGGAAGGGTGCTATGCTACTGCTTTTTCAAACTACAATGACATACCTGCACAGTATTGAACTGTGTCTGTAGATATATCAAGTAGCTCAGGGAAAAATATGTTTGCGGTATGGCACAAAGCCACGTTTCTCTCCCCGTTTTTAAGACACACAAAGGATATATCTCCGACTGAAAAGCATCAGAGACATGCCGTTTGCTGAGCTGTACCTACAACATCTCACTGATGACAAAAATTATTAATTTATTTATTTCCATGCTTTATACTTCCAAAGCACGTTAGTTCTTCAAGACATTCATTGCCCTGTTTCATTGCCATTTTCCCTTAGCAAAGTCATGTTTGGCATCTCCTTTGAGTCTAGTTTTCACATTGGTGTTAAAAAATTGTGCTTTGAAGTACTGCTGCCTCTGAAATTGTAGAAGTATGATATTATGTTGACCACTGCTTTTTTTAGTTCACAGAGTTAGAAATTGATTAGTTAATGGAGTTTAAGCTCCATGGCTTGCAGCACGCTGCACCCTTTCATTAGCCATGAATCCAAGATAAACACAGTGATTTAGGTTTCCTAAGCAAATCCATCAGCTATGTAGCATGACAGGTTGCTGCTGCTTTTGCTTTTGGGTCTTTGTTGAAATAGACTGCTAACAGCCACTTTTTTTCCATATTATATCAAAAAGCTTGTTTTACTCTCAATAAGATGTTTTACTCTCAATAAGGGCACCGTGGAGGTGGCTGCTCCCAAGTATACCTTGGAGTACTGCTCTGGTGAAACCCCACCTGGAGTACTGCCTCCAGCTCTGGAGCCCTCAGCACAGGAAAAACCTGTTGGAGAGGGTCCAGAGGAGAGTCACAAAAATTATCAGAGGGCTGGAGCACCTCTGCTATGAGGACAAGCTGGGAGAGTTGAGGTTGTTGAGCCTGGAGAAGAGAAGGCTGCAGGAAGACCTTATTGTGGCCTTTTAGTATTTAAAGGGGGCCTACAGGAAAGATGGGGACAGACTTTTTAGCAGGGCCTGTTGCGGTAGGACAAGGGGTAACGGCTTAAAACTGAAAGAGGGAAGGTTGAGACTAGATAGAAGGAAGAATGTTTTTACAATGAGAGTGGTGAAACACTGACCCAGGTTGCCCGAAGAGGTGGTAGATGCCCCATCCCTGGAAGCATTCCAGGTCAGGCTGGATGGCGTTCTGAGCAACCTGATCTCATTGAAGATGTCCCTGCTCATTGCCGGGGGGTTGGACTAGATGGCCTTTAAAGGTTCCTTCCAACCCAAACTATTCTGTGATTCTTTGATTCTATAACAAGTGCTCCCCATGGAGCAGGGTCTCGCAGACGGGACTGAGGTGCCCTGGGGGGCTGGCAGGGGGCCCTGTGCGATGGAGGTGGGAGAAGAAAGGCATCAGAAAGACAAGATGACAGTATGTTCCAGATGCCACTACACCTTTTCTGATTAAAATTGTTAATTTAAATGATTTTTGAGTAATTCCAGGTGAGCTGAGACACTCTCATAAATCTGTGCTATCCTTCTATCCATGTATGTACTCAAATAGCCCAAGTTGTTGTGTGCTTAATTACAAATACACATTTGTTTGAGTTTTCTATTGGTACCTCTAGAGGAAATCAAGTGACAACCTGACTAAACAGCAGGAGACTGTAAGTTTTGGTGATGCAGACTTTACTCTGACTGAAAATTGTTGCATTTAAACATACGCTGGAAGGGCAACATACTCCAAACTCCAGGTTTCAGTTGCATTTAAAAGAGTGGCCTGGCTATGTATGTCACTGTGTATGCTACTAGAGAGGAAGCAGTTTACACGTCATTCTCCACATATTGCCATCTGTATGTGGTAGTGAGTTTTTTGCAGGTTTGTATTTATTTAGGAAAAGTACATGGTAAATAAGACTCCCTTTAATGCAATGCAGAGCTGCCCTGGTTTTATTCACTGCAGAATAAAAGCGCAAAACTCACACCGTTACTGACACTGACATATTCACTAATGTAATGCTTGGTTTTACTTACAGTCATTCTAAGTAATACAGAATATTCTCTTAAAATATATCTGATAATGAAAGAGACGTATTAATGAGATTACTGAAACAGGAGGCCTTAAACTGGGACTTGTTTTAAAGTTTACCGGTGCTTTCCTGATCTTTAATTCTATTTACTATATGGGAAAAAATAAGGTGGAAAATAAGAATGGGTGATGAAGAATGGTATTGGGTCAAGCAACAGGATTCCTAAGACAGAAGACTTTGGGGACAAAATGAATCAAAATGTCCATGTCAGTGTAAAACGTATTATTATTTTATAATGAACTGTATGAAATACATAATGAAATACAGATTTTCAATTGGAAAACACAGAAATCAAAATTAGTTATTGATACTGATGGACACTGATGATTGACATTAATTAAAGCTTCATAGCTGAAATTCCCTGGTCAGCAATACATTGATACAGTCAGGAAACTCAAATTCCCACAGCTCATCTTTGGTGCATTAAAACATAATAAACACAGTATTTCTATCATCTAAAATACTTCCTGCTTGAATTACAAATGAGGGGATCACTCTTTATGTGAGTTATTCCTGTTCTTTAATGCAAAACATCTATTGTCAGCCGTTGTCAGGGACAAGATATTAGACTAAAAAAGCTTTTGATACGATCCAACACATTCGTCCTATGTTCCTGTATTCATGTCTTGCTTTCAAAAGGAGACAACTCTATTTCTGCACCAAATGCTGCTTTCAAGTGCATCACCACAGCAGCATTGCCTTATGATAACAAGCATGGGTGACAGCGGCTAGCCCTGTATCTAAAAAAGATTTGGCTTCCTGTCTTAACTCAAAGGAGATAAAAGGGCATTTTCTAGATATGGTTGTTCAAGAAGCAGCATCTATTAGGAACCCAGCAGTACAAACTATATTGCCAGTAGGTAGATACAGCAATTGGGAAAAGTATACAACCTTTCCCGCCTCTTAAAAAAATCTTCCCTTTAAAGTTATATCATTCCATTTAATCTGGACTGAGATTAAACAAGATAATATGTATGGAGGAAGTAAAACAGATTGGAAACAATAATGTTCTTCATCTAAAGAAATTGTTTAAACAAATAGTGATTAATACAAAGTGCCTGCAAAGCTTTGAAACGGCTCTCTTCTTTCATGAAACAAGTAATTTGCATTTAAACAAATTCCTCTGTTGTAGATAAAATAAAATGACAGGGTTAGTATAGAATGAAAACTATTTGGCATCAAACCACCAATACTTCAATGTTACTGTTATCTTGAAGACAGAGAAAAGATGGAAGATTACTTTGTAAACATGCTTCTTAATAGGATAATTTTCTAATGAGCAATAGCAGTTTGTGATAAGATTTAATCTTACACAGTCTTTTTGCAAAATATATGTGATGCTATAGGATCAAACAAAGTAGGATATTTTATCTACAACGACAATGGCTCTCTCCCAAGGAGGACACTTCACCTGATATACTTGGTCTCACAAAACCTCAGGAATCACACTGTGCTTTTAGAAATATTCACAAGTAAATAATTTTTGTGAAATAGTGAAGGATGAAAATGTGTTTTACTATAGACCAGAAGAAAAACACAAACTCCTGCTACTCTCATGTTAAAAAAAAAAAAGTAAACTGAGGAACTGACAGTTCAGGAATGCAGCTGATTTTCCACTTCCAAAAATGTCAAGAGGCATATCAGTGTGACATGCTGCCAGCCTTTTGAAGATGGCAGATGGTGGAGTTAATTGTGATATGGAATGAAAGGTAAGGAAGAATTTAAACACTTTGATTTTGCAGCCTAAACATTTGAAGACGGTACCACTCTGTCATAGTCTGGAATGCATGCTTTGTGGGACAATTGTGCTGAAACTGCATTACAAATTACAGGATTATGCAGCAAAGGCTGCAATTCTTTGCCTTCTCTTGAACTCACACCTGCAAACCAATCAATTGAGCATGGATGGAAACTGTCGCATGGATTTCCTTACCTTCATAGATTTGGTAGTGCCAGAACTGTCATTTTTAGCTGATCTTGTACTTTTGGAAACACATGAAGGTCATGTGAAGGCTATGGGTTTAGCAAGAAGTCCAAAGGGCTCAGAGTGGGGTTTATATTGTTTAAGTAGTTTATTGCTTTCCTTTCAGGAAGTGCTTATGGTAAACAGGTTTAACCATTTGTTCTTCCACTTCAAGGAATTTCCTCTGAATCCCTTAGATTTTCACTCTTCTTCAACATGAATGTGAAGCTATTGAGTAATGTGAGATGCTTTGTACTGCTATATTATTTGTATACTTGATATCATGGCTTTTATCTTCATCTTTGTTTTTACGATACTGTATCTTTTAGAATTAAATCTACTCTATGCTCTATCATTTCATTTATTTCCCTTACTTTGGCTTGCTGTGACTGGGGAGAAAAGTTAGTTGACTAAATCAAACAAGATAACAGAACCAGGGAGAAACACTTGAAGAAACTGGTGGATGATGGATATTTCCTTTATTCTCAAGGACTCAGAACAACCATTGTGCTTATCCTATTTTTAGATGAAAAAAAAAAACAAACAAAAACATTTTTCAGGCCCTTTCATGCCAGTCAGGGGTACACATTAAAGGTGAGGAGCCAGTGACAAGGGCGGGATAGGCATAAGTTTTAGTGGACGTACAATAAAAGTGTCGACCCACAGTCAGAAAAGAAGGAGCAGAGGAGTATGTGCTTGTGGGAGACCTGAGCAAATGGGAAAAACTTCTGAACCTCTGGAGAAATATAAACCAAACCAAAGGAAAGCACTGCCTAAACTAATAAAGGCTTTGAAGATTCCAACTCAACATCTCAGCTGCCTTTCCAAAAACATAATGGGAAATCAGAATTGCTTGTGTGTCACTTTTAGGTGAATCACCTTACCGGTTGAACTGGGGCTTGTAGTGGGGTGCTAAATTTCCAAAAGAGGGGCTGTATGGATTTGCCATTTATGCTGATACCTGCTATCATAAACAGACGTCTGCATGAGTGAGATGAGAGCCATACCCGTCTCATTTTGTTCCATGCATCTCTAGATTGGATTTAGGATGCTTCAGGTACCGGAAGAGAAAACTGTGAGAATTATAACGTAGAAAAATTGGAATGGAGCAAGTTTCTATAATGTTCTGAAAAGCAATAAAACTCTGAAGAGTTCACTCAAACTGAAAACATACAGCTGCATCCTGGCCTGTGTAGACAAGGAATGGAGGCATCCAAAGGAAACCGAATGGATTCAAAAAGATTTACTGGTTGTGGGGTGTAAGTTTTTATTACTTTAGAAAATAAATACCCTTCCTTTCAGCAAGTCTGTAATAATGAAGTCTGAAAGAGTAGACTGGTGGATTCTGTACAACAGGCATCACAATCCAGAAAGATATGGGATTAATTTGTAAAGGCTTCTAAGAACAGGTCAATTGCACAGGCAGGAAAAAAATCATGGGTTCCCGCCCTGGTTCTTTGCTTCCTCCTGTCTTTACTGGTTCTGTTTTCATTTTTATTTTTAAAATATTTTAACTTTTCTTTTTTGTGCTATGAAACTCTCTATGCTAGGAATATTAATGGATGAAAGATAAATATTAAATAATTCTCTCCTTTTTTGTTTTGTTTTGTTTTTTTTCATTTTTGGTGTATAGCATTTTTATGTGTTCCACAAGTTCATAATTTTCACGTCTCACCATAAGCAAAATTCTCAAAGGTAATAAAAATAAAAGGAAACAGCATTCTTGATTTTCATAAAAATATCCCAAGAAATAAAAAGTGGAACAAATCCCTAAAATATATACACAGCCAGGCTCTTTTGCATTTTTTTCCCACAAGCACCAGCTGTTTTTTGCATACTAGCATAAGGGACATATTTGCAGATTCAGTTTATAGAAGCTCACTGGATGAGGATTAACAACTAATTGTAATTAATGTGGCAAAACCACGTTCAAAGAAGACAGAAAATTTGTAAATCTCATAAGACCACTAATTCTGACTGTGTTCTTAGATGCAGAAAAGGTGCTGCATGGAATTTTCCATATTAACATGTTTACTAAGGTTTACACACTGTAATCCTTTCTCCATCACTATTTCACAAGGAACCTTCTGATTTAGTGGATCTTTAGTTACAACCTTGTGCCCCCTGATCTTCAGTGTGTCTTTACAACTTTTCTGTAAAACAGACAAATATCCCTATTGTCATTTCAAGCGTTGATCAAGCAGAAAACCTGGGGAAGACCAGGCTACCAAACCAAAGGGCTTGCTTCTCGGAGCAACTTACACCAATGCAATATCAATGGCATCAATACAAAAAGAACGGCATACACATTTTGATGGAAACAAGTAAATTAGTACCAGGCAACTTGGGTTTCACAAGAATAAATCATGTCAAACTGCTCTAACTTTCCTCTGTGACAGAATAACGAACCTTGTGGAGACATGAGGCAGTAAATGTTATATATCTTGACTTTAGCAAGGCTTTTGGCATGGTCAGACATGCTGTTCTAGTAGTGAAGGGGAGGAAACAAAGCCTCGGAACTGCCTGAGGAACTCTGCTCAGAAAACTGTTATTATTGTTTTCTGACAAAATTGGAAGGAGCCAGCGGGGTTTTGCTGTGGTCAATCTTGAGCCTGAAGATTAATAAATACTTTCTGAGGGTTTAACGTGTCAAAGATTCAGGACGAATTTTAGCAAAAATTTCCTAATGGGAGGATGGTCAAGCATTAGATTAACTGTGGGGTTTTCAATAACAGATTCTCTCACACATTTTCCCAAGCACAAGTTTGACACTGTTCTTTCTGGGGACAAGGGGACAGATTCAGTGACAAGATGAGGTCCCTTTTTGGCTGATGCTCTCTAACTGCATGATTTAATGCTTTCCAGCTATGTAATAGGCAAATTACTTGTTTGAGATCAGGAAGCATCACCCCAAATCGCAACACAAATTGCTGGTGAAACATTCTTGTGCTCCTTTCCACCCCACTTTCACCCTTCCCTGAGACACCCCTGACTCTACCAGGTCACCCTCAGGTCTGCCTTAGAGATTATGTCCTTTATGGCATCACCAGAATAATGACATAATTCATTGAGTAAAGGTGTCCTCAGTTAAGTTTCTGTTAAGTGGGTTGGTTTTGCCTCATTGGCTTTCCTAGTGTTTTCTAAATTCAACAGAAAGCCAAGAAATGGAAGTAGCAGCCATTCCTGTAAACTGTATGGCCAAAATTGTTCAGGTTCATCCCCCTGGGGCGTCACACACCAGCTCCTCTCTCTGGCACACTTTGGGGCTTCATTAATGAGACTTCTCTTACCTGCACAATCTCCAAGAAATCTAAAAATGGTATCAACTGCTGGAAAAGGGAGGTCTTAGGATGGGGGAGGAGAAGAATTGTGTGATTTTACAGTTGGGTTCCTGACTGTGGAATATGTCATAGGGCTTTTGACCAATTCCGTACCCAATGTGGGGAGTACGGGACAGCCCCCCTTGCCGTTGCCATTAGAGTGAGGAATAGCTACGCACAGTGCTTGGAAACCAGTTCTGAGAAATGCTTTCTCTGACACGTAGAAGCAGTAACCCATACTGAGCTAAGTATCTAATAGTAAGCTGAGCTAATTGGTTTAATGAGCTAATACAAAGTAGCTACATCAGAGAGTCTCGCTTTGATGCTAATTCCCTCATGTAAGGAGTCCTTTTATGTCCTGGGCTACTGTTTATACCACTGGACCAATTTGCCAGCCCCTGTTAATTTAAAACTGTTATTAATGAATGAGAAAGCATGTGGATCTGGTTGCAGTAGAAGAATATTTGTTTTATTTCATCCTGCCATAGTTTTTCCCTCAGGGTTTGTCTCATTGAGAGGCAACACCAGGGAAGGAAGTGAATAGTGTGAAGTTCTTTCTGGAGCTTGTCACTCCGCTGCCACAAACAGCAGCAGCTTTTTTAACCTGTATGTTCACTTTACTCTTCTATACTGTAAAGTATGTATTGCTGAGCACGCCTCTCCTACCCTGCTCCTACCACTAGCGTGAATACATTTTTTCCTATTTCTTGTACCTCTTTTTTCTTTTCATATTCTGCTTGCTGGAGATAGACTTTTCTGCTTACGCTCTTAGCCTTACCTTTTCTACCGAGTCAAATTTCTGTTACTGTGATCTGTGATGTGGTCACAAGCCTGCATACTAGTTTCTCTGACAACTTAAATACACAGCTGATGTCTCCAACGATTCTATGACTTTTTGATATAAACTATGGAAAAAGCACCTGTGAGCCCATTTTAGTCAGATAAGAGCCCTTGAAATACTACTTTGTATTATTCAACGTTTTATAAGAGTTTAATAAGCTGTATTTTATCAAACACCACTGTATCTTTTTCAATGGCTTTTACAAAGAGTGTTTCACCGTTTTTGTTTCCCAAACCCCATATAAGAAGAAAACGCACCAAATTTCTCTGGAATCATTCCATAGGGAATTCCAAAACAATATTTTCTATAGAAGTGGTGTCAGGTTTTTACGGTTGCTCTATTTAATTTTCACAAGGTGAGTGTTGATGGCACACAGAGGAAGGGAACATATCTAGGGGAAGAAGAAGCATAATACAAGATTTAGGGTTTAATGTACATGTACATGTAATGTACTACCTGTAAGATCCTGTTATTAAATTCAGGGTGCATATACTACTGCATTTAATCCAATACAGTTGGGGGCTGCTGCCCAAAGGGATTCCCCCTCTTCTTCCCCATCCTCAGCCGCTTCCTCACGCTGGGTTTCTGTGGTGGATGGAGCAGCTGTGCTGCAGCAGGTGAGGCGTATCCACGAGCTGAGCCAGGTGACCAATCCCACCCATCTTTTCAGTTGGCCCACCTCATTCACCCAAGTCCCTCTGCACCACACAATTACTGGGTGTGATACGAAGGAAATATCGTATCAATATATCTGGTATATAATCGTAGTTTGTTGGAAGTATGCACAGCTCTCAACATCAGCTACACCAGGAGAGATGTGTGTTACCAAAGGTCTGTCTTCTACATTATGAAGCAGGAAAACTAAGTAAAGACTGGCACCTTACTGAAACGATTCAAGTAATCTAAGATCTTTAGCTCAGATTAAGCTTTATTAATGGATTGATTGACTCTCCAGGGTGGTG
This sequence comes from Stercorarius parasiticus, assembly GCA_013396915.1. Taxonomy (NCBI): domain Eukaryota; kingdom Metazoa; phylum Chordata; class Aves; order Charadriiformes; family Stercorariidae; genus Stercorarius; species Stercorarius parasiticus. Next base: position 163,749 of record VWZL01003474.1, on the reverse strand, counting down.
AAGGAAATGTAATTACACTGTGGACAGAACATTCAACTCCTGAAGGATGCTCTAGAAGGACGTATTTTATTTGTGGATGAGCAAACGTTCAGCACATCTTGCTGCTGCATGGAAAACCACAGACAAAACTTTAGGTAGCCAGAAACAGAGCTAAATATGTCAAAAATCAGTGTTAATATTTTTAAACAATGTAACTTACTGTAATTTTAAAAACATACACATGGATGGCTCTTCTCCTCCCTGCCTACAAATAACCAGTGGCAACTCTTTTATTTCAGTCCTGCAGAAATGTTTACTGAGAGTTCTGATTAAAGCCATTGCATAAAATTAATCACCTGTTTTAATATTTTAACATTGTGACTTACAGCATAAACTATTCAGGACAGGGACACGGTGTATCTAGAAGCTTTGTAACACAGCAAAGCTTCCAATCTGATTGAGACTTCCTAGTGTTCCTACAGCCGAGCCAATAAATTATTACTTCACGTGATTTCTATCACATAATCCGTCAGTGCGGATGAGCAGTAACAAAACTCCCACTTGTTCGTTGGCTAGGTTTCCTTTTGGCTGGGAGATGGAGCCTGGATGAGGAGGAGGAGGAAAGCTGGCACCCATGCGCCAGGCTGTACCGTGGGCTCCCACAGCACCACAAGCACATGGAGGTTGTGTTGTGGGGCTCAGACCATCGCCAGCTCTGGCCAAGACACTGCCAGGGTGTCCGGGGCCAAGACACAACCAAGGTGTCAGGGCCCAGACACAGCTGGCGTGTCCCGCCCCCATGACGGCACCATCCCTGTGCTGCCCACCTGCAGAGACCACCATTTCCTTTCTTCCCAAACGCATTCACCCCAACCAATAAAAAGTTTATTTCTTGGCTGCCGTTAACGCTCACGTAAAT